>JAXQQM020091323.1:0-383607 GCA_034641835.2 Pinus albicaulis | reverse complement strand
ATGTGGTTACATCTAACACTCCTATTCTTTATGGCCTTGAGAATCTTCAGTGCTAAACCCTAAGTTGCATGATTGAGCCAAGTAGGTTGGCCTTCCTAAGAAGGCTTGATTAGGTGGTGGTTGATTGCTGCCATATAATTGAGACCAAATTTTCCCTTCCAACCATGGAGGAATTGAGTACCCGTACCTCACACTTGCGTTAAGTGGAGGTGTGTGATGAGCATACATTGAATTCACACCTCTTGTGGTAGGAATAAGGCAAGTGGGAAAACCCCCATTTTGATAGTGAGGCACTTGAATGTTTATGAGGTCTTGGAATAATGTTGTATTATTTGTAATATTGTACAATGTGTTGGACATGTTCCTGGATTCATTCTCATCAACTGTGCTTTCATTTATGTCAACCATATCAGTCATCCCTTGTTCCCTTTCAAGCATTTTTTTAGCCTTCCTTGCTTCCTTTTCCTGTCTTGACATTTTTTTGTGTTGCTCCTTATCTTGCCTCACTCTCTCTCTTTAAAGCCTTTCATCTGATTGATTTTGTGCTACAATAGCCTTTGCTGCCTTCTTCTCCTTGGCTTGATCCTTTTTTTTTTCTGTTTTAATTCCCGAATTTCCATTTTTTTATTTTCAGATTCAATTAGGAGCTTAATATAGTCTTCTAAGGTGAGTAACTATGAACTTCGACCCAAAAAAAGACTATTGGGTGTTCCTTGCTTCCTTTTCATTGACACTCTTTCTACTGGTAGCTTTAGGAACCGCCCAAGTAACTTCTCCCTCCCTCCCACCTGCATGTCATTGCTTGGCACTTCAGTATCTGTGGCACTTGATTGAACTATATTATTTTCTTCATCTGGTGCCTCATTATGTCCTCCATCTTCTTCCATTGATCTATTGTCCACAAAAAAATGAACAATTTCAATGTTTAATTCAACCACTTGTGAAGGCATTTCATGCTTTGTTCATTGGTTCTTGAGACACTGTGTTCGTTCAAATTAATCATGGCTTTTGCCAGCCATGATGTTGGGTTTACTTGGCTCAGAAATGTCAATTGGTCATTTTCAAATTCATTAAAAATATCAGCAATTTCATTTTCAATTAAAGCTGCATTAACAATATCAACATTTTCATTTTCAACTACATCTACATTAACAATATCAACAATTTCATTTTCAACAAAATCTGCATTGTCAACTGCATGTTCAAAAGTGTGATTAAAAATATTAGTAGCAAGAGTTCCATCTGCTTCAGTTGGTAGAACAACCTCCATGTTTCCATCAATTTGTTGACAGGTATACTGTGTTTCACATACCTGCTCATCATCATCAGCATATAACTGTCCTTGAGAGAGGGAAATTATTATCAGCTGCAACCACATCAGCATGTTCATGTACTTCTTCTTGCACTTCATGCCATTCTTCCTGCCCATCCACATGGAAAGCTTGGCTACAAGCAGTATAATGTATAAGAGCATCATAATTTAGTGGCCATATTACTGTCCTCCTAAATCCAGCCTTGATATTTGATGGTTTCAGAGCCCTTTTAAAACCCTTACTTGCAAGCTCTGCTAACTCAAACCTTTTCACCTCAACCCCTGGATTATTTTCCATCCATCTAGCACGTTCTGACCTAAAATAGTTCTTGAAAGGGCCAAACACACTAACATCAAGGGGTTGCAATCTGTGAGTGGTATGAACGGGCAATGTTAAAAGGTCAATGCCCAAATTTTTTTCTTCCTCAATTGTTTGTAGAGACATGTGGCTTCCATGGCCATCTAATATCAATAGGTGTTTGTTATTAGGTGAGACACCACTTGCCACAGATGCAGCAAAGTGGAAAAGCCAATTAAAAAAAATTTCTTTAGTCATCCATGCATGGGGATGTGCAGCCATGCATGCTCCATGTTCACAATTTTGTATATATTTTTTCAATTTATTTTTACCTTTGAATAGATAAAATCCTGGGATTGAAGCACTAATTGCATTAACACAACATAAAATGGTTATCCACTCCCTTCTCTTAGGCAAAATATTTGGCACGTTTCGGCTACCTCTCTTGGAAATTACCCTCATGCCACAATTCCTTCCCGCCTGTAAACCTGTTTCATCATAGTTCCATATAAGGTCTGCACCATAAGAATGTTTATTTTATGCACTAGAAATAGTGAATTATAACTTACATACAGCTGCAGGACGCAAATTTAAGGCTTTGTCTCTGTCAAAACCCTCAGCTGTACGCAATACAAGGTCTGGATGCCTTTTTTTAAACCCAAACCACCATGATTTACTAGGAAAACCATCTTTGAATGGGTTTGGCCTCCCTTGACAGATTTGAGAAACTGTAGATTTGAGTTGTATCAACTCTAGCCCATGTCCCAATTGAGCCATTTACTTACACCACTCAACCACCTTGGCCTCCTCCTCTTTAGTCATAACTGTAACAGATCCTCTACATTCACTAGAACATTTGGCGGAAATTCTGACGGCCAAATCGTCGCTATTCCGACACATTGTCGTCGCAGGAGCGACAGTTAGAGGGCGGGCAAACCGTGGTTTACCGTACCGTCGCAGTTCCGACACAACTAAAAAGTGTCGCAGTATCGACACTTTTCCGTCGCTTCCAAACAAGCGTCACTCTTCCGACGTCTCCTAATCCGTCACACTTCCGACCTCTATAACCTGTCGCACTTCCGACGACATGTGGTCCGACGTTTTAAACGTCGCTCTTCCGACGTCTGTAAACTGTCACAATTACAATGAAATGTGGTCCGACGTTTTGGATGTCGCTCTTCCGACGTCTGTAAACTGTCGCAATTATGACGAAATGTGGTCCGACGTTTTGGACGTCGCTCTTCCGACGTCTGTAAAATGTCACAATTACGACGAAATATGGTCCGACGTTTTGAACGTCGCACTTCCGACGTCTGTATACTGTCACAATTCCGACGCTTGCAGGACGTCAGAATTGCGACGGAGAGTTCAATTTAAAAAAAAAAAAAATGAAACTTTAAAAGAGGAAAAATGTTGTTTTGAATATATTTTATGTAGTAAAATAGTACATGAAGTCATTACATTTTCACATCTAAAGATTTGAACCCAAATATCCATCCAGAAAAGTGGAAGTCCCACCCCAGACAATGATAGAAAAATACCCCATGTCACATACAGGGACATGATATAAAACCCAGTAACGGTCCACATGGAGATTATCGACAATCTGAGAAAGCATCCAAATTAATATGCCCAAGGCATCTATAATAAAGTGAAATAGCAGTATGTAGAATAGTAAAACAACAGATAGAGTACCGACGTCCATTGTTCCAAATACAAATTAAAGTACCCAAAATCCTTGAACAGAGAAAAACGCTAATCATGTGAGGAGTGTGATATGTCCAAAATATAAAAATACCATCAGACCATATCAATAAACCGGCAACATAGACCAGCATCGCTAGTTTTGAAGGCAGAGTGATAAACATTAATCATTTTTTTTTCACAAGAGAAAAAACGTTGTTTTGAATATATTATATGAAGTAAAACAGTCCATGAAGTCATTACATTTTCACATCTGAAGATTGGAACCCAAATATCCATCCAGAAAAGTGAAAGTCCCACCCCAGGCAGTGATAGAAAAATACCCCATGTCACATACAGGGACTTGATATAAAAGCCAGTAATGGTCCACATGGAGATTATCGACAAATCTGAGAAAGCATCCAAATATGCCCGAGGCATCTATAAGAAAGTGAAATAGCGATATGTAGAATAGTAAAACAACAGATAGAGTACCGACGTCCATTGTTCCAAATACAAATTAAAGTACCCAAAATCCTTGAACAGAGAAAAACGCTAATCATGTGAGGGAAGACCATCGGACCATATCAATAAACCAGCAACATAGACCAGCATCGCTAGTTTTGAAGGCAGAGTGATAAACATTAATCATTTTTTTTCACAAGAGAAAAAACGTTGTTTTTAATATATTATATGAAGTAAAATAGTCCATGAAGTCATTACAACAATATAGAGACAGATGGTCTCGTAGATAAGAAAAATGATAACTGATGTTGTGTTGTTTCCTTCTTTTAAGAATGTCCTGGAGGCAGGTGCTATATCTTGGCTTGCTGCTGTCCTCTTTAGTAATTCTATGTTGATTATTTCATTTCACTGATACTCTTTAACTGCTCTGATACTATTTGACCTTTGTTCATCCTTTTATCCTTTTTATCATGATATACTGTGGTAAATAGGCAAAAATTTATGTAAGGATAATTTTTTACAAAAGTTCCATCATTTCTTCCCACCATTGAACTTATGGCACTCTGGTCATTTGCAACTCTCTTAGTGTTTCATCAGCCTCAGTATGTCTGAAGTAATCAGGTTGATTTGGGAACAAATGATTTACTTCATGCTCAAGATAAAATAAATTCTCCAATCTGTCATGAAGGTTTTTCCCTATAGGCAATGCTGCTGTTGATGAACTGGTTGAAGAACTAGCTTGATTATCAGCATATTTGTCCAATTTTTCAACATAACTATCAAGGTCCGTTAGCTTATCTTCTGCAACTATAGGACTGGGCAATCCTCTATTTAACAAAATATTCAATCTTTCTCTGAAGGCAATGATTTCTTCTTGCATATCTGAGCACCTTTGTTCTAAATTCTGTACCAGATTTCTTTTAGTAAAAACTTTCTTTATTTCGAGAATTGTTCCGGTCCTGTCCTGAATACTAATTTCTGCAAGTTGATTCTTAGTGTGAGTATTCAAAAAATGTATAAGTCTATTGGCCTCTTCTGGCATATTTCCCAACTCTTCTCTTGATCTCTCAATCTCATCCAGAGCCAATTTAACTAAGTTATTTTGTTCATCCATTATCTGAATTGAGGGCCAAACATCCTTTATTGATTGAATGATATTATCCCAAAGAATATCATTTATTTCTTTTAAAGGTTTCTCCAATGTGATATCCTTTTCCAATGCTTTGACTGTTTTTTCTAATTTGTTCACTTCTCTTGTTTTATCAGCAACACTCATTTTTGAAAGATCATATTTAAGTTCTAGAGTGGCCAATTGTTCCTTTGTTTTGTGAAGCTCTATGGCCTGAATGTTCATATCTTCCATTGAATTTGTTAATTCATCAGTGTTCAAATTTGCAGTGTTGCTCTGTGACAATTCTGCTGGCTGACCTGTTGTTGCTGTACCTGTCACTACTCCTGTTGTAGATACTAGAATATTTGCCTGCTTATCTTTTAATGCATTCTCAAGCTCTTTTTCAGTTGCAGTAAGTTGCTCATTCAATTTTAAGAGCAAATCCATTAGTTCTTCCTCGGAATTTTGTTTGATGATTTCTGCAGTCTGTGGATGTCTTGAGGCCGGTAACTTTAATTGTTTTCTCAGAGCTGCAATATCATCATCTTTTCTCTTGATCAAAGCTTCAATACCTTTCACATCTTTAGGATTATGACCCAAACCAATGATTATTTCTTCTAAAGTTTTGATTCTATTATCCTTAGCCTGGGAGGAGGCTTTTTCAAGCTGCAACTGTGTATTAGTATTATCCAAAGAATCCTGCAACTTATGGGTCATCATTGATTTATCCGTCAGAGTAGAATAAATCATCTCACCTGTTTGCTTGTGTAGCTCAATTTGATCTAAAGGATGGATATCCTTTACTAAGACTCCAAAATTAGTCCTAACGTAATCTGCAGCTATCTGAGGCTGCCGCACCTTGGGCTTCAAATGGCTCATTAACATCTTACCCTGTTGGATGTCATAAGCTGACATCAATCTTTCTTGATTTTTCGGAGCCATCTTCAAATATTGGTTGTATACTTGAAGTCTAAGTGGATCGTTCCTGGCCTTTATATTGGTGAATGTTCTTTTGATGTCCCAGGAAGTTTTTACTAGAGGTTTGAAAGAAGATATTTCTGCACTTTGTTGCCTCTGTATTCCCTGTTTTTGAAAATTAGTGGATGTCCCACTACCTGTATTTGTTTGTTGACTGTCTTCTCTTCCCTGGCTGTCAGGGATTTCCTGAAATGATTCATCTTCTAGAAGGGGAGTTAATTTCTGCCTTTTAACATCTTGCTGTTCAGAAGAGCCACCAATAGGAGTAGTTGTTTCAGCCTCTCTCTTTTTTCCTTTTTCTATATTCAGAGGAGTTTGTAAAATAGAAATTTCTGGCTCACTGATCTGAGTAGGAGGAATTTGTCCTTGACCTTGTTCTTTAGAAGTCTCTGGTTGCGTTGTCATTATGAATTTTTCAATTATTTGTATATCAGGCTCCTTTTCTTTTCCTTTAGATTCTACTGCTACTGTACTAATCTCCTGCAAATTTTGTTGTAAATTCTTGGCTGAAGAAGATCCCTGCACCTGTCCAAAAGATTCTAGGTCAAGTATATTTTCAAGATCTTTCATTACATTTTCAACATTGACCTGCTCACTATCATTTTCAACCAATGTCCCTTCTGTCCATTCATCCATATTAGCATATTGTTCTATTTCTGGGATTCTTTGATGGATGTATGGTGACTATTTATTTTTCACTCTTCTATCACAGATAAAGTTGTTTGGATCATAAGGCACCCAGTAGAAACTCTTTTGTAGTCTGAGATGGTCTTCTAAAATCCTTTCGGCTTCCTGTCCAGCTTCCCTAGAGTTACAAATGAAGGGACCTAATTGGCTCTTGATCATGAGTTGAGCCTTTTTCTTTGCATTGCAAAAATGAATTATATCTGAATTATTCATCTGCCTGAAATATTCTAATGCAAAGAGTCTCATTGGGACATACTTGGGCAGTTTGAATGGGCATAATTCACATCCATATATCTTGATCTCTGTGTAGTTTTTATATAGGTACCAGTCACCTATCTTGTAATGCTTTGAGAGCTGAAGGATTTTCTTGATTTCATTGTTAATTCTAGGAGGAGAGACTCCTGTCAACAAGGTAGTTGCGGGATGAACAAAAAGGTCGACAAACTCATTATAGGAATAAGGAGAATCAAAGGAATTGTGAGTAATGGCAGACCAAAAGATGACTGACCTAGGATTCCCTTTGGCATCAAGTTTCTTAACATAAAAAGGGAAATTTTCTGACTGAAAGTAAATCATGAGATGATATATGATAGAAGAATACTTAAATACTCTCTCATTCTCAAATCTCATGAACTGATCATGGATTTTGTCAGCAATATAAGATGCAAAATCGTACTTGACAGCATGAGGCTGTCCAGGGGTAAAAATGGATAACAATACTAGGGTTAAGTGATCAACACACTCACTAGTATTGAAGCCCATTATGGAAGATATCATGTCTAAAATAACTCTACCCTCATCAGTAAAGAAAGGATAACCATAAGGGGGAGGGTATTTAGGCTGATACTCTGGTAACATAAAGGTTTGGCATAGGCGGTTTAACTCTTCATGGGATAACTTAGTAGATTTCTCAAGTAATTCAACCATGGACAGGGGAGTGAGAGCTTGACCAGGTTGGAATTGTAGCATTTCATTTATGGATTGAGCAGTTATTGGGAAAAGGACATTTTGACTTGGGGATAAAATTGCTCGTTGGTTGGGATCATACTTTGCGGAGCAATAATGGATTAACTCAGGAAAAATATGGACTGAGGGGAGAAGGTACATAGGAAGATTTGATTCCCAAAGTCCAAAGATGTCAGAACCATTCAAATAATTTTCTCTGCAGCGGCAAAATATTCGAAGAGGATTCTCACCTAGACGCAAGTCCTTAATTTGAAAATCCATATCGGCTAAAGGCAAATAATCCAAGTCCTTGTGAGGGGCATTGATGGGCACGACATTCAGAGCTACGGGAACTTCCATTTCTGGTTCTTGTGGATTCAGAAATGGAATTTCGGGGTTTTTGTGGAAAAGGGGCACAATTACCAGTTTTGGGAATATAATTGCAGTTCTGGGAACGAAAAAGACCAAACTGAACTTCTTTTCAGACCTTAGTGCAGAATTAAAACTAAAACCAGGATTTTTTATAGAGTTTAGCGGGGAATTGGAATAAATACCTATTTACGGGAAATGAAACGTGTTTAAACAGGCGCTGGTTATGACAGAAGAACCCTGAAATACTCGGCTTTAATTCTCTTCAGCAAGGTAACGGTCAGCAAGCGTTAACAGTTGGTTTTTGAATTTTGTTGCATGGAAGACTGGCTAGCGCACGGAACAATGAAAATGACGAAGACGCAATTTGTTTTATTTACAAAGTCAAAAGGGTGGCGGGGAATAATGAAAATGACCCGAAAAAGATTAGGGCGAATTTGATAAGAAATTCGCGTCACAACTCTCCCTCCATACGCCAGCCAACTTCGGACCCGAAAAAGATTAGGGCGGAATTCATTTGGTTTTCGCGTCACAAAATTGGCCGACGTCAGCAGGCTATTTTGGAACGCGAATTTGGTGTGAATTATGGTTTATCGCCGTTTGAAGTCCGGCGGGCTCGACTTAAGAGAACCGGGGTCGTGAACACTGTTCAAATATAAAAATCCCGCTTAATAAAGAGACAAGATTGTTGTGCTTTCGGAACCTGACCCGAGGATTGGACATGAGTTAACAAATAAAAGGAAAGCGGAACCAGACTTGCACCCGTGGTCAAGCCTGTACCAAAACCACGAGCGGAATCACAAAAGCGGGTTGCCCATATCGCACCGCTTTTGCGGAGTAGGAGATATTTCCTATTCGCGAGCGATTCCATAGGGAAAGCGACACGTGGCGAAGTGACCCCCGGAAAACCACTGTTTAACCCGCGCCATCGCACGTTAAAGTCCGACGTTGGAAGCCGAGCGAAATTGCCAAGAGTCGTTGATTTGGAGAAGGGCCATCGGACGGTGGTCGCACGTTGAACTTGCCCGGAGGTTAACTAAGGTGTGCGGAGGATAGCCAAGTACGATATGAGTGTTTGATTGGTTATTGATATATATAGGTGGGGCCGGAGTATAATGAAATTGTTTAATTAAACGATTAGCGGATAATTAGCATAAGTCTGGAGCGTGATTGTTGTAAGGCTGGGTGGTGAAATATATAGCCGAAAGTTCATTACAAGTTATTTATTTAAAAAGAAACGTGGAGTATAAATACAAAGTGAAAGTTAAACATTGGTTATAAGGCTTGGAGATAATATAAAGTCGGGAATATAAATTGAAGTCCAACCATTGTGGATGGTATTTATTTATCAAATTCTACGAATTTGATAAATAAACCCGAAGAAAGAAGAAGTCAATGAAGACCCAGGCTGGAGGAAAAGAACGGGGTAAACCAGGGGAAAATGCTGACAGAGCGATTGTAGACACACCGGCTCTCCTTAGGGGTCCAATTTCAGTTTTGTTGCGTCACACGATGATCTCTCTTCTCTGGCATTTACTTGTATTGAAGATCACTATTCTAGGAATAAGGAGTTATTCTCTCCAAAAATAACCCTAGCCAAACATTGACAATGCATCAAGGATATCTTTCTATGCTTCATAAGTACATATGTTCTACTTCTAAATCATGTCTTGGAAGTGGTTGTTTTGCTGGAAATTATTCACCAGTTGGTTTCATACCAAAGTCTTTTTCACATTTTCAGCATCAAATACATGAAAAAGATAATGGTTTAAAACAACATAAATATTTGAAATTTTGCAAGAATTGTCTGGCACACTTTGAATATGAATTTTGAAGTCAAGTGCATGATCTTGTATAGGATCAAGTGTCATTTTGAATACCAAATGTTTCACAAGAAACTTCTCAACATGCTACCCTGCAGTAAGGATTAAATGACAATATTGCATCAACTATTTCCATAATAAAAGTGCACCTCGGCCATAAGACTAAACAGCTACAAATGTTGTAGATCTAACAAGACCACACAATCAAATGTATTCCACAAGGCCAATACTGTATGAAAAATGAAAAGGAGTTTGCAACCAAAAATACCTTAGGCAACTAATTCAATTAAATACACCAAACCATCAGCAAAAAGGAAAACCAGCCTACTTGGCCCCAATATTTTCAACTGGGTCCTCTAATTCAACCAATAAAAAGGCCAAAACCATAGCATTGAGATAAATTTCATTACACTGTCAATAACAATAAAATTTGACTCAGCCATAACCCTTTCCTTTTAGACCACTGGGTAACAAATATGTTTCCTTTCACCTTTGAGTTTTCAAATTATGCCAACCAAATCTAAGACATTTAAGAGGGGGAACTAATACAACGTTAAAAAGAAAACCGGAGCACACATCTAAAATAACAACCCTCCATGAAAAATTAAAATAACACATTAAAATTTCATATAAGTGGACAAGGAAAGATCCACCGCAGTGAAGTTTCACGTGCAGGGGACCTTCCTTTAAACATAATTTTTTCTCTGACCTGCAATTTTTTTGTCACTGGGCCATCCTTGTTGAAGTACAACTCCTTTTCCATAGCTCTTGTATTAACTACCTTCTCTCTGTCGCGTAATCTCAGAGTCCCTCTTCTGCTTGAGCGATTAAAGGAAATGGGTGAAAAAACTGAAAGAGAAGACAATTGTCTGCCATAATTATCAAACATTGCACCCAACTTCTTCCCCTTTCCATTGTTACCCGATGAGGTAGATGTGGCAATTGTTGTCATACTGCCCAAAGCAGAGGCCATCTTCTCTTATGCTGAATATAGAATTACAAGATCTTCATATTAGTATGAACCTTAAAAAACATGACTCCCATTGCTAAAAATCACTTTTAAGTTGTAACGGGCAAACTAAACAACTATCGCAACTTTTGGCAACTTCTGGAGCATTAAGAGAGAAACAACCAAAGATAAATACAACCACAATCCTCATTTTAATGAGACCGGACTATATATTTGCATTAAGATAATAGAAAGAAATCACGACTATATTAAGGCCACCACAAAACAATATTTAACCAATGTCTCTCGCAGCCTTCAGGTTGCCATGCTAGAGGTTGCATATTTTTAATTTAAATTCTAGACCTCTCGTGCCCATCTATGAATGCATCCAATGGGATATCTACATCAAATGCTCCTTTATATCCCCAAAAACAAATTCCCTACTACAAGAGCACCAATATTGATGCATCACCCCACACCATCCCACCCACTAGAAACGGTGAAAAAGGAAACCCGAGAAAACTTCTGAAATATCTCAAGATGACTATATGGGTGGTTCTTATGAATCAACCAACCATTCAGAACATGCTGATCAATCCAAACCATGAGTATTATGTGACAATATTCAAGTAGGCACTGAATCGGATTTCTGAAGCTATGTTAGAGAAACCCTAAACTCTCACTGAAAATAGGTGAAATGTGGCACCACTCAGAGATTGACATGTGCCAATTGGTACAAGTGGTAGACAATTGGAATGCTCAAACAACGAGGTGATGCGGGAATGACATGAGGGAGAAAATATCAGAAAAGCCCCAAATCTGGAGAACTAAAGCTCATCACCAACCTGAGATTGACAACTTTACATGATGTAACCTATGAAATCGTAAATGGAGAAATCATAGTAACAATAAATTAACCTATGTAACAATAAAGTCGGATTCATCTGGGAGTGGTAATGGGAGAAATCATAGTGAACAACAGGAAACATGCATAGTTGCTTACAATCAAATAGATGAAAAAACACATACAAAAAACCTAGATAATAATCGTGAACAAGCTTAATATTGAATTATGAACTGTAAAGGAACTTACAAAATGTGACATTACGAACTTGGTCAAGCGCACAAGCAAAAATATCCTGGAAATGACCCTGGTTGACAAGTTGTATTGCTCATGATGCAAGAGGATTTGTATCTGCACTGCCAAGTCAATTAAAATCCATCATTATCTATACAATAAATACAAGTAATTGATGTAGTATTTTTTACTCTACATCATCAATTCCTTCCCATGTGTTTTTATGTTATATTCCTTATAAAAGTGTCAAATTTCTCTCAAAGTAAGCAACCACTGAATAAAATAAAAAATAGTTGAGATATGATTGAGAAATGGTCATTTATTTCTTAAAAGGATCTTCACGATTTCTTTGGTTGTTTTCATCTCAAGAAACAAGAAATGACCTAAGAAACTATCGTGCTGTAATATAAGAAACAACACAGTGCAATGGCCATTTTCAAAGCCAAATGATGTCCATTGAGGACATGGCCTTTATTTGGTTCCTGTTTCATAGGAGTTTCGGGTATAAATGGAACTTTTTGTATCATTTCCAGTAGTAAAAAGGGAAAACCTTCTTTTTCCATGGGAAATAATTTACCTTTCCTTTTTCAAGATAATCTAAATCACAAAAAATATGAACTATACTGCACAGATTCTTGGATAATGTGAAAGTGCAAAAGGAATACCCTACACCAGTGATGCACACATGTACACTTGAACACTAACATATTTTTGTAGTTGAAATGCAATGCTTGTTTTCATTTAAATGTAGGGTTTTTAAAGCAGGGAGAAATAATGGCTGCCAATTTAATAAGCGTTTCTTTGGGAAAAATTTAAATCTTTTACTGGGTGATGAAGATAATAGAGGGTGTTGAATCTTGATTCTTGACATTGTGTTTAACTTGAATAACTCAAATGATTATAAATATCAGTCGATGAGTTCTTTTTTCAAGTATGTCACTCAAAACTCTTATGTCAAAGCATTGTATGATGGCTAGCATTTGCTTTTTTCCCTTTCTTCAGTTCAATGTAAAAAGTATATTAATATATTGGAGCACGAATGATAACTACAATTGTTTGCTCTGCAGTATATCCAGCCCCAAGATTATGAAAAGTTTTCTCAAGTGGAGCTATTTGGTTAGGTTGTAGGGTCAACCCTCTATAGGAGGAAGGGCCTGCAGTAAGAACTTACCATTTTGCAAGAGCTGAGGGCTAATGCTGTTCTGCAAGAGCTGAGGGCGAATGCTGTTCTGCAAGAGCTGAGGGCGAATGTTGTTCTGCAAGAGCTGAGGGCGAATGCTAAGGGCGAATGCTTTTCTGCAAGAGCGGAGGGAAAATGTGCGCGTGATATCAGACGTTAATGTAGCACACATGTACATTTGAACACTAATATATTTTTGTAGATGAAATGAAATGCTTGTTTTCATTTAAATGTAGGGTTTTTAAAGCAGGGAGAAATAATGGCTGCCAAATTAATAAGCGTTTCTTTGGGAAAAATTTAAATGTTGTATTGGGTGATGAAGATAATAGAGGGTATTGAATCTTGATTCTTGACATCTAGAGAGAACCCTACAGCCTAACACAATCCAATGGAATTGACCAAAAAAACCCCAAATAGAGGCAACCCTACTATAGGAGGAAGGCCTAAGAACTTACCATTTTGCAAGAGCTGACGGTGAATGCTGTTCTACAAGAGCTGAGGGAGAATGCTGAGGGCAAATTCTGTTCTGCAAGAGCTGAGGGCAAACGCTGAGGGCGAATGCTGAGGGCAAATTCTGTTATGCAAGAGCTGAGGGCGAATGCTGTTCTGCAAGAGCAGAGGGCGGATGCGCGCGTGATATTAGCTATTGCCACGGATACGAAACAATAAAATCATTTTTATGTAGCGTGCATATAAGTTTCTTTTATGGATTTAGCGCGCATATCATTGTCGTTATACCGACGGCGAAAAAGGCGTCGCTATTGCAACGAAGGTCTCCAAACGTCGCAATTACGACACTTAGACATTGTGTCGCACTTGTAGTCGTCGCCATAGCGACGCTTTGGGCCATAGTGTCGCCAGTGCGACGTCTTCCTCCAAACGTCGCAATTACGACACTTAGACATTGTGTCGCACTTGTAGTCGTCGCCATAGCGATGCTTTGGGCCATAGTGTCGCCAGTGCGACGTCTTCCTCCAAACATCGCAGTGGCGACACTTTTTAAGTGTCGGTATTGCGACACCTTTCTATAAACGTCGGTATAGCGACGGTTTCGGGCGGGATGGAAAAAAGTTGGGGAAATTTCCGACTTTGGGCCATAGTGTCGCCAGTGCGACGTCTTCCTCCAAACGTCGTAGTGGCGACACTTTTTAAGTGTCGGTATTGCGACACCTTTCTATAAACGTCGGTATAGCGACGGTTTCGGGCGGGATGGAAAAAAGTTGGGGAAATTTCCGACATTTGGTCAAAAGCGTCGGAACCAAGTGTCAGAATTTCCGCCAAATGTAGTAGTGATTTGGTGTGAGTGAGCCCATTTATCCAATAATGTATTGATGAGGGAGAAATACTATGCTTCTTTGCAGATGCCCGAACAGAATATCCATTGAACTCTATGTCGTCAATTGTAGGTAACATTTCTTCTTTTGTCCAACCTCTTATAGCATTGATATTTTTAGTTGAAGTTGCACCTTGGACTGTGGTTGATGGTGGCTGTGTGGCTGATGGTGACACAACATTAGCCTCAGCCACATGGTCATCCTCAAAAACATTGCTTGGAGAATTGTTGACATTGAGGTCACATGTTCTTTCTTCATCTAATGAAGTGCATCACAGTTGGGCACCCCTGGTCACTCTTTTGCCACTTCTCCTTGTACAAACTACATAACTCACTCTCGCCATGGATGCAACTACCTGAAGAAGCACCAGTTTCATTTAGTTATTCATAATTGAAAATAATGCTTTCATAAAAGCCAAACATCACTGGTAACATCATCTCCTCCCATTTATAACAATTTATAACAGTTTACAATTAGTTTGTGTACTATTGCATGCATTTAGTTTAGAATAATTGAAAATAATGTTTTCATACAAAGAATACAACTTCTATGCATAGCTATTGTAGATAGATATGTTAACTTCAAATGCTACAGCTTCTATTTTCAGCTATTGAAAATAGATATGTTAACTTCAAATGCTACAGCTTCTATGCCCAACTATTGAGATATTTTCCACAGGCTTCTATGCTCAGCTACTCATGTTTTGTTTTTGGTTATTTGTTTCCAGCTTCTAATATCTATCTTTGTCTGATCTTTGTGTCATTTGAAGTCATTATGTATCCCAAAGCTGAATTGGGTAAGTTCAAATGATTCGGTAAGTTTGAATTCAAGTCTGATCTTTGTGTCATTTGAAGTCATTTTGTACCCTGAAGCTAAATTGGGTAAGTTCCACTGTGCACTGTGACTCTAAATTTTCTGAATCCATCAAATGTTACAAACTGTGGCCAAAACTCAGGTATTGAGGTGTTGAATTTATCAAATCTGTAATATGTTTTAGTTTCAATTGCAATGCCTCCTTATTCACCAAAATATATTAGAATCTTATTCATATTATTCTTTTTCATCTGTAGTTGATTTGGGAAAGTTCATGAGATAGAAAGAGTTCCACTGTGCACTCCCTTTATATTTTTTAGATACAGAACATTCTGATCATAGTTACTGAATTCATCAACCTGTTAAGAGACATTGCTCTTTACTAGTTCAACTAATCTAGGTGATTGTTTTCCAAGGGACTCTAAATTTTTTGAATCCATCAAATGTTACAAACTATGGCAGTATATGTAGTAGAGTGGGGTTTGGGTAGTTTTATGGGATGTCTGATTGATGGATATATAGTTTTGCAGCCTACTTGTGTGTGTGTCTATCTGAAGCTATTCCCATTTTTTTCCCACTGTTGAGTTTAGTGATCCTAGGGGTGTTCATCCCATACAAAGGGTGTACCTTTCTTTAGGAGGTAAGTTAGAGGATGATTATAAACTCTCGCCTTGGTTGTGTAAAGATACTTATATTTATTCCCCTCGAACACTTTATTTCTTGGGCCCCCCTTTACTAAATACCCCAAAGGAACAGAAAGAGAAAAGAAGGTCCTCCCCTCGACTGAATAGAGATGGTAAAGCTTAGTTGCAGATCGGCCTAATAGGTTGATGGAGGTTCAAATCTAGGTGACTATTTTCCAAGGGACTCTAAATTTTTTGAATCCATCAAATGTTACAAACTGTGGCCAAAACACAGGGATTGAGGTTTTGAATTTCTGAAATCTATAATATTTTCACTCAAAGAATAAGAGGTTCACTCAAATAATATCATTATATTGTTTATTATTTTGCACAACAACGTCAATTCTGGGCCAATAATTCATGTCACTCTACTTTGTGGGAGGAATTCAATTTGAGGTGCATTATTTGAGCTCCTTTTGTCATAAACTTGGCCTATGGTTCTACTATCCTATTTCCTTTTGTCATTAACCTCTTGTAGAGATTGTTTGCAATTATATTTTGGGGAAATTTTTTTGAGTTCAATCTCCCATTGGGATGAATATGTGTTCAACTATACTATTAACCTCTTGTACAGATTGTTTGCAATTCTGTTTTGGGGAAATTGTTTTGAGTTCAATCTCCCATTGGGATGAATCTGTGTTCAACTATACTATTAACCTCTTGTAGAGATTGTTTGCAATTCTGTTTTGGGGAAATTGTTTTGAGTTCAATCTCCCATTGGGATGAAACTGTGTTTAAATATTAACCTCTTGTAGAGATTGTTTGCAATTCTATTTTGGGGAAATTCTTTTGAGTTCAATCTCCCATTGGGATGAATCTGTGTTCAGCTATACTATTAACCTCTTGTAGAGATTGTTTGCAATTCTATTTTGGGGCAATTTTTTTGAGTTCAATCTCCCATTGGGATGAATTTGTGTTCAATTATACTATTAACCTCTTGTAGAGATTGTTTGCAATTCTGTTTTGGAGAAATTGTTTTAAGTTCAATCTCCCATTGGGATGAATCTGTGTTCAAAGAAAAAAACACACACACACACACACACACACACATATATATATCTACAATTTAATGAAAATTAAACTTTTAAGAAAACTGAAATAAAGACTTTTAAGAAAATAGAAATAAAGACTCAGAAATGAAAATAAAAGTGTAAGAAAGCTGAAATAAAGAATCAGAAATTAAAATAAATTGTAAGAAAAATGTGCTATAACTAACGTGAATATACTATGAAATGTTTTGGGGTGTGTTCAATGCTGGGTTGTCTCCAAGGCTGGTGAATAGTTTGAAACTAAAACATGTAACTTCAGCAGTGGTTGAACTTCTTTTATAGTTTTTTGCAGTTGAATTTTATTGGTGACTATGATGGACATGGATTGCAATGGATTCATTTTGCATGTGTGACCAGGATTGAATTTGATGTGATCTAATGCCTGAGAATTCGTTTTTTTTATCCATGTGCTTTGATATGTTTTGATGGGAAATCATTTATTGAATTTATTGGGTGGGTGTCATTTATTGTACATAGTGGGTTTAAATGTTGTTATTGGGTGGGTGTCATTTATTGAACACAATGGGTTTAAATGTTGGATAACACAGTAGTTATGGTTGACATACATTTATTTTTATTATGTGCAGATATTGATATTTACTTCTCATACACAGCATCAAGGCTGATAAGATGGGTTGAAGTGATTGGCTTTTTGTACTCATTGACCTTCCACTAGTTTCTCCAGTAAGATGGGTTGACTCTGTGGCACTGCTCGGGCCACTCCACCACTATAATACCCATTGTCTCCTCCATTACACAGCCAAGTCTCCTCTATGTTAACGTGCCCACTGCTCCATCACTTCTACCTATGCTCATTTGAGCACTCTTCTTGTTTATTCAGTGGGTCTTGCTGGTAATCTAGACTCTGTCGCAATGAATTCCAACAATCTTCTTGACTAGCTTATGGTCCTAGCAAGCGATTCAAATTATCTTGCAAAGGTGTGGCATGTGAGAAATCCCCTCATTTCACTGTAGCTAAATGAATGAATGTACCTTCTCTTTGAAGTTTGGCTAGAATATGGTCAAAGCTCTCCATTAAATGCATTGGATGTCGTGAGTGTTGGTTGAAACTTGTAATGTGCAGTGAAGCATTTATGATCTATTGGAGACAAATGTTGTATATGCTATAGATTACGTTGTGCATAATCTAAGGTTATTACAACAACAACACAGTGAGGGATGACTAGAGCTCAGGAGCAAAGACGGGCTCTACAACAAGTATAAGGAGAAATCTAAAGATATTCTGCCATCTCCACTATATATGTCATTTGGTATCAAATCCTCCATTTGGTATAGCCTTGTTCCCATTACAGAGTCAAATGTAATATTACTTTCCATTTGAGTTAAATTCTAGGCATATTACAGTTGCTAGACAATGTTGTTATACTTTCAGTTTGTTTGTGGTTTTGAAGTCTGAATTCTCATCAGAAATGAAGCCAATCCATCATTGGAAAAGAGGCACACTGAGTATAGGAACTTGGGGGCTACATTCATCGTCCAAAAAATTCAACAACTCACTGTCAAACTCTCTTTGAGTACAAGTGATTCGATTAAGGGAGCATTGGTGGCTTCCAATTAATGCAGAGTTTTGCCAAAACATGATGCAATAGGGAGTGAATATAATTGTGTGAGGAGTTGTGTGTTAATTATATTTTGTTGCATGGAAATTCATGTGAGTTTTTTTGTACATATATGCATGCTCTCTGTTATTGATTGTATTATATTGGAGTTTGGAGTTTGGTGTTAAGTTCCTCATTGTTTTACTATTTTGGAGGTTGAATCGCGGAAAATGACTCAAATTTATGAAGTATTAGAGTTCCTAAAAACTTTGATACAATCTACTACCGAAGACATAGTAAAAATCAACAAGGCCAATCTTGTTAATATTCAAATATGTCTACAATATGAACACAAAAAGATCGAGTTTCTGTAGCTTGAATCTCAATTCCAGCAAGAAGAATTACAATAGTGGAGTCATCATTCTGAACTTGTTTATGTTCAGAACATTGAAATAGACTCCCATAAGCAGCAAGCTAATAATGTTGCGGTTGATTCACATTTAATGCCCAATATAAGAGTAGATTTTCACGCAGAAGAAAACATTCATCATGCACTTCCCAAGCCCATCATGAGACCTTGGGAAGAGCTTGTCCATAACAAGCACATAATAGGTCTTGGATATGAAAAGGAGTTGTCCTTTCATATTCCAGACTACTCCAAGCACATCAAATTTCAGAGTGCTGGATTTATTCATGATAGCTCACCTTCAGCTGTTCCAAATTTCGGTCCTCTTCTACAGCAACAACAACAAATTGAAAAATGCCAACATTGTGATCGAGTTGGCCATATGAAAGATCACTATTTTGATCTTCACCCATGTAAGCACTATGGTCGGCACACCCATTCTTCATACAGATGCTTCAGAAAAAAGCCTCCTGCAAGAACACAGATTCATCTTGGATGGATCGCTTCTTGGAAATGGGCATCAACAACCAAGAAGATGCTTAAGTCATATGTCAGAACTTGTTCTAGAATATTGAACAATCTCGCAATTGAGTTTTCGCCATCATCTCACCTTGTACCTGATAGGGGGGAAATGGTGGTCATCTACAAGCTTCGAAACCACATCAAGCGAGCCTGAGCCACAACCTCTCATTCTAGATTCAGATTTGTAGCCAGAGACACGAAACTTCAAGTGAGCCTGAGCCACAATCTGTCATTCCAGATTCAGAGTTGTAGCCAGAGACATGGCTGTTTAAGCGAGTCTGAGCCACAACTTGTCATTCCAGATTCAGAGTTTTAGCCAGAGACATGGATGCCCATGAGAATTCCTTTAGTTGGTGGAAAACCTTAAACCATCTATGTGAGGTTGATATTCTTCCTCTTCAAAGAATTCAGAGCACTTTCTCTAGCAGAAGGCTTCAGCTTCTTGCCAGCTTTGGTAGAGTTCTCGGAAATGCATTAAGCATTCCAGTGTTGGTGGTCATCCTTAAACCATCACAGGTTGTAGACCTCCCTTCTTCTAGGTTTAAGTTCTCCCTCTTCAAATATGAGGGACACTTCCTCTAGTAGAAGCCCTCAGCTTCTTGCCAGATTTGGAAGAGTTTCGAGAACTGCACTAAGTGTTCCAGTGTTGGTGGTCATCCTTAAACCACCTCTTTATGCTAACATTTCAGAGATCTCATTCAGCTTAAGTGCTGCCATGCATACTTTGCAGATTTGTATTACAACTCTCTTCTTGGACTCACACATACCCCTTTGGATTAAGGGGGGGAATGCTAGACACCTAATCCTATATGGATAGGTGTGGAAGCCGAATGGAAAAAAGGAGTCCAAGTGACCTTGGAATGTGGAATCCAAGAGTCACATCATTGTATTATAAATACACATTTATGGTTAATGGAAAAATAACTCACGCTTATCCTTCAGTTCTGTCTTGTGTGTTTACAATACCTATGTTTAACATCCACCACAACTGGGGAACTCAAATTACGTGCATTCACTAGCTATTTTGGGCTTATTGATTAATTAACTGGATGATCACTAAGTTAGAATGAAGTCTCACTGCACAATTGACCTTCCACTAGTTTCTCCAGCAGTTAGAACTAGTTTAACTGAAAAAAATTGAAATAACTGACCTTAATTGCTACAAATTAGTAATCACACATGCTTAACTGAAATATAACTCCCCTAACTAGAATTTACAGAGATAACTAAGTGACAAGATCCATGTCACATGATTTAACTGCATCCAAGTTGTCTACTAATGTGGAAATTGGAATTTTCTCAATTTGACCAAGGCAAAGTCAAATTGAGACTTTATTGTTGCATTTTTCAACACTACCTCTTAGCAAGAAAGGTATTATCAACCACCCTTATCTTGCACATGTGGAATATTATATAGCAACACCTCTCACTATTTTTGTTGATACTGCAACATTTGCAACATAGAAGAATAAAAAAAACATTCAATCAATTGTGTTTGCAAGTGTCTACTGGGAAAAATGTGTTGCTGCTGATTCTGCTACTGAGCCTCCTACTATGTTGTCAATAGTCATTTGTACTCCTCAGTATCTCACTGACATTGATGCTCCTGTTACTGAATACTTTGGGCCCCTGTAGCAAGGTAATGATTTATGAGGAGAACACCTTAATGGACCCTGCCCAAATATCTGCAATTGTGGGGCTAGGGATCTACATCATTCCACCTCACTCCTGGAGGTATAGATGAAATTTCTCCCTCTACCCACTTGGCTTGAAATCTCCCCCTACTGGAGGTCTTTGTTTGCCTCTCCATTTTTGGTTGCTCCACAACTTCCTGAGGCTCCTTCTAAGGCTCCATTTTGAGAGGTCTATCCTACTCCCTCTCAACCACCATATCTCTAATCTCTTCATTTATCCTCAAGGTTGTACATGCATATTCTACCTCAAGCGAATACAAGTTCTTCACACAAACCCAAATCTTCTTCACCTTTCCAATGTCTATGTGTCTCAAGAATGCTTTTCCTTTGCCGAAGATCACATCATAACCATGATCTTTCAAAACTACTATAGACATGAGATTTTTATTTAGGCCTAGAATGAACATGAAATCCTTGAGTTGGAGAGGGGATCCTGACTCCCTCTTAAATATTACTGTACCAATCTTGATAACATTGTACCTTCCATCGTCCCCAAACTTAATATGCATATCGAGATCTTTGTCCTCCAGGTCACTAAAAAGCTCTTTACACCCTATCATTTGGAACAAGGCACCTGAATCCAAGTACCACATGCTCCACATCACTGGCCATGCATGCAATAAGGGTGAAATCTAGCTCAAACTCTGAAGCCAAATATTCAACTGTTGCTCCTACTGCTGGCTCATTCTTGCTAGAATTTTTGTGTGGACACCTTGTAACATAGTGCTCGAATTCATGACAATTGAAGCATTTCATTTTGGACAAGTATTTCTTCTTTCCCCCTTGGTTGGATTCAACCGCACCTTGGGAATTATTTCCCTTGGCCTTCAATCCTTTTGCAACTAGAGAAAATTCCTCTTCCGCTTTTGTGGATGCTACTCCATCTCTGGTACTTCACCTGATTTCTTCTTGTACCAAATCGGACCATAAACGTTACCAATTCCGTAATTTCTCCCTCTCGTTCATTGATTATGGGGATCTATGCTAGCTTTTGGGAAGGCCTAGAAGAGCTAGGCTTACTAAGTCATATTATCCAACATTTACACCAACCCTACCAAGCTCATCATGAAATTGTAAAAATCTGCTAAGATACTGCGAAATAGTGCCATTCTTCTGCATCTTGATATTTCAAAGTTTATCCTTCAGTGTCAGCTTCCTGTGGTCACTTCTATTCTCAAACAACTCTGTTAGTGCTTTCCACAATAAGAAATTATTTTCTTTCCCCTGGAGATTTGAGACAATGTGGTCTCGTACTCCCTCCAGGATTATTCTCCTCACCTTGGCTACATATTTCTTCCATTCGGCTTGGTTTTTTTCATCAGATGCATGTGGTTTTGAAATATCTGTTTTGATATATTCTAGCAATCCATATTCATCTAAAAACTTCTTCATGTGGTCCTTCCATGCATTGAAATTAGAGTTGCCTTCCAAAGCATACTATAGTCTCAGCCCATTGAAGGTCATCTTCCCAACTTTGAATAGATCCTGCTACATTGAACTACAAATTCAATCCTCCCAAGAAAAAACTTCAAAATTCTTATTGTAATGTGAATATTTCTCTAATACCATGTAGAAATTATGGTGTATAATTGCAACTTCTCATGAAATTTTAATCTAAATCACAAGACACAATCCTACTCTACTATTATGTGGAATTCAATTCACAATTTAGAACATCAATTACAAACACGCAATGAGAAATAACACACATGCACACAATATTTTACTAGGGGAAAACAATATGCTAAAACCCCTTTTCCTTCTTGCATTAATATGATGAATAAATATGCATTACAATTGTTAGCTCAACCTGCAAGTGAATAACCTATCTCTCTTCTCACTGAGAAGATCTGACCCAAAATTAGTCAATTTATTCCTCTGCTTAAGACCATATTTCCTTATGTAATTCCTAAGGAAATTAGGCCCCTATTATTAAGGAATTTCCTCCAAAATGATTGTGCAATTCCCAAGGTTTATCATCTGACTACATGCAACACCTGTACACTCAAGACTAGTTTACAACTGATGTTACACTGCCTTGGAATCTTCACCACAAATGGGGAGATATAATTATCTACATACACTAGCTATTTTTGGCCAATTGATCAATTAAATAGATGATCACTGAGTTAGCCTGAAATCCCACAACACAACTAATATTCCACTTGTTCCTCCAACAACTAGAACTATTTTAACTAAAAACAACTTGAAATAACTTACCTTGATTGCTAAAAATTAGAAATTACACATGCTTAACTCAACTCTAACTCCTATAACTCAAATTTAATGATCTAACTATGTGACAAGAGCCATGTCACACGAGCTAACTGTATCCAAGTTGTTTGCTTATTTGGAAGTTCGAATTTTCTCAATTTGACCAAGGCAATGTCAAATTGAGACTTTCTTGCTGCATTTTCCAACAGAAAAAAAAAGAAATGAAAATAACAATGTGACATGTGTGTGGAAATATGGCCTCTTCTATTTTTCATAATACTTACAAGTGGTTGAAATCTAGAGTGTTTCGACTGTTTGCTTTTGTGATTGATAATATCCTTAATGATGCACAAAATTAACAGATCAGAAAAAATAGCTCTTAGCTTTAATGGCATCCAAGTTCCCCTGGAGTCTGAGATTTAACCAAACATCGATTCCAGTATCTTCTATGACATCTTTTGAAGAAAGGAATAGAAAATACCTTAGCACAAAATATTTCCTCCAACTGGCTAACAATAATTTCCTCCAATACAAGGTAACACAATTCTCAGTGTCATAAATTCCTTTCACCATTTTGGAAAATTTTTAAACATATAATGAAAAGAACTTGGTGGTGTTAAGTTTGAAGCAGGGAGCAACCCTCCAAATATTTCTAATGTAAAATCACTCAATTTTGATGACCGTCATGCAGAGCTTTTATCCATTTTGTTAGTAATCATATATATATATATATATATATATATATATATATATATATATATAATTTTCACAGATGTATCTCCTTTGGATCTTTCAGTGCTCCATTTTTTTTTTTGTTTGACAAGAGATTGGAGAGAATCAAGAGAAAAATATTGAGGAGCTTCGTAGCACCATATCTACTACATTGGATCGATTTTACGATCACGTGGGTTTGTGACTTCAACTATTTTTTATCAGAGGAAAAATTTGTATGGTCTTTGTTGTTGGGTATGAAATTTAAATTTAGTTTTATGAGCAGGCAATGGAAGAACCAGTTCTCAAAAGGATGGCATTGCAGGTGAGCATATTCGAGAGTGAAAAGAGGCCGAAAGGACACTTAGGTAGCCATGCTCACTAGGTATCTCATTACCCTAAATCTATATACAATTCAAAAAGCTAGTGTTTCTGAAATGAGGTTTTGATACAAATTTTAGTTCAATTCAGGTCTTGGGTTTCTATAACTGATATACATCATGCCTCAGTTCAATTTAGGAGAAGGATAACTATCTTTTTCATTTGTGTGTATTTGTTCCTATCCATCATGAACTTTGTATAGTGAAATTGGAATTTGGGTTGCCTTGATGCTTAGTTCTAGTAATATTTTTTAAGGAGAAAAATCCCCTTGATCCCTTTTCTTATTTATCTTTAAATTATCTACTTGAATTTTATGGTGAGACCCTAACCACATCATAAGGACCTATAGGCTCAGTCTGAGTCCTCACAAGATTTTAACTCTTGCCTACCTGTGTCTATTTTTTGGGGAGATGGCAAAAGCTTAGTGTTTAAACATTAAACATATCTCTACCACCCCTATTAGCACAAAGGTTTGCAGAGTGTGCACCACCCAACTCTCTAACTATCTCAATGTATTGACTCTTAAGAACATCTTTGAAGATAATTTTTTAATATTATTTTACTTTTATTTATGTTCCACAATATATATTAGCACGTGATTTAATACATTTTTTTAATATATTAATTCTAATTTTTTACTTTTATCGAAATCCCTCAATATATGGCACTTTTACTAAAATAATTGTCTATATATACTTTTTACTTAAATGTAACTGTCTATATTTATATTTTATATTTAAATATGTATATATATTTTATATTTAACTATTTTTTTGCTATTTTTTAAGGACATTGTCTATTGAAACCACAATTTTTCTTGAAAAATATTTTTTTCCTGGAATCCGGTAATTTATCCTATTTGGAATACATTTTTTTCCCTATTTAACAATAGCTTGAGTGGGCCTAATGGTTTGTACCATGTGTTTCCTTGTAAGAGGTCACAGGTTCAAAACTGGAGGGGGGGAAGAGTATGTGTGCCATGCTAGACTTAGCAGTCAAGAGGTGGGTCCCTTGCCCCACAAACAAGGGGGTATCATACACCAATTTGGTGTATGGCTTTAACTATTTAACTATTTTATATTTAACTATAATTGTAGTTTATTTTTAACTATTATATTTTATTTTTCACTACTTAATATTTAACTATAATCATCTATACTATATTTTATATTTAATTATTTTTTTGGTGTTTTTTTGGGCATGGTTATTATTTTCAAATGGACCACATATTTAATTTATATTTTTTCACTATTATGAAGATTTACATTGCATTAATAATTTTTTGGATATCCTAATTCATACCAGTAGGCAAATAAGATTAATAAAATAATTCATGAATACCCAAATTAATAATAAAATATTTAAGGGATACATAAATTAAACACTTTAAAGTTATTTAAGACACACACCTCTTCTTAAAGGGTTTTGATAGGTTTACATATTATAACATGGAAATTACATGAAAATTTCATGGGAATTTTTAGGCTGAAATTTCCTCTAATGACCTTTGCTAGGTGTAGGTTTGATGCTTGCTCGTTAGCAATCTATTAAAAGGGAGTGAATCATATCCACCATGGGAAGTTGTGCACCTTTAAAATCTAATGACACTTACCATTACTTGGAGGGTAAAGAGCCTTGGAGACAGTTGTTTGTTTCTTGTATATTCTTCTATTCTAGGAAGCCCTGAAAGGATTTATTTGTTGCTTCAAGCTTGTATACTGTTTAGTGTGTCATTCCTTTCACATTTGCAATCCAAGTCATTTTTTTCAGAAAGAAACTATATGGTTCTTTTCCTTGATATGGTATAATACTTTTTATTTCTTGCAGGAAATTGCGCCATAGTACTTTCCACTGCAGACTAGGCTAAGCATGAACATGTCATAACTAAAGATCTTGGACAGTGAAAAAGTTGGTGGTTACGATTGGGTTGGATGCCTTCTCGTGATTTCTAAGCTCCAAAAATGGGTGTTGAGTTTACAATAGGCCTTAGAGCTCACACCTTACAATGCGTCAACATATTTAGATGAGGTATATTGGTGTTGTCCTGTATCAAACAAGTAATTTTTAGTATTAGTCTCTAGATATTTTTGGAGTTATGATTGCTTAGAATTAACTTGAAAATTTGTTCCAAGACTGTAATTTTGATGTTGATTTTGATTAGAATAATTGTAACTTGTTTCCAATAAAATAATATATTGATTTTATACAATAATTGTCATATTTTTATTGTAGATGTTATCCAACACCACGGAAGAACTTTAAAATTTGTTTCCAAGGAAAGTATCATCAACATTCTCATTTGTGTCCTCAGAGGGTGATTGAAAACCTATTTTCCAGGCCTTTATATTGTTCTTTGTCATGGTAATAAATGTTGATTAAATGATATTGGGCATTGTAAATATATCATTTTGAAACATTCTAATGATGTGCATAGATTACATCGATTTTACAATACACTTCAAGAAATGGAAGACACATGGTTAGACTCATTTTCTTATAAGGATGGTTCCTATATTAAAGAGAAAATGGAAAATGATGCAGGCTTCAATGGATAGGAACATTATTTAGTGTCTGCTACTTCCACTGATGTTCTGAAGAGAACCAATTCTAAGAACAAAATAAGTCAATGCCACAAACGAAATCCATCTGAAGACACTTCCAATCTGGAACAACAAATTAGGCTACTTACCCCAAATCCACATATTTTGTCCTATTGACACACAAAGTGAAAGGTGATTCTTAAGTTATTTTTTGTAGGATTTACATTTATGTTGAGGGGAAAACAAAATTAAGAAAAAAATTATTGATTTTGATGCACATGTAAACATAATTTTCAGAAGCTAGATGATATAAATAGGAGGTCAAGGAACATACTTGAGATGACAATGGATGATGAATGCCAGAGTGTTGATGGTATTTTTGGTGTCTTGTGAGTTCAAATAACTAAAATCGATGGGATTCAAATGATAAATTTCACAGTTTTTCCTTCTTGGAGGAACGTGCTTTAACATCTATACATTGTGAGTTCTTGGAATATGGCCAGAGGGAAGTTTTGTGAGATGCTTCTGTTGTGGTTTGTTTTTAGTTTGTATGGATTGCATTAAAGAGAAAAATAGACTGTTAATTTTGAGATTTTTGAGGCGTTTTTGAAATTTAATGTGTGAAATGAAATTTATGCCTTTCTATATTAGTATCTATAAAATATGTCGTTTTGATTCAGAAGGTTGGGTTTAACATATTGTAGGCAATGCATCATGAACGATATAAAATTTGTCAATTCAAATCATTCTTTAGAAATGATTAGTAACTTCTTCTTGAATATGGACACAATGATGTTATTTTTTCATAATTCCCAGTACAACATGCAATTTTTGGATTTGTCATGGAATCATACTAACTTTATTCTTCTATTTGGCCATTGTAAAAGTGGCGACAATGATTCCTTGAAGGATTTAGTTAATTCCATGCCTAAAGATGAGAAGAAACAACATGTTCACATTCCATGAATGCAATGTGTATTCAATTCAATCATGTGGTCTCCACCATGGAAAGCAAACATCGATTAATGACTTCAAGTAAAATTTTTAGGCTATGTAAAAATAGATTCTATATTTAAGGTTTTTCAATATTGTTTATTATCTATGCCCTCGAGATGAAATTAAACTTGTAGAGTGCCTCATTTTATCTTTATAATTATCTCAAGTGTAATAATTCAACACATTTTTTCTTGCTGACTGGTGGAGGAAAAGAATCCTTGGAATAATTAAGTTTTTTAGAAGATAAAAGTTTAACATATGACAACCATTAAAATTTAGAGTTGCACAACTTTTCTAAAATTTCACAGTTAAACTCTTAAAAGTTGTTGGAAACATATTTGTTTTCTTTTCCCTTGTAATTTTTTGAGGCCAAATGTGAATCCCTTGCAGATTGAGTTTTGATCAGTTCGTCCAAAAATTACACTACTACGATTTTGTATATTAGAGTAAAAACCAAATAATTGTACTACATTATGACAAATGTGAAATATAATAGTTTTAAAACTCTTTAAAACATAATTATAGCGCCACTTCATGGGAATTATGAAATTTAACATTTCAAATCATTGATAAAAGGCCGAAATCATGAATTGCTTTCTGGAAGACATGTGGTCTAAAAAAACATGGATTGCATAAGAAGGAAACAAATAAATATTATAACAAATTTGTGACCTAAATTGGCCAATAATCCCCAAGCTTGTGCTGGAGAGTCCCATTTTGAGGTTTATTTTTGAAACTTTGATGCATCAAATTCATTTTTAAACCATTATTGTTCAATAGATAGATAACATACCATTATGAATTAGAAGAATATACCATGATAAATCTCAAATTTAACAGTTCTAAAAAATATTTAAAACAAAATTTTATATATTGTATTATGAAAACTCTAAAATTTTACAGTTCAAAAAACCCCAAATAAGTGATAAAAGGTGGAAGCTTTAAATTTTGACATGTTTGAAATGGGCCCCAAACAATGTTAGACAAAGTTGTTGTCAATTTCATTTGAAAATGTAATGCAAGTATGCATTTAATAAGAAATTCTAGGAGTTGAAACAGAATTATAGGTACAACATTATGAGAAATTTGGAATTTGAAAGTTCCAAAAATTCTTTAAGAAAGAATAATAGATATATATTGTGTATAATGGGAGTTCTGATATTGGAGTTCAATTAAGACAAAAAAAATTGTAGTATTTACCTAATTTGTTGAAGGTGCATGGATGAAATATATAAAGTGCATAATTAAGAGGAGATTGTTAATTTTGAGACTGAAATTGGCCTCAAACAAAGTTGGACAATCTTGCATGAGGATTTATTTTAGAGAATCTAAATCTCTGAATGCAAATCAAGCCATTCTCATTTAATATTTAGAAATTATTTCAATATGATTTGACATGTTAGGGTACAACTAAATGCAATTTAAACTTTCTAAAGATATGATCATTGATATTACTTGTCCTTTTTAAGGATGTCGAACATTCAAGAGTGTAACTTTGAGTTTCTTTGTAGTTGGTCATCCCATGAATTCTGTGTCAATAATGTAGTAATAAATTCTCAAGGTGAAATTAAAATAAAACATAGGGATGTGGAAAGTGGAGAGGTATTGATGGGCTTAAATTTTTGTTTGTTTGTTTGTTTTTTTTAAATTTGATTTGTAATCTCACTTGTTTGCATAACTTGTTGATTGTTTTACATTCTCATCCAGGCAGGATATGAGTTTTACTTGTTTGTTTGTTAATATATAAGTTTTAGAAGTTTTTGTGTATTCCAATTTTTTTTTTTCATTAGGGTGATGTTGCTGTTTTTAAATTGGTCCATCTCTTGTTAAGTGGGACACAATTACCTATATTAATGAAAAATTTCCTGCTAATTTACTTAGGTAGGCCCTATCTCCCATCTCCATATAGAGTACTCTAGTCACATCATCTTTCTTCTATGCTATTGGTTCCTATTCTACTGCCTTACGGTGTTTCCTTTGCAAGATATGGTGCAATTTCTAGTTTAAAACCAAATGATATAATAGCCAGAAGAGTTGAATGGGCCATGTGTTTATTTATTTATTTTGGTTTCCTTGAACATGTAATAAAAAATCTACATAATAGCGAGTAACTGCCACTTAGTTTAAATAAATCTAAATTAAAGTAAAAAACTATGAAGATTGGCAAAATGGAAGCCTATATAAATTGGAAAACAAGAGATTAACGAGCTATTTATAAGCTATTTAAATCAAGTTTTAAAGGGCAACACTATATTATGTTACACATATAAATGTACGACAAGAAATTTATACTATAATTCTTTGATATGGAAAATGAAAAAACTCTTTCCAATATGTTATTGATCCTGGTAGCTCCAATCATTCATCCCATTTAGTATAATCCATTCCACCTTTGTATCGAATAACTTCATATTGAATAAGTATTTTCATCTCACTAACCTATCCACAAAGAATATTATATCTACAATGCTCGAAGCTTCCAAAACCCAATGTACAAATCTCTGATGAAATATTTTAAATTTAAAAAAAGGAAAAGAGAGAATTCAATTCAATTGCTACATTTCTCGTAGACACATATGTGCAAAAATTTAGTCATACGAGCTTCAATTATGTATAATAGTGTTGGGATTTATCCAATTAAATTTTATTTTTTATATGAAGTGGAATGTTATATGGGAAAAGGATCTCAAAATTGTGAAAAATGAAAAATTAGACAAATTTCGAGAGAACTCGAGTTAACCTTAATAATCAAGGGTCAAAAAAAGTTTGGTATCTGGACTACTTGCATGAGACATTTTAATTCAGTCAACTAAAAGAACAAAAGAAAATTTAGATCAACGAATTAAAATTTTTCCTCTTCGAGGGGAAAACCTCCTTTACATTACATAAATGAACAATTCTTGGATGATACAAATGATAATACCTCCTTGGTATATATAGGAGTCTAAGGGGTCACAATATAATCAGAGCCTACATAAAAAAAATAATGCAAGGGAACAATAATAACAATAGTGGGCTTCTATGGGGCACACCAATAACAACATGGGGATACATGGGCATACCAATAACAATAGGGGGATACACTAGTATTATAGGGACCTAACATGGCCCTCTACTTCAAAAAAGTGTCATCCTCAATGCTTGAGTAGTTATGGATGCTTTTGTATAAAATTATCATCCTCTCATGTGGAGTCTTCAACGGGTAAGTTCTTCCACTTAATGAGATACTCTGCAATTAATCGATTGCATAGTTGTCGAGTTCTTGTTTTTGTGACTGCTTCATGCTCAAATATGAATTTTCATTCTTTTTCAAGTTCTGGAAACACTGTTTGAACTAGGATATTGTCATCAATAACCTTCTTTAAGCATGAAACATGGAAAAATGGGTGTAATCGGGAAGAAGCAGAAAAATCCAATTTGTATGCCATAGTACCAATATTTTGCAACACCTTGTAAGGACCATAGTACTTGGGCGATAATTTATTATCCTTTTTAGCTTGCTTGAGGGACATTTGTTTGTATGGTTGTAGCTGTAAAAATAGCTAGCCACCTACATCAAAACTTCTTTCACTACGATGTTGATATGCCTATTTTTTCATTCGATTCTGCGCCAGAGTGAGGTTATCCTTTAAGAGTTGGAGAACTTGTTGTTGATGCTCGATGTGATCTTCCACTACTTTAACCTTAGAATTTTCTCTTAAAGATGATGTGATGGATGGTGGATGATGTCTATAAAGCACCATAAATGGGGTCATTTTTCTGCAGTATGGAAGCAATTGTTATACCACCATTTAACTAGAGGTAACCACTTGACCCATTGAGTTTTTTTATCTGATACAAAGCAACAAAGATATCCTTCTAAACATTTTTTCACTATCTCAGCTTTCCCGTCATATTGAGGATGATAAGATGAACTATGAACTAATTTAGTACAAAGACAAGAAAATGATTTCGTTAAAAAATTTCCAGTGAAAATGGGATCTCTGTCACTTACAGTGATCTTTGGGTTTCCATGTAGATTTTGAATTGTTTCCATAAATACAATAGCAATTGTATTGGCTTTAAAAGGATGAGATAATGCACAAAAGTGTGCATACTTGGTAAGTCTATCAACTACCAACACTAACATGGAATGGGTTATGCTATACAACAAACCCCATTTATTTTCAATAAATGGCGACCCTTTAAATATATATATATATATATAGGAAATTTATTTTTTTGGTTTTATCTTAGCCTAAGTCAAAAAAATTTAGGAAATAAATTTATTTTCCTTTCCGCTTTCATTTCTTAGCACACATCGCAAATCACATAGCTTATGAGCTTAAACAAATTGAAACATATTAAGTCTTGCGAGTTGTGATATGCGCTAAACCTTTTCGAAGTCATATAAAAGTCCCATTACAAAAGCTTTAAACACCGCTATAAAGGCAAGTCACATTGCACCTTGTAAAATGATCAAATTACTTATAACAATTCGGTAAGAGTTGCGATTAAACAGACCCGACGAATCAATAAAGCAACAAACATAAAACTTCAAGTGTCTGATAAAGTGCATCAACATGATTCCTTAAGTGCACTTCACGTTTCGCAGCAAATAAATAAATGCAAGTTTCATTACCATATAGAAATTGCAATGTTTGATTCACGCAGATCGCATTTCGCGAAATTTAGCGGTAACATAACTAATAGAAATAATCTCGACTTGCGATATATGATAATTGATAGTTATTGCTCAAGTGTGTGAGATTATTCATATCTAATCAAATGACTATAATATCTAATGTCTTAAATTGATTGATAGACATTTCACGTGAAGCTGTGTAAGGGATTCGATTGAAAGAATTATGGGTGATTAACAACATTTAATAGGAGTAAGGTTTGAAAGAGTCATATTTACTTCGAGCATGTTTTGAATAATTGAATGCCATATTTGTGATTATATCTCTTTAATTCTATATGTCTCTCTATTCTCTCTATTTTTAAAGTTTGCTCTGTTCGCTTGAATTCAAGAAACCACTTAAGTAACAAGGATAACAGAGATGAGCAAGAAAGGCAAGGAAATTGCGAAAGCATCATCTACTGAAGACTTAGATATGTCTCCCCTATTCTCAGATACCACCTGCAACAATTATTGCAGAAGTTCCTCGTGGGAGACAATGTATCAATTCTTTGAGAATGAAAAGCCAAGGGTAATAATCAAAGTTGTTATAGTAGGCACGTCAGTTCCTTCATACCCAATCTATTTCAACATTTCATGCTCATTCATGCATAAGGTAGCAGCAAGGCCAAATATTCTCCCTATACAGATATGGTTAAGTGGGTAATTAACCACTTGAAAATTTAAGGATTCAAAGGGTGAGAATATCGGTTCATTCAGTGCAGAATATTTGAGGGAAATGTACCACTTACCCGTCCCACAACAGAACTATGACAAAGCTTTTTTTCAAAGCTTTAGAACAAAAAATCCAGACCTGATGAAAGTTATAAAAGAATGGAAGGATGACCAAGGCAAGCTTAAACTGGTCAAACATGGTATGTACCCAATAGCGAAAATTCCTTCCCCTTACTGCTATGCTGTTAGTATGTTATGTAGATTATTTGCAAAGCCTGATACTACTAGGTTTTCTATAGATTGGGTTCCATTAATTGACGCAATCCTTAATTCTTTAATTCTGAATTGGGAAAATATCCTATCTGATAATTGAGCCAGAAGTATCATGGTGTATAGGAGTAAAATAAGTGTTTCCTCTAGGGAAATGTCCCCTTTTACACGAGTATCGATGTCATGGTCGCAATTTTCTTTTCTTCGAGTTTTCCTACCATGGGATGGAAATGGACGACCCAAGACCCTACTCCAATCCACATTACCACAAATCTCTTTGGAAATCAGATTTTCATTTACATTTTTACAAAATTTTCCATGGAGTCATACTGCTTATGCACCAGATTATATTTAACGAGAAAGCCCCTAAGATTTACAAAGAGGCTAGTAGATACATTTTTCCCATTGCAAGATGGTTTTCTGAAGAAATTTTCACCTATGTCAGAGTTTTCAGGAGTTATGCTTCTCCCCACGTCCTGCCATATTATGTTTCTGACAAGCTACTTGCTAGAGATATTTCTTACCAGCTTGTGGGAAATGGTATTTCGAAACATCTTAAAGATGTTAAGAAGGAAATTTGGCCTAATTTCCCTTTACAGTGTGGTACTTTTTCATTTTTTTATATTTGACATGCTTACAAGGAAGTTTCAAATGTTAATTTGTTGAATTTGGTTGTAATGCCAAAGCGGCCATATGACCCCAATGATGTGATTAAAAATTACATCACAGAGCTCAAAGTGAAGCCTTTTGTGAAAGAGATAGATAGAGTTGATGATTTCTTTTAAGGTATTTAAAAGTTTTTAGATGTACTAAAGTTTGCTTCTAGTCAAATCAATCAAGATGACTTGGAAGCCTTCCAAACATACAAAAACAAGAGACTAGAAAGGATTCCTATGGATTTATTGACTATTGAAGATGTCAACAGACCAACTCCAAGTATTAGCTTGGATAATGAAGCTAAAGACATGTCTTAAGATGAGTCAGGGCAATCAGAACATCAATCTCAAAATTCAGATTATTCTGATAATGAATCCGAAAGTATAAATGAGAGCCCATAAAATGTAATTAATCGAGTAATCAAAGAGATTGAGATGAAAGAGAATGGAGGAATTAATGGAACTAAATCGCGTTCCCAAGAATTTTAGCATAGCCAAGATACACTTGATCAGTCAGAAAAATCTCAGCCAAAGGATTTGAAGAGTGAATGGGATAAAGGCACTAAAAATGACTCAAACTAATCTTAATATTGATCAATATACCAGATTTCAGATGCCAGAACATGCTCAAAAATTAGTGGAAATTGTTACTCCACTACAACAAGTTCCTGAAACTCATGAACGAGAGATCATTCCGGCCTACCCTACAGAGCAAATAGGTTTACAAATTGAAGAAATCCCTTCACTAGATGTCCTCTATAGTCCTAGTCATAAGGCTGTAGTCAAGAGAAGAAAAAGGAGAAGAATTGATGATACAGTCTCAAATCTTACAAATGAATCTTTTGACATTTTATGGAAGGACCCTCTAGCTGATCCTAGTGAACATTTAACCAAGCTATCACAGTTTGCGGGGGCATATGCTACTGCCACTATTGATAAGGCCATTGAATTTCAAATTTTAATGGAGCAGAGAGAAGAAAAAATACAAGATTTAGAACGACTGTTAGAGAAAGAAAATTCTAATTCCAATGAGTAAATGCAATTGAAAATGTCACAGTTTCAAAAATATTTTGAAAGATTAAATTTGCAGCATTAGGTGCAACTTACAGAAAATAAAACGCAACTGGAAGCAACAATAAAAAAATTACAAAGCCAACCACAACTATAGAAATTCATAAGGGAAGCATTGGATGTGAATGCTAAACTAAAGTAGCAACAAGGAGTATTTTGCCAACATGCTTCTATTACTAGCTCTTATTATAATTCAAGTGAAATCTTGATCCAACAAGTGGCTATCCAGAAACTTGAGTGTGAGAAAATCGAGAAGAAAATCAATGAACACATTCAATGGCGAGCATTAGACTCAGGAAAGGAAGTTGATCTACCATAGGTAGATAAATTTCACAAGGAAATATTATTTAAATATTGGGAAGCACAGATAAGGAAAGCAGATAAAGCAACAACAAAAGCATAAAAGTTAACAAATGAAATTACTGAATATGTATGTGAATATATTTTGAAAGCAGAGCTTATTAAAGAGTCCATATCTGAAGTGCTTTCAGAAATAGTGTAGTTGGAAACACAGTGGAAAAAAAGGACGGAAATGCAGGAAGAAATGATTAAAAAATTAAATAATTTTGATCAAGAAAATTATTGGAATTTTCTGATCAAACCTTATCATCAGTATCAAACCCTGCAGTCTTTAACTGATTCAAAAAAAATATCGCAGACAACACTCTCAGATGTAGTATTCAAGGGACATGTCAGATCGAGAATTTCACAGCCAAGTCATCTCAAACCCATGCTAGATATTTTTCAACTTCGGGATCAAATCCAAATGAAAGATCAAAATTCATAGATATTGTTACTTTATTTTCCTAGATTGTAGTTAAAGTTTTTCTTACGAGGATGGTTGTTTGAAACCTCCTCTATTTTTAAAAATATTTAGTTTAGTATTTAAACCCCTCTCATGCATTAATATTTAGTTTAGTATTTAAACCCCTCTCATGCATTTAGATAAGGGTACATAAATTTGTCAAATTTTTTTGCAAAGAATGCACTTTTGTAAGTTTGTAAATGCTTTGATGGATTAATGGAACACAGTCTATTATCCTTTGAAATTTGAAGTTGTTTAACTGATGTTGCACTCTTGTACTCTTTAAATTGCTTGAAAGTGAAGAGGAGAAGAAAATCTACATTCAGTTTATATGAGTAGGACTTCATACATATAGTACTTCTATTCACTTGTATTAAGCTTTGCTTTCTAGATTGACAATTATTTTTTTACTTGCATTATATATTTGAGCCGTCATCACAAATGAATGTTAAATACACTTCTGTACTAATATTTTTATATGATTTCTTATCTGATATATAATCACATATATGAATATGATATACATTTCACAATTCTTTTAATCAAACTATTTTGTTAAAAGAATCATCTTTACATAATTTTCATCTCTTTCAACTGTTAAATAATCTTCATTACTAATAGTTGGAGGATATCTCTTTAGATCACATAAAAGAAGAAACATCTCAGGTATATAGTAGAATAGATAAGTGTTAGATAAATGCATGTGATAGATTAAAATCATTTCCCATTGCATGTTATATAAACAAAACACACCCCAAATCATCCTTATTGGGAAACTGGTCCCTTCATCCCCAATCGGAGCCACCACACCAAACAGAAAATGACTTGCTCTAAGGTCCATACTGGGTAGTTTTCCCCCATGTTGTGGCAACATAATTACGAGGCCTCAAAATTTTTGTGCTAGAAGGAGGAAAATTCTGAATGGAAAGAAGATCTGATCAATCTAAAAGTAAATCTAAGAGTCTCTCTCCCTCTACATCCCCTTCAACTTCCAGAAAATTAGCTAGATCTACATATTTAAAAATCTGAAGTTGAACATCCTTTTGCTAAGTCTCTTAGTGATACTCAACCCATACTGTCGCCCGATTTTCTTAAAAATTCCCCTGAAGTTCATTATTTGATAGAAAAGTTAGAGATATTATCCATTTCTGCTGAAAAGCCTGAATCTTCTCAATCATATGAGATCAGTATTTCATCTTCTTTACAACCTATAAAAATATTAACTCGATCAGAAACTCAAAATACAGGAATCCTTCCTTTTCAATTTCCCATCGATATTTCTCGAAGGAGAATAAAGAAGACTGAATTAGAGTCAATCACCAACGAGGTTTTATCCAATAATCCACCCCATTCACCTCCATTACCTCCAGTCACTTCCACAACTTCCTTTCCAACAATCAATATTACTTTAACTAGTTCCAGTACTCAGACTACTATCCCTTCAACTAATTCTAACACTCATTCTGCCTCTTCTTCAACTCAAACTCAATCCATCACATCCACCCAAGGACCAATGGCAGGCCAGGTACCTCCACCATCTGTACAACCATGGAACAATCTAGGGGATGTGAAAATGCTTGATCCTTTTCATCCTCCCCCAAAATACCCTGAAATATGGTTACCTAAATTAATCTAGATGATGGTCTTCCAGTAGAAGAACACATTCATAATTACATGTTAGCCATTAATTTAAAAGAGGTAGTTGAAGAAGATTGTGTTGTAAGGTTATTTCCATATACTCTCACAAGATCTGCAGGATCCTGGTATTTTTCATTACCTTCCCGCTCTATAACTAGCTGGAATATGTTACTTCAGACTAGCTGGAATATGGTAAGTAAAAATTCTTTGACACTTTTGAGTATAATGTAGTTGAAGATATGAAAAATACCAGGGCCAACATTTCAATTCACGAAAGTTACTAAGTTAAAAAAACAACAGAAAATATTACTTAGAGATTTAAATGCAGTTCCTGCTTCAGCATTACCTTCTCCAGTAGTAGTCAAAGCTGCTAATCAAATGGGTAAAGCACTTTCTCCTTCAACTAAAATAGATGCTACAAATTTGATTATGATAGGGACCGATCCATCTCTCATACTCCTCCATTTCTTTTAACCTATGAGATCTATAATAAAAATGTCCATAATTGTTTAATATACTCAGGGGCTTCCTCTAATATAATGCCAAAATTAGTTTGTGTTAAGTTGAACATAACTCCTCAAAGTTCTCAAGTTCATATGATACAACTTGATAGAACTAAAGTAGAGGTTGTAGGAGAAATAAATTATGTTTCTATCAGATTGTCATCAAACCCTAAGATTGCTTAGATAATCGATATATTGGTGGTTGATATTCCTAAATTTTACGGTTTAGTATTAAGTAGAGACTGGTCTTAAAAAAATCATGAATATTTTGAAACAAACTAGTCACATATATGGCTACCACACAACGGAAAGCCAAATAAAATCCGGGTAGACCGTGAAAAGTTTATGAAACATACAGTCACCAATTTTGAATGAATGAACGACCTAGTAGCATTCAATAATGATATTATTGGAAACTACTCAACATAATCATTTATTGGAAATTTTAATGCTCAAACATCACCTGTTTTTGATAATGCAGTTATCTCTCAAATCAATAATTTTTCCTAGACAAACACTTCAAAATGTAAAAATTTTGAAGATAAACCACTAGTTAATTTTTTGTTTTGGATTCTTTATTTTGACGGTTCTAAATCTGAATGTGGTGTGGGAGTTGGCTGTCTTTTAATAAGCCCAGAAGGAGAAAAAAACCATGTTAGCCTGCAAACTTGAATTTGATTGTACAAATAATGTAGCAGAATACAAAGCATTAATCCAAGGTTTGTACAAATCAATTGATCTCAACATCAAATATTTGAAAGTCCTAGGAGATTTATAAATAATCGTTAAACAGGTTAGAAATACCATTCATTGTCATTATGTACATTTAAAGCATTACCAATCATTAGTCCAAGAATTTACCATTCATTTCTTAGCCTTAAATATTTCTTCTGTGCATAGAATACATAATGCTAGTGCAGATTTATTGGCTAATGTAGCATCGAAATTAATCCCATCTCAAGAATTTAGTCCTGATATATTTTCCATTGAATTGATTTTTAGACCATCTGTTCCTGACAATATTATCAATTGGAGAGTATTTAATAATGATTCAAATATCATAGATTTCCTTACATCTGAAGGATATTATGATAGTTAAATTTTAGATGAAAATGAACATGACATTCAGATAAAGGGTGAGCAAGATGAAAATCCAATTCCTAAGTCAATTGTCAAATTAGAAGGCCTTTATGATAAAAAATATAGGTTTAAAAGTTACTAACTCCAAAACTCAAAGTTATACCTTAAGATTTGAGTTAGTAAATCTTGGAATTGATGATAATCCTCAAAATGTCAATTTAGGTCTTGGTTTATCTTCTGATGAAAGATTATCATTTGTCAAATTATTAAGAATGTACAAAAGTGTTATTGCTTGGGATTAAATTGATCTTAAAACATATGACACTTTTGTGATTCAACACGCTATTCCTATGATTTTAGTTGAGGAACCTATACAACAAAAGTTGAGGAAATTTCACCCGAATCTTGAGAATATAATCAAAACATAATTGAATAAACTCCTCAAAGAAAAGATTATCTTTCCAGTTAGACATTCTAAATGGGTTCAAATTTGGTTCCTGTCAGGAAGAAAAATGCTGATATTAGGATTTTTATTGATTTTAGGAATTTAAACAAAGCATGTCAAAAGGGAAACTTTTCATTACCAACCATGGAACAAGTGCTGCAAACAGTAGATAGTTCTAAACTTATGTCTTTCCTAGATGGATTTTTGAGACATAACAAAATCCTTGTACATCCAGATGACAGATTGAAGACCACATTTATAACTAAGTGGGGAACCTGTGCATATCAAAAGATGCCATTTGGGTTAATTAATGCAAGTGCCACTTTTAAGAGAGCTATGGACACATATTTCAGAGACTCATTAATAAATAAATGGTTATTTATCTAGACAAGATTACAATATTTTCTAGAAAAGAAACCAATCATGTGAATGACTTAAAACAAGTATTTGAACGAAGTAAAAAGTATGGAATTTCATTAAACCCAAAGAAGTCATATTTTTCTTTAGATGAAGGAAAAATTTTAGGATTCATTGTGTCAAAAAAAGGTATCTATATTGATCCTGAAAAAACTGAAGAGATTAAAAGAATTCCTTTTCCTCATAACAAGAAAACTATGCAGTCATTTCTTGGACAGATAAACTTTGTGAAAATTTTTGTCCCTGGATTTTTGCAAATAGTTTTACCATTTCAATCCATGATTATGAAAAATTTAGTCTTTAAATGGGGATATAACGAAAGAGAAGCACTTAATTTAATCAAACAATCCATTATCAATGCTCCATTCCTGACTACCCTCGATTTTCTTTATCCTTTTAATTTATACACCTTCTCATCAAATACATCTTACGTTGTTGTTCTAACACAGCTCAATGACCAACAAATTGAAGCACCAATATCATTTTTCAGTTCCAATTTGCAAGGCGCATAACTAAATCATTCATCTGTTGAGAAACAATCATTTGCTTGTATTTAAAGCTATAAATAATTTTAGATCATATCTCCTTAAAACTCACACCAAAATAATAGTTCCATCCTTTGTAGTGAGACAAATATTTTTGCAAAAAGAATTAGGAGAGAAAAGGGCTAACTGGGTTACTTTTTTACGAGAATACGATGTAGAAATTAGACCCTCTAAAATTGTTAGAGGTCAAGGTTTTTGCAGAATGCTAACATGAGCATCCCATTTATCATCAGAGGCAGATTCAAGTAAAAATGTGAAAATATCAGAGGCAAGCCTCAACGATGTGCAATCTCAATATGATGATCTCAAATTTTATTTGAAAAATGGATATGCCCCAACCCAACTTAATTATAAAACAAAATATGCTTTGATATTAAAGGCCAAGCAATATGAAATAATAAATGATGTATTATTTAGAAGAAACTTTGATTATGTACTATTAAGATGTTTAGAGAAAACTGAAGCAGAGAAAGTCTTGCAGGAAATCCATGATGGACCAACTAGAGGACATTTTGGAGGAAATACAAAACACACAAAATCCTGCATGCCAGTTACTATTGACCTACACTTTTCAAAGATGCTCATGCATATACAAGAAAATGCAAAGTTTTTCAAAGTGAATATGGATACAAAGGAAACCAACCTTCCCATTACAACCAGTTAATATCGAACAACCATTTGAACAACGGGGATAGATATAATCGGTGAGATTGTTCCTAACTCTTCCAAATAACATAAATATATTCTCACAACTACATATTATTTTACTAAATGGGTGGAAGCAATTCCATTAAAGGTAGACAAATCTGAGAATATTATTGATTTCATTAATCAATTTATCATAACTAGGTTTGGTTTACCTACTGCATTAATGTTCGATAATACATCTTATTTCTCAGGAGATGATATGATATAATTTGAAATCAAAAGAGGCTATAAACTTAAGTATTTTGAAAATTATTATCTTCAAGGAAATGGTTTATCAGAACCCACAAATAAAAACCTTATTAGAATCATCACACGAACTATTGATCAAAATCAACGAAATTGGCATAAGTCATTAATATTTTCCCTTTGGGCAGACTAAATAACTCAAAAGGATTCCATTATCACTTCTCCATTCAATCATGTTTATGTAAAATAAGTTGTTATTCCTACCAACATAGTTATTCCTTCTCTTGTCTTAGTTCAATTTATTGATGAATCTCCTTATTCTTCTTTGCAAGTAAGACAATTTCAAATTCTTAAGCTTGAAGAAGAAAGAGAAAAAGCTAAAGTTACTCATACAAATCATCAACAGATAGTAAAAGCTTCATTTGATTCAACTTTTGTTACTCCAAAAAAATTTCAAATTGGTGATCTAGTATTGAAATGGGACAAAGCACATGAGGAAAAAGGTAAACACACCAAATTTCAAAGACTGTGGTTAGTTCCATTTCAAATCATTGAACAAATAGGCCCATCAACATTTTTATTCCAAGATCTATCAAGAAAAAGAGATTATTTTCTTGTTAATGGGCATATTTTAAAGAAATACTTTTCATTGGAGGAAACCCCTTCTATTCCCTGTATATTCTTGTCTTTTTCTTTTCATTAGGAAAATAAAAGTTGAATAGTATTGATTTTTGGCTTTTCAAGTAAAACATCTGAGATAATATTTTTGATTTATCACTTATAGAAATAAGAAATGTTTAGGAAACAATCAAAAGATTCGAAAATCAAATAGATTATATTTTCACTGCGAGATGCAATTTCACTGAAGTCATTTATTCTCTGATGAAATCTCATCTTTATAAAGCATGGTTATTCTGTTATCAGTCAAGAAATGAATCTTTAACATAGTAAAGACTCTTTTACAAGGAAGAAATATTAAAACTAAAAACATTATCATCCATAATCCTCAAAAGGACCAATGATTCACCCCATCCAAGAAAAATTATTAATTTTTTGAAAGAAATTAAAAAATTATGCTAAAATACTTATAAGATAATAAGTCTCATCACGAGCTTGTTTACCATGTTCATAGGGAAATAGTTGAAATGAAGTTACCAATATTGCCTACCAAAACAAGGTAATGACTTGAGATTATATCAAGAGGACAAGGGGTCTAATCAAGAGCCAACTTGATCAGTTTAATTACAACCATTGAATGACATTGTTGATATTTGGTTACCAAGCCAAGACTATGGATTTTAAGTAAATAAAAATACAATAGAAAAATATCTACAAAAAATAAAAGCAGGTTCAAAAAAATATCAAGTATATAAAGTTGGAATTTTATTTTTGAAGATTGTAAGAAAGACTGGATGGGAAAATGAATCATTACTGGGTAAAAGGTAACCCTTCCAAGAGCTTAAATTTTCTATTGGATCAGAGGCTCTACCTGTGATAAAAGAGTATATATTTATAAAGCTAATTTGAAAGAGCCACATGCTTTATCTTTTTGAACTCAGTAAAGAATGATATAGATACTCATACTTTTATTTTTAAAGAGGAATTCTTATGAATTATAATTAAGAGAGATTTTGTTACTTAGTGAGATATTATTTATTGAAATTCATTCCTGCAACTATTTTTATTTCGAATTTTTTTTTAGAAATTTCAAAAAGTTAACTAGAGATAGCTGGTTCTCCTAAGTGAATGGCCAATTGTTGTGCTATACAAAAACCCCCATTTATTTTCAATAAATGGAGACCCTTTAAAAAAAAATATAAATAGTAAATTTATTTGTTTGATTTTATCTTAGCCTAAGTCAAAAAACTTTAGAAAATAAAGTTCTTTTCCTTTCCACTTTCACTTCTTATCACACATCGTAAATCACATAGCTTATGCACTTAAACAACTTGAAACATATTAAGTTCTGTGAGCTGCGATATGCACTAAACCTTTCCGAAGTCATATAAAACTCATGTTACAAAATCTTTAAACGCCGCTATAAAGGAGAATCGCATCGCACGTTGTAAAATGATCAAACTTATAACAATTCGGTAAGAGTTGCGATTAAATAAACCCAACAAATCAATAAAGAAACACACACAAAACTTCAAGTGTCCGATAAAGTGCATTGGCATGATTCCTTAAGCACACTTCACATTTCGCAACAAATAACTAAATGCAAGTTTCATTACCATATAGAAATTGTGATGTTTGATTTTCACAGATCACATCTCGTGAAATTTAGCGGTAACACAACTAATAAAAATAATCTCGAGTTACGATATGCGATAATTAATAGTTATTGCTCAAGTGTGTGAGATGATTCATATCTAATCAACTGAATATAAGATCTAACTTCTTAAATTGATATATATACATTTCACATGAAGGTGTGTAAGAGATTTGATTGAAAGAATTATGGGTGATTAACGACATTTAATAGGAGTAAGGTTTGAAAGAGTCATATTTACTTCGAGCATGTTTTGAATGATTGAACGTCAAATAATTTTTTTATTATATCACATTAATTTTATTTGTCTCTCGATTATATTTATTTTTAAAGTTTTCTTTATTCTCTTGAATTCAGGAAACCACTTAACGAAGCAAGGATAACAAATATGAGCAAGAAAAGCAAGGAAATTTCCCAAGCATCATCTACTGAAGACTCATATATGTCTCCCCCATTCTCAGATACCATCTGCAATAAGGATTGTATAAGTTCCTCATGGTAGGAAATGTATCAGTTCTTCGAGAATGATAAGCCAAGGATAATAATCAAAGTTGCTACAACAAGCGTGCCAGTTCCTTCAGACCCGACCTATTTTGATGTTGCATGCACATTCACACATAAGGTAGCAGCAAGGCCAAATATTCTCCCCTATACAGATATGGTTTAAGTGGGTAATTGACCACTTGAACGTAGAAGATAGGACATTTAAGGATTCAAAGGGTGAGAATATCGGTTCATTCAGGGCAGAAGATTTGAGGGAAATGTAACACTTACCTGTCCCGCAACAGAACTATGACAAAGATTTTGTTCAAATCTTTAGAACAAAAAATCCAAACCTAATGAAAGTTATAAAATAATGGAAGGACGACCAAGGCAAGCTTAAACGGGACAAACACGGTACGTACCCAATAGCACAAGTTCCTTCCCCAAATTGCTATGTTGCCGGTATGTTGTGTAGATTATTTGAAAAGCCTGATACTACTAGGTTTTATGTAGATTGGGTTCCATTAATTGACACAATTGTAAATTCTTTAATTCTGAACTGTGAAAATATCCTATCTGATAATTTAGCCAAAAGTATCATGGAGTATAGGAGTAAAAGAAGTGTTTCCTATAGGGAAATACCCCGCTTTTACATGAGTGCCTATATCATGGATGCAATTTCCTTTTCTTCAAGTTTTCCTACCATGGGATGGAAATGGACGACCCAAGACCCTACTTCAATCCACATTTACCATGGAGCCCTTTAGAAATAATATTTTCATCTACATTTTTACAAAATTTTCCATAGATTCATATTGCCTATGCAACAAATTATATTTAACAAGAAAGCCCCTAAGATTTCCAAAGAGGCTAGTACAAACATTTTTCCTGTTGCTAGATGGTTTTCTGAAGAAAATTTCACCTATGTCAGAGTTTTCGGGAGTTATGCTTCTCCCTATGTCTTGCCATATTATCTTCCTGATAAGCTACTTTCTAGAGATATTTCTTACTAGCTTGTGGTAAATGGTATTTCGAAACAACTTAAAGATGTTGAGAAGGCCATTTGAACAAATTTCCCTTTAAAATGCGGTACTTTTTCACTTTTTGATATTGGTCATGCCTACAAGGAAGTTCCAAATGTTAATTGGTTGAATTTGGCTGTAATGCCAAAGTGGCCATACACCCCCAATGATGTGATTAAAAATTACATCACAAAGCTCAAAGTGAAGCCTTTTGTGAAAGAGATAGATAGATTTGATGATTTCTTTCAAGATATTGAAAAGTTTTCACATGTCCTAAAGTTTTCATCGAGTCAACTCAATCAAGATGATTTGGAAGCCTTCCAAGCATACATAAACAAGAGACTAGAAAGGATTCCTCTGGATTTATTGACTATTAAATATGTCAACAAACAAACTCCAAGTATTAGCTTGGATAATGAAGCTAAAGACATGTCTAAAGATGAGTTAGGGCAATCAGAATATCAATCTCAGAATTCAGATCATTCTGACAATGAATCTGAAAGTAGAAATGAGAGCCCAGAAAAGGTAATTAATCAAGTAATCAAAGAGATTGAGATGAAAGAGAAAGGAGGAATTAATGGAACTGATTTGTCTTCCCAAGAAGTTTAGCATAGCCAAGATACACCTGATCAGTGATAAAAATCTCAGCCAAAGGATATGAAGAGTGAATGGGATATGTTTTCTAAGGCACTAAAAATGCCTCAAGAAAATCCTAATACTGATCAATCTACCAGTTTTCAAATGCCAGAACATTCTAAAAAATTAGTGGAAACTGTTACTCCACTACAACAAGTTCTTGAAACTCATGACTGAGAGATCATTCCGGCCTACCCTATAGAGTAGATGGTTTTACAAATTGAGGAAATCCCTTCACTAGATGTCTTCTACAGTCCTAGTCATAAGGTTGTAGTCAAGAGAATAAAATGGAAAATAATTGATGATACAATCTCAAATATTACAAATGAATCTATTGATGTTTTATGGAAGGAAACTCTAGCTGATCCTACTGAAACTTTAACCAAGCTATCACCGTTTGCAGGGGCATATGATACTGCCACTATTGATAAGGCCACTGAAGTTCAAATGTTACTGAATCAAAGAGAAGACAAAATAGAAGATCTAGAATGACTGTTAGAGCAATAAAATTCTAACTCCAGTGAGCAAATGGAATTGAAAATGTCCCAGTTTCAAAAATATTTTGAAAGATTAAATTTGCAGCATCAGGTGCAACTTACAGAAAATAAAATGAAATTGGAAGAAGCAATAAAAAAATTACAAAGCCAGCCACAACTAGAGAATTTCATAAGGGAAGCATTGGATGTGAATGTTAAAATAAAGCAACAACAAGAAGTATTTTTCTGACAAGCTTCTATTACTATCTCTTATTATGATTCAAGTGAAATCATGATCTAGCAAGTGGCTATCCAGAAACTTTAGTGGCTATCGAGAAGAAAATCAATGAACACATTCAATGGCAAGCATCAGACTTAGGAAAGGAAGCTGATCTACCCCAGGCAGATAAATTTCACAAGGAAATCTTATTTAAAGATTGGGAAGCACATATAAGGCAAGCAGACAAAGCAACAACAAAGGCATCAAAGTTAACAAAGGAAATTACTAAATCTGTATGTTAACAACTTTTGAAAGCAGAGCTTATCAAAGAGTCCACATCTGAAGTGCTTTCAGAATTCAAGCAGTTGGAAACATAGTGGAAACAAAGGATGGAAATGCAAGAATAAATGATTAAAAAAGCAAATAAGTTTGATCAAGAAAATTATTGGAATTTTCTAATCAAACCTTATCATTAGTATCAAACCCTGCAGTCTTTAACTGATTCAACAAAAATATCACAACAAACACTCTCAAATTATGTATTCAAGGGACAAGTCAAATCAAGAATTTCGTAGCCAGCTCAACTCAAACCCATGTTATATATTTGTCAACTTCGGGATCAAATCCAAATGAAAGATCAAAATTCATAGTTATATTGTTACTTTATTTTCCTAGATTGTAGTTAAATTTTGTCTTCCGAGGATGGTTGTTTGAAACCTCCTATATTTTTATATAATAATCTATTTTTAAACATATTTAGTTTAGTATTTAAAGCCCTCTCATGCATTTAGAGAAGGGTCTAGAAATTTGTCAAATTTTTTTGCAAAGAATGCACTTTTGTAAGATTGTAAATGCTTTGATGGATTAATGAAACACAGTCTGTTATCTTTTGACATTTAAATTTGTTTAACTGATGTTGCACTATTGTACTCTTTAAATTGCTTGAAAGTCAAGAGGAGTAGAAAATATACTGTCAATTTATATGAGTAGGAATTCATACATATAGTACTTCTATTCACTTGTATTAAGCTTTTCTAGATTGACAGTTATTTTTTTACTTGCATTATATATTTGAAACATCATCATAAATGAATGTTAAATGCACTTCTGTACTAATATTTTTCTATGATTTCTTATATGATATATAATCACACATATGAATGTGATATACATTTCACAATTGTTTTAGTCAAACTAATTTTTTCAAAGAATCATCTTTACATAATTTTCATCTCTTTCTACTGTTAAATAATCTTCATTACTAATAGTTGGAGGATATCTCTTTAGATCGCATAAAAGAAGAAACATCCCGGGTATATAGTAGAATAGATAAGTGTTAGATAAACGTATGTGACAGATTAAAATCATTTCCCATTGCATGTTATATAAACAAGGCACACCCCAAATAATCCTTATTGGGAAACTAGTCTCTTCATCCCCAGTCGAAGCCACCACACTAAATGGAAAAAGACTTGCTCTAAGGTCCAAATTGAGTGGTTTTCCCCCATGTTGTGGAAATGGAATTCCAAGGCCTCAACAGAATGGCTAAAGGTTGTAACAGACTCAGGTTATTAATTGTATCAACTTTATTTTGTTTGAAAACCAAACATTCTACCATAATCTTCTGAATATCAGATTTAAGGCCATCTTAAAAAAAATCATTCTTGACCCTGCGGTAATTTTTTAAAAATCCCGATTTCCATCCTCAGGGGGAGGTGTGCAATTATAAAATAATATTTCTTTATTTGGGAATTCTTACAAATATATAAGCGATCTTTGTACCATAATGAATAATTTTTTCAGCTAAATGTATCAGATGTACTGGGATCTTGCAACAAATTTTGAATGAGTGTCCCCATCTCTTCTCCATTCTTCCATTTATCCCTTACTTTGATTATCCATTTATGTTGGATAATATAAATGGCACAAAAAAACACTTCTACATCCTCATCCTTTCTTGAGAGTGCATCTGCAACAATCGTATTTTCTTCCCTTTTTTGTAGATGATTTCAAAGTCATAACCCAACATATTTGTGACCCATTTTTGCTTCTCTTCTAAAGATAATATTTGTTCCAAAAAATATTTAAGACTATCATGATCATTTTTTACCTTGAAGTATCTTCCCATTAGGTAAGGTCTCCTTTGCTTTAGTGCATGTAGTATTTCCAACATTACCTTCGCATAAATAGGTTTGTGTAAATACTTTCCTTTGATTGGATGACTTTCAAAAGAAATGGGTATTCCTTTTTGCATTAAAACAACACATTTCCTAAGGCATCACATTCCACAATAAAGGTTTTTGTGAAGTTAGGCATAGCTAATACCAATGCTTGGAACATTGCCTATATAATATGTTAAAAGGCCTCAGTTGATTATGGAATCCAAGAAAATGAACCTTTCTTCAATAATGTAATTAGAGGTTCTGTTATTCTCCCATAATTCTTAACAAAATTGCGATAATACCCTGTCAAACTGAGAAATCCTTGAATATTCTTTATGGTTGTGGGGATTTTCCATTCCTTAATGGATTTAATTTTTTTAGGGTCTACCTTAACATCCTCATGAGATAGAATATGACCCAAATATTCCACCCCCTGTACTCCAAATAAACATTTGGACGTTTTTCATATAATTGTTTCTCCTCCAATAGTTTGAGTACCCTGTTAATATGTTGAACATGATCCTTCCAAGACTTGTTGTAGATTAGTATATCATCAAAAAATACTAACACAATTTTTTTAAGGAAGGTTTTGAAAATGGAATTCATCAAACCTTGAAATGTCGAAGAAGCATTAGTAATGCCAAAAGGCATGAACAAAAATTCATAAAGACCCTCATGAGTTCTGAGTGTTGTTTTCAGAATGTCTTCAATTTTCATTCTAATTTGATGATATCCTGAACGGAGATCCAACTTGGTGAAGCAAATTGGTCCATGTAATTAATCCAAAAATTCATCAATGACATGAATGGGAAATTGATCTTTAATACAGAGCTTGTTAGTATCCCTATAATACGAACACATATGCCATGGTCCATCCTTCTTGTGCACCAATACTACTAGAGAAGAGAAATAACTTCTAGTATTTCTGCAACCATACGTTCAATTTCATTATTTTGGGCATAGGGATATATGTAAGGTATGATGTTTGGATGAAAACTTCCTGGAATCAAATGAATAACATCATCATGATCACGAATATGTGGGAGACCTTTAGGAGTCTCAAATAAAATGGAATTATTATCTAATATTTTTTGGAGATATGGATAAATAGATGCTTTTGATGTTTGAACCTCTAGTGAGCATAATTGTGCAATTACACCCCGTTGTTCTTTCTTCAGAATTTTTTTCACGCCATTAGAGTTGATTATCTTTCCTGGTTTCCTTGAAATACCCCTTAATTCAACTTCCTTTCCTTCCCAAAAAAAATCAAGAAAATATCTTTAAAACTAAATCTATCGTCCCCAAATATTATAACCATTGGAATCCTAGTACAACATCAACACCACCCATTGGAATGGAAAGCATTAGACTATTCAATATATATTCCCCCATGGTTAGGTTGATATTATGGCACTTTCTAGAGAAATTTATAGTTCCTCCATTTGCAACCAGTGACTGGACACTCCGGTGTTGGATATAGGAAGCGATTCAATTCCTTGGTTATCTTACAATGAATACAATTATGAGTACTATCAGAATCAATCAACACTATTACCTTTTCCTTCTTGATATATCCTTCTATCTTCAGCGTTTAAGGAGTGGTAATTCCTTCCAATGAATTACAAGATATGGTTGGATTCATTTCTTCTTTCTTAAGGGTTGGTTCCTGGTGTATATCCTCCTCTTTTGATGTTTCTTGTTCCTTTTCTTCCCCCTCTTTACAATCTATGTAGAATAATTTCTTCTCAGCACACTTATGAACTTTAATGTATTTTCTATCACAACTATAAAAAAGAAAATTTTCTCCTTTTTCCTCTAATTGTTGTGGCATCAACCTTGTAGGTTGTGGAAGGCTAGGAGCAACAACACTTCCATATTTATAGTTGTGAGTGGTAGGGTTCCTTGTTGCCATAATTTTTCTTTCAACTTTTCTTTCCACCCTGAATTCCTTCTTCAATGAATCTATTCTGAAAGGAAAACCTCATTTTGGATTTTATCCTTCAAATTCCCTATGAAGAAATCAATCGTATGCTCCTCTAGAATATCAGTTACCCCAATATTAAATTTTTAGAAGTCCTTAATGTGCTCCGTCATTGAACCCTTTTGTTTGAGATTTATCAATTGGCTAATGAAGGTGTTTATCTTTGTATAATTATAATGTGCTATCATTTCCTTCGTAAAAATTGACCAAGTGACAAGTGGTTTATGATAAAAAATCCATCGATACCATACAAATTGGTTGGGTTCTAAATATAAATTTTCAATGTGTACCTTTTGTGTGTGTTGTACATCATGGAGATCAAAATATTGCTCCATCCATAGTATCCATGTTATCAGATCCTTGCCATCAAACTTCCTCATATAGATATTTGGAATATGGTGGTTCTTAAACCTAAAATTGGAGTCTCTAAAATCATAATTCATATTCCTTTTTTCCTCATCATGATTTTCATGGATTACCTTGTCACCACTGGGAAGCCTTTCTTCTAGAAAATTTTCCAAACCTTCCTTCAACCCCTCTATGTTGACATTCATCATTGCTTCCATGTTTGATTTTAAATCATTATTCAAAACTCCGATGTCCCTTTTTATACCATCTATCTTAACATTCATTATGGCTTCCAGTTCATTTTTTTTTACTTTTTGTGAGAGCGAAATTTGTTGCACTTGGTCTCATAAATTTGATATATCATGCTACCTTTATTCCTCTTCTTCATGTGTCATAGAAGAGATTTTTGGTTACTTAATAGGTGTGTCCATTTTTTTATTTCAAGGAATTTTGGAATCAAACAATGATATATATATGCTTCACTATTTCCTTTGAATCATTTCAAATTGATTTTTCAAACAAAAGTTATGCAAAATTTTAAAAAATACACAATGTTTTCTTTATTTTTATGAGCTCTATATTGAAACTCTTGTATATATGTAATTTAGGATCCCTAAGATCTAAAATTCCATCTAGTAGTATCCCTCTAAGTCTTCTTTCCAACCCCACAAGTCATACCAATATTAGATTCTTCAAGAAATATTTATGCCCAATCTCCCACGATGACTTGATTATAGACTGGTTTAGTAGAGTGAACTTATACATAGTGCCACGTATCACTGTTTTTACCTTTGACCCTGAAAATGCTACCTAAAACACTAAAATTCATGTCATTTTAGTCTCTTTTGACGAAATTAAAATCCAATGCACATAGAGAAATTTATGATGATTTTCCCTAGGTCGCTTGTTTGAAATGGAATTTTGGATCATGCAAAAACCCTAAATTCCTCGGATCATATATCTGAAAATATAGTTAACCAAGATATGAGATTCCTACATGAGGTTCACCAATATTTCAGCTCCACGTGGGTGAAATTTCAGCTTTTGAAGCTTCATATAACAAATTTATAGCCAAAATTCCAAGATGACTTGTTTGAAGAAGAGAAACCCTAGAATCCAAATCTCTGATACCAAATGTTATGCAACCATCTCAAAGAATGTTCTGTAACCAGCTCCAAAAATAGAAGAAAAGAGATATCAATGCCTTAGAAATAAGCCACTTCGAGGGGGAAACCTCCAATACATTACATAAATGAACAATTCTTGGATGATACAATTTACAAAACCTCCTTTCTATATATAGGAGTCCATGTGGCCATAATGTAATCCTAGTGGGCCACAATGTAATCCTACCCGACCTAACAATAATAATTTAAGGGCACAATAATAACAAAATGGGGGTTACAAGGGTACAATAATAACAATAAGGGGGTTATACTAACAACAATAAGGGACTATACTAGTCATATAGGGACCTAACATGCCCCTCTCCTTCAAAAAAGTGTTGTCCTCAACGCTTGAATAGCTTTGGGTGCTTCTGTATAAAATTCTCGTCCTCCCATGTAGAATCTTCAGTGGGTAAGTTCTTCCACTTGATGAGATACTCTGAAATTGATCGATTCCGTAGTTGTCGAGTTCTTGTTTCCGTGACCGCTTGAGGTTCCAATATGATTTTTCCTTCCTCATCAAGTTCTGGCAATATTGTTTGAACTGGAAGATTTTCACCTATAACCTTCTTTAAGCATGAAACATGGAAAACTAGATGTACTCGCGAAGAAACAGGAAGCTCCAATTTGTATGCCATAGTACCAATCTTTTGCAACACCTTGTAAGGACCATAGTACTTTGGTGATAATTTATTATCCTTCTTAGCTTGCTTGAGGGACATTTGTTTGTATGTTTGTAGCCGTAAAAATACCCAATCTCCTACATCAAAACTTCTCTCACTGCGATGTTGATCTGCTTGTTGTTTCATTCGATTTTGTGCCAAATTCAGGTTATCTTTTAAGAGTTGGAGAACTTCTTGTTGATGCTCAATGTGATATTCCACTGCTTGAAACTTCGAATTTTCTCTTAAAGATGATGTGATGGATGGTGGATGATATCCATAAAGTGCCACAAATGGGGTCATTTTTGCTGCAGTATGGAAGGAAGTGTTATACCACCATTCAGCGAGAGGTAACCACTTGACCCATTATGTTTGTTTATCAGATAAAAAACAACGAAGATATCCTTCCAAACATTTATTTACTATCTCACTTTGACCATCAGATTGAGGATGATAAGATGAACTATGAGCTAATTGAGTACCCAAACAAGAAAATAACTCCGTCCAAAAATTTCCAGTAAAAATGGGATCTCTGTCGCTCAAAATAACCCTTGGGCTTCCATGTAGCTTTTGAATTCCGTCCATAAATGTAGTAGCAACCGTACTTGCTTTAAATGGATGAGATAATGCACAAAAGTGTGCATACTTGGTAAGTCTATCAACTACCACCATGATGACACTCTTTCCTTTGGACTTAGGTAAACCTGTGATAAAATCCATTGAAATCTCCTCTCAACGTTGACTTGGAATGGATAAAGGTTGTAGAAGTCCTGGGGTCTTAATTGTTTCCACTTTATTCTGCTGGCAAACCAAACATTCCGCCACAAACTTTCGAATATCAGATTTAAGGCCATCCCAAAAAAATTCTTTCTTCACCCTGTGGTAAGTTTTTAAAAATCCTGAGTGTCCTCCTAAAGGAGAAGTGTGCAATTCCAGAAGAATATTTTGTTTCAGTTGGGAATTCTTACAAATATATAAGCGATCTTTGTACCATAAGGAATCATTTTTCCAACTAAATGTATCAGATGTACTAGGATCTTGCTGCAACTTTTGAATAAGTGTCCATACATCTTTTTCCTTCTTCCATTCATCTCTTGCTTCGGTTATCCAAACTGGTTGGATAATAGAAATGGCACAAAGCAATGCTTCCACCTCTTCATTCTTTCTTGAGAGTGCATCTGCAACAACATTAAGCTTTCCTTTTTTGTAGATTATTTCAAATTCATAACCCAACATCTTTGTCACCCATTTTTGCTGCTCTTCTGAAGATAGTCTTTGTTCCAAAAAGTGTTTAAGACTATCATGATCAGTTTTTACCTTGAAGTGTCTTCCCATTAGGTAAGTTCGCCATTTCTTTAGTGCATGGAGTATTGCTAACATTTCCTTCTCATAAATAGGTTTCTGTAAATACTTTCCTTTGATTGGACGACTTTCAAAAGCAATGGGTCTTCCTTCCTGCATTAAAACTACACCAATTCCATTTCCTGAGGCATCACATTCCACAATAAAGGTTTTTGTGAAGTCTGGCATAGCTAAGACCAGTGCTAGGCACATTGCCTCTTTAAGATGTTCAAAGGCCTTAGTTGCTTCAAGAGTCCATGAAAATGTATCTTTCTTCAATAATGTTGTTAGAGGTGCTGCTATTCTCCCATAATTCTTAACAAACTTGCGATAATACCCTGTTAACCCGAGAAATCCTCGCAACTGCTTTATGGTTGTGGGGACTTTCCATTCCTTAATGGCTTTAATTTTGTTAGGGTCTGCTTTAACACCCTCGTGAGATACAATATGACCTAGATATTCCACCTCTTGTACTCCAAAGAAACATTTGGATGTTTTTGCATATAATTGTTTCTCCTGCAATACTTTGAGCACCCTGTCAACATGTTCAACATGATCCTTCCAAGACCTGCTGTAGATTAGTATATCATGAAAAAATACTAGCACAAATTTTCTAAGGAAGGGTTTGAAAATGGAATTCATCAACCCTTGAAATGTAGAAGGTGCATTGGTAAGGCCAAAAGGCATGACCAAAAATTCATAATGACCCTCATGAGTTCGAAATGTTGTTTTTGGAATATCTTCGGTATTCATTCTAATTTGATGATATCCTGAACGAAGATCCAACTTGGTAAAATAAATTGCTCCATGTAATTCATCCAATAATTCATCAATCACAGGAATGGGAAATTTATCTTTAATGGTGAACTTATTGAGCTCCCTATAATCCGGACACATTCTCCATGATCCATCCTTCTTGTGTACCAATACTACAGGAGCAGAGAAAGAACTTTGACTAGGTTGAATTATACCTGCCTCTAACATTTCTGCAATCATACGTTCAATTTCGCTCTTTTGGACATAAGGATATCTATAAGGCTTTATGTTTGGAGGAACACTTCCTGGAATCAAATGAATAGCATGATCATGATCACGAATAGGTGGGAGTCCTTTGGGAGTTTCAAACACCTTGGAATGATTGTCCAAGACTTGTTGGAGATCTGCAGAAATAGGTGATTTTGATGTTGGAACTTCTAGTGAGCATAATTGTGCAATTACGCCTCGTTGTTCTTTCTTTAGAAGCTTTGTCATGCCATTAGAGCTTATTATCCTTCCTGGCTTCCCTTCAATACCCCGTAATTCGACTTCCTTTCCTTCTGAAAAGAATTTCAAGAAAAGTTCTTGAAAATTAAAAGCTACCGTCCCCAAAGATTGTAACCATTGTACTCCTAGTACAACATCAGCACCTCCCATAGGAATGGAAAGCATTGGACTAGTCAATACATATTCCCCCATGGTTAGCTTGATATTATGGCATTTTCCAGAGCAGTTTATAGTTCCTCCATTTGCAACCATCACTTGACATTCTGGTGCTGGGTATAGGAAACAATTTAATTCCTTGGCTACCTTATAATGAATAAAATTATGGGTGCTACATGAATCAATCAACACTATTACCCTTTTCTTCTTGATATGTCCTTCTATCTTGAGAGTTTGAGGAGTGGTAATTCCTGCCAGTGCATTACACGATATGGTCGGATTCATTTCTTCCTCTTCTAGGGCTGGTTCCTCGTGTATATCCTCTTCTTGTTCATTTTCTTCTTCTTCTTCACAATCTATGTAAAATAATTTCTTCTCGGCACACTTATGACCCTTAGTGTATTTGCTATCACAACTATAGCAAAGCCCTTTTGCTCTTTTTTCTTCCAATTGTTGTGGTGTCAACCTTGTAGGTTGTGGAAATCTAGGCGTAGCAACACTTCCTTCTTTATAGAATTGAGTGGTAGGCTTCCTTGTCGCCATAATTTTACATTCAACTTTTTTTTCCAACCTGAATGCCTTCTCCAATGAATCAGGTTCCAAAACGCGAACTTCATGTTGGATGTTATCCTTTAAAGTGCCTATGAAGAGATCAATCCTGTGTTCCTCTGGAATATCGGTTACCCTTATATTCAATTTTTGGAAGTCCTCAATGTGTTGCCCCACTAAACCCTTTTGTTTGAGATTTATCAATTGGCTAAAGAAGGTGTTACTCTTTGTATCCTCATAATGTGCTATCATTTCCTCCGTAAAAATTGACCAAGTGACAATTTTTTTACGGGAGCAAAGCCATCGATACCATACAAATGTATTTTGTTCTAAATGTAAAGTTGCAATGCGTACCTTTTGTGTGTTTTGCAGATTATGGAGATCAAAATATTGCTCCATCTGTAGTATCCATGTTACAGGATCCTTTCCATCAAACTTACTCATATCCATTTTTGGAATATGGTGGTTCTTCCCTCCAACAGTAGAGTTTATGAAATCACGATTAACATTTATTTTGTTCTCATCATGAGTTTCCTCTACTATCTTTTCACCATTAGGAAACATTTCTTGTTTCAACTTTGCCAAACCTTCGATGTCTACTTTTAGATCCTTCTTCATGTTTTCCATGTTGTCTTTCATTTTTTTCATCGATCTTAGATTCTAGCTTCCATGCCATCCATCTTAGATTCCATGCCTTTCTTCAAAACCTCCATTTCCTTTTTTGTTGCTCGTTGCGAGAGTGAAATTTGTTGCACTTGCTCTTGTAATTTTGATAGATCATGTTGCAATTCTTCATTTTCATGAGTCATAGTAGACCCTTCTGAAGGCTTAATGGGTGTTGAATTATTTTTACGGGGCATATTTTAGAACCCAATACTGATATCTATTCTACAATATGCCCTTGGAATCAATTCAAATTGATTCTTCAAACAAGACTTATGCAATTCAGAAAAAAAAATACACACCTTTTTCTTGCCTTTGAGGACCTCGATATTGAAATTGGATTATCTTTGTGATTGCAGAACTTCAATATCTAAATTTTGGTACCGACGTAGCCATCTGAATTATCTTTCGAATGCCACGGGTCTGACCTGATTTGGATTCTTCAAGACAAAGTTGTATCCAATCTCCCACAATGACCTAATTATGGATTGGTTCAGTAGAGTGAACTTGTACGACTTGCCACGTGTCACTGTTTCTTCCTTTGTCTCTGAAATTGATAGCCAAGAAACTAAAGTCTGTGTGATTGTAACCAATTTTTACGACACTCCAATCCGATGCCCAGAGAGAGAGTTATTGAAATTTTCCCACGATCACCTCTTTGAGATGAAATTTAGGAGCCTGAAAAAGCACTACCTTCCACAGATCATATCTCCAAAAATATTGCGAACCAAGCTCTGAATTTTTTTGAAGAATTTCCTCAAGATTTCAGCTTCGCACCATACAAATTTTAGATTTTAACGCTTCATAGAAAGAAATTTATAGCGCAAATTCCACGATGACCTGTTTAGGAGCCTGAAAAAAGACCTAACTTCTGCAGATCATATCTCAGAAAATATTGTGAACCAAGCTCTGAAAGTTTTAGACAATCTTCCTCAGGATTTCGGCTTCGCACCCTAAAAATTTCAGCTTCTGAAACTTCGTAGAAAAAAATTATAGCAAAAATGCCACGATGACCTGTTTGGAGCAGCGAAACCCTAGAATCCAAAGCTCTGATACCAAATGTTTTGTAACTAGCTCCAAAAATAGAAGAAAAGAGATATCAACACCTTAGAAATAAGCCACTTCAAGGGGGAAACCTCCAATACATTACATAAATGAACAATTCTTGGATGATACAATTTACAAAACCTCCTTTCTATATATAGGAGTCCATGGGGCCATAATGTAATCCTAGTGGGCCACAATGTAATCCTAACCGACCTAACAATAATAATTTAAGGGCACAATAATAAAAAAATGGGGGTTACAAGGGTACAATAATAACAATAAGGGGGTTACACTAACAATAGTAAGGGACTATACTAGTGAAATAGGGACCTAACAAAGAATAGAAGAAAAGTTAGATCAACGACTTAAAATTTGTCATCTTCGAGGGGGAAACCTCCTTTACATTACATAAATGACCTATGCTTGGATGATACAAATGATAATACATCCTTGGTATATATAGGAGTCTAAGGGGTCACAATATAATCAGAGCCTACATAAAAATAATAATGTAAGGGTACAACAATAAAAATAGTGGGCTTCTATGGGGCACAAAAATAAAAATAGGGGTATACACCAGTATTATAGCAAAATAACATAAATATAAAAATTAAAAGGGAACTAACTACATCATGAAAACATCTAACACATTTTTTTTTCATAGATACAAGGTATTCAAATGACTTTGCAAAGCCAAATGCATGTTGCATACAAGGGTAATTAGACAAACCTCAAATTTATCCTTATCTTCCTAGGTCGTGGGTGAAAAGATAATTGGATTTCCTTTTTTTATTGGAAACAATGATCAACATTTAATCTCATCAATAAATATTCAAAATCAAATGGAATCAAATTCCTCTAGTTAATTGGACATTGATTCTTCTAAAGAAGCCACTACTTAATACATGAAACATGATAATTGTAATCACAATTTAACCTTCCCAACTCCTCTCTTTCTTCATACACTTCTTGGGTAAAAAATCATTCATTATGTAATGAATTTCTCAAAACATGGAAAACTACCAAAAATATTATAAACCTTCATATCTTAAAACCACTTATGCACACAATCAGATGAACACATATAATTGGAATGTAAATAAATATTATATTGCTGGCATAATATAACTATTGTTTTAATATACATATATCTATGTTAAAAATGTATTTTTCTTTCATCACATATAATACTTAATAATAATTTAATTTGCGTCATGGATCATGCAACCTATTTGTTATGATACTCCATGAAGAACTTCAGGAGGAATGGAGATGTCAAGGTATGCCGACCTGTAAGAACTAGGAAGTCAAAATTAGCCTCTGAATGCGCAAACTGCTTTGAAGAGAGTTATCAAGCTACTAGTTCATATGAAGGGAGTACCTGTAACCAAAAACAATTTATTAAATTAGGGATGGAATTTTGAACATCCATTCAAGGGCTTAACCAAATTTTGAAGCGATATACAAAACAAGAAAATGAATGAAGTAAAGTTATATACCTGAGAAATTAAGGGTAATACCTCCTTATCCACGGTTGTGAGCACAAAGTAACTATAGGATAGTAAAATTTTGAACGAGTAATCCAAGTCTATGAAAGGAAAAAGGAAACTAAGAGAAATAGTTTCAATATTTTGTTAAAAAAAGAAAAAACTAATTGTGAAACCCCAAAATAATAAAAGAAACCACCCTCACTTTATTGACGAGGCTTAGCCATTCTCAATGGTGCCTTGGAAATTTTGTAGAGATGAAATTAAACTATAGAGGAATGAAATCCTCGAAAGCTTGAACTGGAAATAAAACAAAACACACTCTCCTCTTAAAAACTAATATATCTTGCAAAAAAAATCAACATGAGAATGGGTGACCGGGTATAAATTCGTCCCCTATTGCAAAAAATTTAGTCCTAGAGACCCATTTCAAAGTAAAAAAATGTATTAATTATTACCTAGAATATGTTCATAGGGGAATTTGTGGGAACTCTCTAGTCATACATTTGTAGAAAGGTAAGGAGTTTAATTAGTATATACCCTCATCTCTTTACCATAATTATCTATTGGAAAAATGAAATCGATTAACCGTGTTGGGTCATTACCACATAGAAAAAAATGGAAAAAAATCCGAGAGGTGTTCATCCTATAACTACCAATTTGGAAATTTAAACTACATGCTTCCATCTTATGGGAGACTTGCGAATATATATATATATATATATTTTGTGAGAAACCTTGCAAGCACTAAAAGAGAATAAGAAGGTTAATAAAATATTCATAAACTTTACCCCCGATCAGGGTGATCTTTGATCGAGGTTGCCAAAAGCAGATGCTTGAAAAGTGGAGGCTTTCGTTAACCCCACATTCATTACCCATGCAGCAACAATACTTACCGAGATCATGGCAGCATGCAGAAGATAGGAGTTTTATGACGCATTTGGGAAGACAGCCTGTGCTGCCAGGACAGAAAGGAAACATTATGGCGAGGGAAGGGTATATGCATTGTAAGTTTCATTATGAAATGCATTATTCAACTGGAGTTGTAACTCTGAAGAGGCGCAGGAGGATGGAAACAACCATACCCTGCACCAGATGTGCCACATTGTTGGGGTATGTATTTATCAATCTTCTGTCCATGTTCGTCGCTGAGTTCTGGGCTATGCATTGCTCTAGGATAGTTTCGATTAGTTGGTTTAAATAGGGGGAATATTGGTATTCCTTTACTCCTTTAAACCTCATAGAACCCTGCTTCAGGGACCCCTGTCACCTTCAGCGTAAACCTCTTTTTTTGGTTAATTTTGAGTCCAGGGCTTACCTACTTAGCAATTCTATGTTGGGTGGGTTGCATTTACAATTTCAATTTGGAATGGGAACTATTGGGTTATTCTGTCTACTGTCTATTTTGCTACTGTTTCGCAACTCTGGTTTGTTTGTTGGTGGAAGGATATGCATGTAAAACACTCTCATGTTATAATCTGTGACCCCGGTTATAAGATGTGGAATTTTCGCCCTCATGTTAGGTTGGGTTGTATTCTAACTCGTTGTCGTCTACTTACAATTCAGACTCACAACCTTTGTTTATCCTTGTCTGTTTGCTGATTAATAGCTTATAATAAGACCCTCTATTACTTCTGGGCCCTCTGTCTTTTCTGGGTGTGGATTAACTGTTTTCACTTTGCTCCTTTTCGGGGGAGAAACATGTTTTATACAATCAAAGGAAATCAGATTGACCCAAATGGTAATATTGTTGATAAAGTTAAAACTTTAATGGTTTCTTATTTCTTGTATCTGTTCATTCTTAGGCCAGAGCTCACTAATATAAGTCAGTTCTTCATCATGGTCAAGAGACAAACACGAAATACTGTAGCCCTTAATTCTGAAAAAGGGAAATAGAAGCAGGTACAATCTGAAGTTAAACTCAGGAAGAGAGGAAGGAAGACAAGACAAGAGGTATTAAAAAACCTCTCTGTAAATTATTCCATTGGTAACTCCTCAAAAGTCAGATAGGAAATTCGAGGTTGGGAGCGAGAAATTCAAACATATGAGGAAGATAATGAAGCAGAAGAAGAAATTATGGATTTGATCATAGATCCCGACAATACTTGTGGTCGCTTATCACTGTTTCATCAAACAGTTCATACTTACTGGATTGTTAAATGCCTCTTGGCTAAGGCTATGTAGAGTTTTCACCCTCATTAAGAGAAGACAAAACCAAAAATAGTGGATTTGTTACAAGATATCGATAATCAGCTGAAGCACATCAAAGTCACACAGTACCAGTCTACTGATCATATCAGTAGAATTGATGATCGTATAGGCAGAATTGAGAAACAACTCCAACAGATGCAACAAGTGGATATGCGAGGATCCACAACAAAGGATCTAGCACCGATTGAATCCTCAGATGGATAACAGTTTTAGCAGTCTTGTCATGTTTATAATATGCATTTTGTTTTATGCAAGGACATATATCACCCAATAGATTTGTAGATAATAGAATAGATAGTCAGTTAGCTAATCAAGAAAATGGTAGAATGAAATTGTTCCAATTTTGAATGGCTTTTAACACTCTAAGGTGGCCAACAGACCTGGTTTCCTTCGGGCAGGTTGAGGCCACAGACTGAATATTATTTTTGTAACCTGCTTTGAAAATATAAATAGAAAAAAGCAAGGCACTACTAAATTGACAAAAAAAAAATATTCATAAAATTTTACCAGTTACCTATTCGATTAAAAACCTCCAAAATATTTTAACCATAATGGAGGCCATATGGCTAAAAAAATTTCCCAGTAACAAGGCATCTTGGGTGATAGTATATTGACGCTCTAGTGGAGCAAATAGAATAATCGAGGAAAAGTAGGAATGAGAAGTATACGGTTAATTGGTTTGTTTTAACCTTATCATTCTTCGCTATCCGATTTAAAACCCCAATTCTGCACCGTCGATCATATAATAACCCAATATCCCATGGGAATATCACGTGGGTCATAATTATTATCTTTTTAAAAACAATGCCAAGTGTATATTGTGGCCCAAGAACCACATGGAAACTCTGTTCGTATATTTCATTTAGTTAAGCAGAGAATTTATGTCAATGTTTTTAATAAAGAAATTATAGTTGAGACCTACCAGGTAACGTGTATGAACCAAGGCTATGGTTAACAATACTGCCATGTCCCTAACCTGTACAAACAAAGAGTTAACAATACAACGACCAAAGATTTTATGGTACAAATGCAAGAAGAATTAGGTACGTTGGGCCTTAGATCATAACACAAATGTAATAATTACAAAATAAGAGGTTGACCAATCCTTTTTTTTATAAATAAGTTAAATTATTATTTAAAAATAACAAATTTGAACTTGTAATGTTAAATTTTGGAGAAAGATGCAATTTTTTTTAGTGAAAACAAACTAATAGGCAATCAAACTAAAAACTAAACACAATATATCTTCCGTGGTAGGTATAATAAAGTCATGGAAAATTGATTGGGAAAGCATCTTATCATCCAGATAATTTTATACAAATGAAAATGAAAATGAAAAAGAAAAAGAAAAATTCACAATGATTTAAATAATGTCAAGTCTTTTACAATAAATAACTAAAAATCATTTAAGCCTCGTCTCAAATATTTTTTTTGGGCTTTACTCTATTGACAGGAGCAAAATTAATTTATTCTATATACAATTTTTTGGTGATTCCATGTTTGTGATTAACTAAGGGAGGGACGCCAGTTGTTGGGCACCCTCCCCTCCACCTCAGTTGCTGACGAGTAAACCCACGTGGAGGTTGTACGAAACTTGCCCATGTCAACTGGCCATGCGTCGTGTTAGGTGACAGCCTTAAATGCGAGTTAATGGCATTCGTTTAATGCTTGGTCTGGAGGTTTCAATGCGATGACCATTTACCACTGTTCATTATTGCTCGAGATTGGAGTGTGGTTGTTCGACTCTGTCCGTGGTGGTGGCTGCGGGTTCCATAACCTACGCGACCTGTCCGCTGATCCTGAATACTATAAGTCCATTCGTTGCCCGCCATTGTTGGTTGGTTGTTTCAGGAATTTCATGAACCTATTCGTCAGTTCCGCCATGTTTGTGTTGTTGGGTTTGAACCTTCGTCAGTTTTTGAACATTGAAGCTCGCCGTCTGTTCCTGTTCTTGAATTCGAAGTCTACCATTATGTCTGCCATTGCTTTGATGTTGGACCACCAGCTTATCGATTATTTTCAGCCAAGGTTTTGGTCCACTTGTTCTGTTTGGTCGAATTCTTCAGGGTTTGGCATCAACCTCTCGAATTCTTCAGGTTTGTCATCAACCTCTAGAATTCGTTAAATTTTAACTTTGAGAATGCCATTTTTGTTTATAAAATTCTATTTTTCTTGTTTTTTGCAGGTACATTCTTCCATGGTTGGTGTTGGCAAGGTTTGGGGAGGCGTTGTGGTGGCTTCTCTGCAACTTCTGCGGTGATGCTTTGCAACCTCTGCACTTCTCAACCTCTGTGCTTCTCGGCGACCTCTGGTAGGATTCACAATCCTATCAATCATTCTCTGTGTTTTTTAACACTTTCAATCGCTGTTCGGTAGAATTTAGCTCTTCTTGTTTTCTTTTCAATGGAATTTAGCAATGCTTTATATATATCCGTGGGTCTTCTATGTGTTCTATGTTTGACTGGTTATCTATGGGTTTAGGGTTTGGTTGGTTGTAAGAGTCAATATCAAGAAATTTGTGGGTTTTCTGTGTAATTTAGCTCTTATATGTGTTCTATATTTCATTGGTTATCCATGGGTTTAGTGTTTGGTTGCTTGTAAGAGTCAATATCAAGAAATTTGTGGGTTTTTTGTGGAATTTAGATATTATATGTGTTCTATGTTTCATTGGTTATCTATGGGTTTAGGGTTTGGTTGTTTTTAAGAGTCAATATCAAATAATTTGTGGGTTTATAAATGAGTTCGGTGGAATTTAGTTGTTACATGTGTTCTATGTTTCACTGGTTATCTATGGGTTTAGGGTTTTTTCTCTTATAAGAGTGAATGAATAGCCTTTTATGGGTTTATATGTGTTCAGTGCAATTTATGTTTTTTATCTGTGGGTTTAGGGTTTGGTTTCAGCTACCTCTCTTGACAATATGTTGGAGGCTTCTTTGATGGGTATGTAATCCTAGTTATCTGAGGGATAAGGGTTTGGTTTCGGCTGCCTCTCTTATCTGTGGCGACTTAGTGCACCTAACTCTGTGGGAATTGAACAGAGACCCAAACAATATTTTAGATTATGGGAAATGTCCTAAAAATAGTGATACTTACTGGTTTTAATTCATGCTCTTCCAACGCTGATTATTGTGTTTTCTTATTCATAAACTTTGGAATCTGAAAATGAACTCCCTTACTGTTCCATTCTGTTTTTGAATTTATTTCATGGAGTTCATTAGTTATAATTCTTCCACCTTTTTTTACATCCTATTGTTCCATGAATGCATCTCTAAAAGAATTAGAGGTCTTGATGCCACTATCATCAAGGTTATTGAACTGCATTCTAATTTCTTCTCATGAAAGAGGAAAATGTTTCATTACTGATCTTCAGGGTTGTCTTTTAATTCATGCTCTTCCAACACATCTTGGATTTTTTCATTGTGTTCCTACCTATTATACATTGGTCCCTAAAAATTTGGGAAGCCATTTACTGTATTTTTTAGGCATGTCATGTGAGGCTCCTTGGATAGCTGAGAAATCCAATGCCTTGTACAAATTTCTCTTCCATTAAGTCATGCCTACTATAGGGTTTGGTTGCTTGTAAGAGTCAAGGAATAGGCTTCTTAAATCATGAAGGATTTCAAGGCTTTTTCTTCAAGGGTTTCAAGGCATTTTTAATTAATAATTTTGATTTTTACAATGTATCTTCAAATATGAACTCATCAATAATGTTGAAGTGTAATCTTCTTGATTCAGGCAAGGTCATTGCTGCATTGGTGCATTGATCTTAAAGTTTCTGTTATTTATTTGTTCATAGCCTTCAAGTTTATTGTAGGGTTATGTGTTGCACTCCCTTAACAGATTTTATATGTTTATTATAGTTTATTATAGGGTTATATGTTAACGAAACTTGAACTCCCTTATTGTTCCATTCTCTTTCTAAATTTATTTAATGGTTAACAGAGTTTATATGTTTATTGTAGTTTATTATAGGGTTATATGTTAACATAAATTTAACTCCCTTGTTGTTCCATTCTCTTTTTGAATTCATTTCATGGTTAACAGAGTTTATATGTGTATTGTCATTTATTATAGGGTTATATGTTAACCAAAATTGAACTCCCTTACTATTCCATTCTCTTTTTGAATTTATTTCATGGTTAACAGAGTTTATATGTTTATTGTAGTTTATTATAGGGTTATATGTTAACAGAAACTGAACTCCCTTACTGTTCCATTCTCTTTTTGAATTTATTTCATGGTTAACATAGTTTATATGTTTATTGTAGTTTATTATAGGGTTAGATGTTAACAGAAATTGAACTCGCTCATTTTAATTCATGCTCTTCCAACACTGATTATTGTGGTAGATTATTCATGAACTTTGGAATCTGAAATTGAACTCCCTTACTATTCCATTCTATTTTTTAATTTATTTCATGGATTTCATTAGTTAGAGGTCTTCCACCTTTTTTTACACTCTATTGTTCCATGAATGCATCTATAAAATAATTACAGGTCTTGATGCAACTATCATCATTGTTATTGAACTGCATTCTAACTTCTTCTCATGAAAGGGGAAAATGTTTCATCACTGATCTTTAGGGCTGTCTTTTAATTCATGCTCTTCCAAGACATCCTGGAATTTTTCAATGTGTTCCTACTTGTTATACATTGTTCCCTAAAAATTTGGGAAGCCATTTACTATATTTTTTAGGCATGTAATGTGAGGCTCCTTCGATAGCTGAGAAATCCAATGCCTTGTATAGATTTCTCTTCCATTAAGTCATGCATACTATAGGGTTTGGTTGCTTGTAAGATTCAAGGAATAGGCTTCTTCAATCATGAAGGATTTCAAGGCTTTTCTTCAGTCAAGATTGAGAAACATTTTTAAATAATACTTTTGATTTTTACAATGTATCTTCAAAGATTAACTTATCAATAATGTTGAAGTGTAATATTCTTGATTCGAGCAAGGTCATTGCTGCATTGGTGCATTGATCTTCAAGGTTCTATTATTTTTTTGTTATATGATATAATTTTAGTAGAGAATTGAATGGACAATGTGATAAAGTATGTTAACAGAGTTTATTGAAGGGTTATATGTTGCCATTTTGTAAGCTGACATTATTTTTTTTGCAAAAATTTATGTCATAGTGTTACATGTAACAGGGAGCTATGTGTCTTGTGTTGTTGGTTGAGCTATGTAGTGTGAAGTGATGTCATCCTATGTGTTCAGGAAAAACTAACAACATACAGTTAAGAATAACTAACAGAACTAGTATAAAGAGGTATGCTTTGTAGCATGTTGTGTGTGGATAGATATGTGAGATATGGTTTGTGAAGTATGATGAAAACATTTAAATTATACTTAGTGTAGTAGAAAGGAAATCTGAGATCTATTAAGATATAAAAGTCCAAACATATAGTCCATCCAAAAATCCACATCATAATATAAAAAATGACGTCGGAATTGCGACGGAGAGTTCAATTTAAAAAAAAAAAAAATGAAACTTTAAAAGAGGAAAAATGCTGTTTTGAATATATTTTATGTAGTAAAATAGTACATGAAGTCATTACATTTTCACATCTAAAGATTTGAACCCAAATATCCATCCAGAAAAGTGGAAGTCCCACCCCAGACAATGATAGAAAAATACCCCATGTCACATATAGGGACATGATATAAAACCCAGTAACGGTCCACATGGAGATTATCGACAATCTGAGAAAGCATCCAAATTAATATGCCCAAGGCATCTATAAGAAAGTGAAATAGCAGTATGTAGAATAGTAAAACAACAGATAGAGTACCGACGTCCATTGTTCCAAATACAAATTAAAGTACCCAAAATCCTTGAACGGAGAAAAACGCTAATCATGTGAGGAGTGTGATATGTCCAAAATATAAAAAGACCATCAGACCATATCAATAAACCAGCAACATAGACCAGCATCGCTAGTTTTGAAGGCAGAGTGATAAACATTAATCATTTTTTTTTCACGAGAGAAAAAACGATGTTTTGAATATATTATATGAAGTAAAACAGTCCATGAAGTCATTACATTTTCACATCTGAAGATTGGAACCCAAATATCCATCCAGAAATGTGGAAGTCTCACCCCAGACAGTGATAGAAAAATACCCCATGTCACATACAGGGACTTGATATTAAACCCAGTAACGGTCCACATGGAGATTATCGACAATCCGAGAAAGCATCCAAATATGCCCGAGGCATCTATAAGAAAGTGAAATAGCGGTATGTAGAATAGTAAAGCAACAGATAGAATACCGACGTCCATTGTTCCAAATACAAATTAAAGTACCTAAAATCCATGAACAGAGAAAAACGCTAATCATGTGAGGAAGACCATCAGACCATATCAATAAACCAACAACATAGACCAACATCGCTAGTTTTGAAGGCAGAGTGATAAACATTAATCATTTTTTTTCCACAAGAGAAAAAACGTTGTTTTTAATATATTATATGAAGTAAAATAGTCCATGAAGTCATTACAACAATATAGAGACAGATGGTCTCGTAGATAAGAAAAATGATAACTGATGTTGTGCTGTTTCCTTCTTTTAAGAATGTGCTGGAGGCAGGCCCTATATCTTGGATTGCTGCTGTCCTCTTTAGTAATTCTATGTTGATTATTTCATTTCACTGATACTCTTTAACTTCTCTGATACTCTTTGACCTTTGTTCATCCTTTTATCCTTTTTATCATGATATACTGTGGTAAATAGGCAAAAATTTATGTAAGGATAATTTTTTACAAAAGTTCCATCATTTCTTCCCACCATTGAACTTCTGGCACTATGGTCATTTGCAACTCTCTTAGTGTTTCATCAGCCTCAGTATGTCTGAAGTAATCAGGTTGATTTGGGAACAAATGATTTACTTCATGCTCAAGATAAAATAAATTCTCCAATCTGTCATGAAGGTTTTTCCCTGTAGGCAATGCTGTTGTTGATGAACTGGTTGAAGAACTAGCTTGATTATCAACATATTTGTCCAATTTTTCAACATAAATATCAAGGTCCATTAGCTTATCTTCTGCAACTATAGGACTGGGCAATCCTCTATTTAACAAAATATTCAATCTTTCTCTGAAGGCAATGATTTCTTCTTGCATATCTGAGCACCTTTGTTCTAAATTCTCTACCAGATTTCTTTTAGTAAAAACTTTCTTTATTTCCAGAATTGTTCCGGTCCTATCCTGAATACTAATTTCTGCAAGTTGATTCTTAGTGTGAGTATTCAAAAAATGTATAAGTCTATTGGCCTCTTCTGGCATATTTCCCAACTCTTGTCTTGATCTCTCAATCTCATCCAGACCCAATTTAACTAAGTTATTCTGTTCATCCATTATCTGAATTGAGGGCCAAACATCCTTTATTGATTGAATGATATTATCCCAAAGAATATCATTTATTTCTTTTAAATGTTTCTCCAATGTGAGATCCTTTTCCAATGCTTTGACTGTTTTTTCTAATTTTTTCACTTCTCTTGTTTTATCAGCAACACTCATTTTTGAAAGATCATATTTATGTTCTAGAGTGGCCAATTGTTCCTTTGTTTTGTGAAGCTCTATGGCCTGAATGTTCATATCTTCCATTGAATTTGTTAATTCATCAGTGTTCAAATTTGCGGTGTTGCTCTGTGACAATTCTGCTGGCTGACCTGTTGTTGTTGTACCTGTCACTACTCCTGCTGTAGATACTAGAATATTTGCCTGCTTATCTTTTAATGCATTCTCAAGCTCTTTTTCAGTTGCAGTAAGTTGCTCATTCAATTTTAAGAGCAAATACATTAGTTCTTCCTCAGAATTTTGTTTGATGATTTCTGCAGTCTGTGGATGTCTTGAGGCCGGTAACTTTAATTGTTTTCTCAGAGCTGCAATATCATCATCTTTTCTCTTGATCAAAGCTTCAATACCTTTCACATCTTTAGGATTATGACCCAAACCAATGATTATTTCCTCTAAAGTTTTGATTCTATTATCCTTAGCATGGGAGGAGGCTTTTTCAAGCTGCAACTGTGTATTAGTATTATCCAAAGAATCCTGCAAATTATGGGTCATCATTGATTTATTCGTCAGAGTAGAATAAATCATCTCACATGTTTTCTTGTGTAGCTCAATTTGATCTAAAGGATGGATATCCTTTACTAAGACTTCAAAATTAGTCCTAACGTAATCTACAGCTGTCTAAGGCTGCCGCACCTTGGGCTTCAAATGGCTCATTAACATCTTACCCTGTTGGATGTCATAAGCTGACATCAATCTTTCTTGATTTTTCGGAGCCATCTTCAAATATTAGCTGTATACTTGAAGTCTAAGTGGATCGTTCCTGGCCTTTATATTGGTGAATGTTCTTTTGATGTCCCAGGCAGTTTTTACTGGAGGTTTGAAAGAAGATATTTCTGCACTTTGTTGCCTCTGTATTCCCTGTTTTTGAAAATTAGTGGATGTCCCACTACCTGTACATGTTTGCTGACTGTCTTCTCTTCCCTGGCTGTCAAGGATTTCCTGAAATGATTCATCTTCTGGAAGGGGAGTTAATTTCTGCCTTTTAACATCTTGCTATTCAGAAGAGCCACCAATAGGAGTAGTTGTTTCAGCCTCTCTCTTTTTTCCCTTTTCTATATTTAGAGGAGTTTGTAAAATAGAAATTTCTGGCTCACTGATCTGAGTAGGAGGAATTTTTCCTTGACCTTGTTCTTTAGAAGTCTCTGGTTGCGCTGTCATTATGAATTTTTCAATTATTTGTATATCGGGCTCCTTTTCTTTTCCTTTAGATTCTACTGCTACTGTACTAATCTCCTGCAAATTTTGTTGTAAAGTCCTGGCTGAAGAAGATCCCTGCACCTGTCCAAAAGATTCTAGGTCAAGTATATTTTCAAGATCTTTCATTACATTTTCAACATTGACCTGCTCACTATCATTTTCAACCAATGTCCCTTCTGTCCATTCATCCATATTAGCATATTGTTCTATTTCTGGGATTCTTTGATGGATGTATGGTGACTATTTATTTTTCATTCTTCTATCACAGATAAAGTTGTTTGGATCATAAGGCACCCAGTAGAAACTCTTTTGTAGTCTGAGATGGTCTTCTAAAATCTTTTCGGCTTCCTGTCCAGCTTCCCTAGAGTTACAAATGAAGGGACCTAATTGGCTCTTGATCATGAGTTGAGCCTTTTTCTTTGCATTGCAAAAATGAATTATATCTGAATTATTCATCTGCCTGAAATATTCTAATGCAAAGAGTCTCATTGGGACATACTTGGGCGGTTTGAATGGGCATAATTCACATCCATATATCCTGATCTCTGTGTAGTTTTGATATAGGTACCAGTCACCTATCTTGTAATGCTTTGAGAGCTGAAGGATTTTCTTGATTTCATTATTAATTCTAGGAGGAGAGACTCCTGTCAACAAGGTAGTTGCGGGATGAACAAAAAAGTTGACAAACTCATTATAGGAATAAGGAGAATCAGAGGAATTGTGAGTAATGGCAGACCAAAAGATGACTGACCTAGGATTCCCTTTGGCATCAAGTTTATTAACATAAAAAGGGAAATTTTCTGACTGAAAGTAAATCATGAGATGATATATGATAGAAGAATACTTAAATACTCTCTCATTCTCAAATCTCATGAACGGATCATGGATTTTGTCAGCAATATAAGATGAAAAATCGTACTTGACAACAGGAGGCTGTCCAGGGGTAAAAATGGATAACAATACTAGGGTTAAGTGATCAACATACTCACTAGTATTGAAGCCCATTATGGAAGATATCATGTCTAAAATAACTCTACCCTCATCAGTAAAGAAAGCATAACCATAAAGGGGAGGGTTTTTAGGCTGATGCTCTGGTAACATGAAGGTTTGGCATAGGCGGTTTAACTCTTCATGGGATAACTTAGTAGATTTCTCAAGTAATTCAACCCTGGACAGGGGAGTGAGAGCTTGACCAGGTTGGAATTGTAGCATTTCATTTATGGATTGAGCAGTTATTGGGAAAAGGACATTTTGACTTGGGGATAAAACTGCTCGTTGGTTGGGATCATACTTTGCGGAGCAATAATGGATTAACTCGGGAAAAATATGGACTGAGGGGAGAAGGTACATAGGAAGATTTGATTCCCAAAGTCCAAAGATGTCAGAACCATTCAAATAATTGTCTCTGCAGCGGAAAAATATTCGAAGAGGATTCTCACTAAGACGCAAGTCCTTAATTTGAAAATCCATATCGGCTAAAGGCAAATAATCCAAGTCCTTGTGAGGGGCATTGATGGGCACGACATTTAGAGCTACAGGAACTTCCATTTCTGGTTCTTGTGGATTCAGAAATGGAATTTCGGGGGTTTTGTGGAAAAGGGGCACAATTACCAGTTTTGGGAATATAATTGCAGTTCTGGGAACGAAAAAGACCAAACTAAACTTCTTTTCAGACCTTAGTGCAGAATTAAAACTAAAACCAGGATTTTTTTAGAGAGTTTAGCGGGGAATTGGAATAAATACCTGTTTACGGGAAATGAAATTAACGTGTTTAAACAGGCACTGGTTATGACAGAAGAACCCTGAAATACTCGGCTTCAATTCTCTTCAGCAAGGTAACGGTCAGCAAGCGTTAACAGTTGGTTTTTGAATTTTGTTGCATAGAAGACTGGCTAGCGCACGGAACAATGAAAATGACGCAGCCGCAATTTGTTTTATTTACAAAGTCAAAAGGGTGGCGGGGAACAATGAAAATGACCCAAAAAAGATTAGGGCGAATTTGATAAGAAATTCGCGTCACAACTCTCCCTCCGTACGCCAGCCAACTTCGGACCTGAAAAAGATTAGGGCGGAATTCATTTGGTTTTCGCGTCACAAAATTGGCCGACGTCAGCAGGCTATTTTGGAACGCGAATTTGGTTTGAATTATGGTTTATCGCCGTTTGAAGTCCGGCGGGCTCGACTTAAGAGAACCGGGGTCGTGAACATTGTTCAAATATAAAAATCCCGCTTAATAAAGAGACAAGATTGTTGTGCTTTCGGAACCTGACCCGAGGATTGGACATGAGTTAACAAACAAAAGGATAGCGGAACCAGACTTGCACCCGTGGTCAAGCCCTGTACCAAAACCACGAGCGGAATCACAAAAGCGAGTTGCCCATATCGCACCGCTTTTGCGGAGTAGGCGGTATTTCCTATTCGCGAGCGATTCCATAGGGAATGCGACACGTGGCGAAGTGACCCCGGAAAACAACCGTTTAACCCACGCCATCGCACGTTAAAGCCCGACGTTGGAAGCCGAGCGAAATTGCCAAGAGTCGTTGATTTGGAGAAGGGCCATCGGACGGTGGTAGCACGTTGAACTTGCCCGGAGGTTAACTAAGGTGTGCGGAGGATAGCCAGGTACGATACGAGTGTTTGATTGGTTATTGATATATATAGGTGGGGCCGGAGTATAATGAAATTGTTTAATTAAACGATTAGCGGATAATTAGCATAAGTCTGGAGCGTGATTGTTGTAAGGCTGGGTGGTGAAATATATAGCCGAAAGTTCATTACAAGTTATTTATTTAAAAAGAAACGTGGAGTATAAATACAAAGTGAAAGTTAAACATTGGTTATAAGGCTTGGAGATAATATAAAGTCGGGAATATAAATTGAAGTCCAACCATTGTGGATGGTATTTATTTATCAAATTCTACGAATTTGATAAATAAACCCGAAGAAAGAAGAAGTCAATGAAGACCCAGGCTGGAGGAAAAGAACGGGGTAAACCAGGGGAAAATGCTGACAGAGCGATTGTAGACACACCAACTCTCCTTAGGGGTCCAATTTCAGTTTTGTTGCATCACACGATGATCTCTCTTCTCTGGCATTTACTTGTATTGAAGATCACTATTCTAGGAATAAGGAGTTATTTTCTCCAAAAATAACCCTAACCAAACATTGACAATGCATCAAGGATATCTTTCTATGCTTCATAAGCACATTTGTTCTACTTCTAAATCATGTCTTGGAAGTGGTTGTTTTGCTGGAAATTATTCACCAGTTGGTTTCATACCAAAGTCTTTTTCACATTTTCAGCATCCAATACATGAAAAAGATAATGGTTTAAAACAACATAAATATTTGAAATTTCGCAAGAATTGTCTGGCACACTTTGAATATGAATTTTGAAGTCAAGTGCATGATGCTGTATAGGATCAAGTGTCATTTTGAATACCAAATGTTTCACAAGAAACTTCTCAACATGCTACCCTGCAGTAAGGACTAAATGACAATATTGCATCAACTATTTCCATAATAAAAGTGCACCTCGGCCATAAGACTAGAAAACTACAAATGTTGTAGATCTAACAAGACCACACAATCAAATGTATTCCACAAGGCCAATACTGTATGAAAAATGAAAAGAAGTTTGCAACCAAAAATACCTTAGGCAACTAATTCAATTAGATACACCAAACCATCAGCAAAAAGGAAAACCAGCCTACTTGGCCCCAATATTTTCAACTGGGTCCTCTAATTCAACCAATAAAAAGGCCAAAAACATAGCATTGAGATACATTTCATTACACTGTCAATAACAATAAAATTTGACTCAGCGATAACCCTTTCCTTTTAGACCACTGGGTAACAAATATGTTTCCTTTCACCTTTGAGTTTTCAAATTATGCCTACCAAATCTAAGACATTTAAGAGGGGGAACTAATACAACGTTAAAAAGAAAACCAGAGCACACATCTAAAATAACAACCCTCCATGAAAAATTAAAATAACACATTAAAATCGAATATAAGTGGACAAGGAAAGATCCACCGCAGTGAAGTTTCACGTGCGGGGGACCTTCCTTTAAACATAATTTTTTCTCTGACCTGCAATTTTTTTGTCACTGAGCCATCCTTGTTGAAGTACAACTCCTTTTCCATAGCTCTTGTATTAACTACCTTCTCTCTGTCGCGTAATCTCAGAGTCCCTCTTCTGCTTGAGCGATTAAAGGAAATGGGTGAAAAAACTGAAAGAGAAGACAATTGTCTGCTATAATTATCAAACATTGCACCCAACTTCTTCCCCTTTCCATTGTTACCCAATGAGGTAGATGTGGCAATTGTTGTCATACTGCCCAAAGCAGAGGCCATCTTCTCTTATGTTGAATATAGAATTACAAGATCTTCATATTAGTATGAACCTTAAAAAACATGACTCCCATTGCTAAAAACCACTTTTAAGTTGTAACAGGCAAAGTAAACAACTATCGCAACTTTTGGCAACTTCTGGAGCATTAAGAGAGAAACAACCAAAGAGAAATACAACCACAATCCTCATTTTAATGAGACCGGACTATATATTTTCATTAAGATAATAGAAATAAATCACGACTATATTAAGGCCACCACAAAACAATCTTTAACCAGTGTCTCTCGCAGCCTTCAGGTTGCCATGCTAGAGGTTTCATATTTTTAATTTAAATTCTAGACCTCTCGTGCCCATCTATGAATTCATCCAATGGGATATCTACATCAAATGCTCCTTTATATCCCCAAAAACAAATTCCCTACTACAAGAGCACCAATATTGATGGATCACCCCACACCATCCCACCCACTAGAAACGGTGAAAAAGGAAACCCGAGAAACCTTTTGAAATATCTCAAGATGACTATATGGGTGGTTCTTATGAATCAACCAACCATTCAGAACATGCTCATCAATCCAAACCATGAGTATTATGTGACAATATTCAAGCAAGCACTGAATCGAATTTCTGAAGATATGTTAGAGAAACCCTAAACTCTCATTGAAAATAGGTGAAATGTGGCACCACTCGGGGATTGACATGTGCCAATTGGTACAAGTGGTAGACAATTGGCATGCTCAAACAACGAGGTGATGCAGGAATGACATGAGGGAGAAAATATCAGAAAAGCCCCAAATCTGGAGAACTAAAGCTCATCACCAGCCTGAGATTGACAACTTTACATGATGTAACCTATGAAATCGTAAATGGAGAAATCATAGTAACAATAAAGTAACCTATGTAACAATAAATTCGGATTCATCCTGGGAGTGGTAATGGGAGAAATCATGGTGAACAACAGGAAACATGCAGAGTTGCTTACAATCGAATAGATGAAAAAACACATACAAAAAACCTAGATAATAATCATGAACAAGCTTAATATTGAATTATGAACTGTAAAGGAACTTACAAAATGTGACATTACGAACTTGGTCAAGCGCACAAGCAAAAATATCCTGGAAATGACCCTGGTTGACAAGTTGTATTGCTCATGATGCAAGAGGATTTGTATCTGCACTGCCAAGTCAATTAAAATCCATCATTATCTATACAATAAATACAAGTAATTGATGTAGTATTTTTTACTCTACATCATCAATTCCTTCCCATGTGTTTTTATGTTATATTCCTTATAAAAGTGTCAAATTTCTCTCAAAGTAAGCAACCACTGAATAAAATAAAAAATAGTTGAGATATGATTGAGAAATGGTCATTTATTTCTTAAAAGGATCTTCACGATTTCTTTGGTTGTTTTTCATCACAAGAAACAAGAAATGACCTAAGAAACTATCGTGCTGTAATATAAGAAACAACACTGTGCAATGGCCATTTTCAAAGCCAAATGATGTCCATTGAGGACATGGCCTTTATTTGGTTTCTGTTTCATAGGAGTTTCGGGTATAAATGGAACTTTTTTGTATCATTTCCAGTAGTAAAAAGGGAAAACCTTCTTTTTCCATGGGAAATAATTTACCTTTCCTTTTTCAAGATAATCTAAATCACAAAAAATATGAACTATACTGCACAGATTCTTGGATAATGTGAAAGTGCAAAAGGAATACCTTACACAAGTGATGCACACATGTACACTTGAACACTAACATATTTTTGTAGTTGAAATGCAATGCTTGTTTTCATTTAAATGTAGGGTTTTTAAAGCAGGGAGAAATAATGGCTGCCAATTTAATAAGCGTTTCTTTGGGAAAAATTTAAATCTTGTACCGGGTGATGAAGATAATAGAGGGTGTTGAATCTTGATTCTTGACATTGTGTTTAACTTGAATAACTCAAATGATTATAAATATCAGTCGATGAGTTCTTTTTTCAAGTATGTCACTCAAAACTCTTATGTCAAAGCATTGTATGATGGCTAGCATTTGCTTGTTTCCCTTTCTTCAGTTCAATGTAAAAAGTATATTAATATATTGGAACACGAATGATAACTACAATTGTTTGCTCTGCAGTATATCCAGCCCCAAGATTATGAAATTTTTTCTCAAGTGGAGCTATTTGGTTAGGCTGTAGGGTCAACCCTCTATAGGAGGAAGGGCCTGTAGTAAGAACTTACCATTTTGCAAGAGCTGAGGGCCAATGCTATTCTGCAAGAGCTGAGGGCGAATGCTGTTCTGCAAGAGCTGAGGGCGAATGCTGAGGGCGAATGCTGTTCTGCAAGAGCGGAGGGCGAATGCGCGCGTGATATCAAACGTTAATGTAGCACACATGTACATTTGAACACTAATAGATTTTTTTAGTTGAAATGCAATGCTTGTTTTCATTTAAATGTAGGGTTTTTAAAGCAGGGAGAAATAATGGCTGCCAAATTAATAAGCGTTTCTTTGGGAAAAATTTAAATGTTGTATTGGGTGATGAAGATAATAGAGGGTATTGAATCTTGATTCTCGACATCTAGAGAGAACCCTACAGCCTAACACAATCCAATGGAATTGACCAAAAAAACCCCAAATAGAGTCAACCCTACTATAGGAGGAAGGCCTAAGAACTTACCATTTTGCAAGATCTGACGGTGAATGCTGTTCTGCAAGAGCTGAGGGAGAATGTTGAGGGAAAATTCTGTTCTGCAAGAGCTGAGGGCGAACGCTGAGGGCGAATGCTGAGGGAAAATTCTGTTATGCAAGAGCTGAGGGCGAATGTTGTTCTGCAAGAGCGGAGGGCGGATGCGCGCGTGATATTAGCTATTGCCACGGATACGAAACAATAAAATCATTTTTATGTAGCGTGCATATAACTTTCGTTTATGGATTTAGCACGCATATCAGTGTCGTTATACCGACGGCGAAAAAGGCGTCGCTATTGCAACGAAGGTCTCCAAACGTCGCAATTACGACACTTAGACGTCGCACTTGTAGTCGTCGCCATAGCGACGCTTTGGGCCATAGTGTCGCCAGTGCGACGTCTTCCTCCAAACGTCGCAATTACGACACTTAGACATTGTGTCGCACTTGTAGTCGTCGCCATAGCGATGCTTTGGGCCATAGTGTCGCCAGTGCGACGTCTTCCTCCAAACGTCGTAGTGGCGACACTTTTTAAGTGTCGGTATTGCGACACCTTTCTATAAACGTCGGTATAGCGACGGTTTCGGGCGGGATGGAAAAAAGTTGGGGAAATTTCCGACATTTGGTCAAAAGCGTCGGAACCAAGTGTCAGAATTTCCGCCAAATGTAGTAGTGATTTGGTGTGAGTGAGCCCATTTATCCAATAATGTATTGATGAGGGAGAAATACTATGCTTCTTTGCAGATGCCCGAACAGAATATCCATTGAACTCTATGTCGTCAATTGTAGGTAACATTTCTTCTTTTGTCCAACCTCTTATAGCATTGATATTTTTAGTTGAAGTTGCACCTTGGACTGTGGTTGATGGTGGCTGTGTGGCTGATGGTGACACAACATTAGCCTCAGCCACATGGTCATCCTCAAAAACATTGCTTGGAGAATTGTTGACATTGAGGTCACATGTTCTTTCTTCATCTAATGAAGTGCATCACAGTTGGGCACCCCTGGTCACTCTTTTGCCACTTCTCCTTGTACAAACTACATAACTCACTCTCGCCATGGATGCAACTACCTGAAGAAGCACCAGTTTCATTTAGTTATTCATAATTGAAAATAATGCTTTCATAAAAGCCAAACATCACTGGTAACATCATCTCCTCCCATTTATAACAATTTATAACAGTTTACAATTAGTTTGTGTACTATTGCATGCATTTAGTTTAGAATAATTGAAAATAATGTTTTCATACAAAGAATACAACTTCTATGCATAGCTATTGTAGATAGATATGTTAACTTCAAATGCTACAGCTTCTATTTTCAGCTATTGAAAATAGATATGTTAACTTCAAATGCTACAGCTTCTATGCCCAACTATTGAGATATTTTCCACAGGCTTCTATGCTCAGCTACTCATGTTTTGTTTTTGGTTATTTGTTTCCAGCTTCTAATATCTATCTTTGTCTGATCTTTGTGTCATTTGAAGTCATTATGTATCCCAAAGCTGAATTGGGTAAGTTCAAATGATTCGGTAAGTTTGAATTCAAGTCTGATCTTTGTGTCATTTGAAGTCATTTTGTACCCTGAAGCTAAATTGGGTAAGTTCCACTGTGCACTGTGACTCTAAATTTTCTGAATCCATCAAATGTTACAAACTGTGGCCAAAACTCAGGTATTGAGGTGTTGAATTTATCAAATCTGTAATATGTTTTAGTTTCAATTGCAATGCCTCCTTATTCACCAAAATATATTAGAATCTTATTCATATTATTCTTTTTCATCTGTAGTTGATTTGGGAAAGTTCATGAGATAGAAAGAGTTCCACTGTGCACTCCCTTTATATTTTTTAGATACAGAACATTCTGATCATAGTTACTGAATTCATCAACCTGTTAAGAGACATTGCTCTTTACTAGTTCAACTAATCTAGGTGATTGTTTTCCAAGGGACTCTAAATTTTTTGAATCCATCAAATGTTACAAACTATGGCAGTAGATGTAGTAGAGTGGGGTTTGGGTAGTTTTATGGGATGTCTGATTGATGGATATATAGTTTTGCAGCCTACTTGTGTGTGTGTCTATCTGAAGCTATTCCCATTTTTTTCCCACTGTTGAGTTTAGTGATCCTAGGGGTGTTCATCCCATACAAAGGGTGTACCTTTCTTTAGGAGGTAAGTTAGAGGATGATTATAAACTCTCGCCTTGGTTGTGTAAAGATACTTATATTTATTCCCCTCGAACACTTTATTTCTTGGGCCCCCCTTTACTAAATACCCCAAAGGAACAGAAAGAGAAAAGAAGGTCCTCCCCTCGACTGAATAGAGATGGTAAAGCTTAGTTGCAGATCGGCCTAATAGGTTGATGGAGGTTCAAATCTAGGTGACTATTTTCCAAGGGACTCTAAATTTTTTGAATCCATCAAATGTTACAAACTGTGGCCAAAACACAGGGATTGAGGTTTTGAATTTCTGAAATCTATAATATTTTCACTCAAAGAATAAGAGGTTCACTCAAATAATATCATTATATTGTTTATTATTTTGCACAACAACGTCAATTCTGGGCCAATAATTCATGTCACTCTACTTTGTGGGAGGCATTCAATTTGAGGTGCATTATTTGAGCTCCTTTTGTCATAAACTTGGCCTATGGTTCTACTATCCTATTTCCTTTTGTCATTAACCTCTTGTAGAGATTGTTTGCAATTATATTTTGGGGAAATTTTTTTGAGTTCAATCTCCCATTGGGATGAATATGTGTTCAACTATACTATTAACCTCTTGTACAGATTGTTTGCAATTCTGTTTTGGGGAAATTGTTTTGAGTTCAATCTCCCATTGGGATGAATCTGTGTTCAACTATACTATTAACCTCTTGTAGAGATTGTTTGCAATTCTGTTTTGGGGAAATTGTTTTGAGTTCAATCTCCCATTGGGATGAAACTGTGTTTAAATATTAACCTCTTGTAGAGATTGTTTGCAATTCTATTTTGGGGAAATTCTTTTGAGTTCAATCTCCCATTGGGATGAATCTGTGTTCAACTATACTATTAACCTCTTGTAGAGATTGTTTGCAATTCTATTTTGGGGCAATTTTTTTTAGTTCAATCTCCCATTGGGATGAATTTGTGTTCAATTATACTATTAACCTCTTGTAGAGATTGTTTGCAATTCTGTTTTGGAGAAATTGTTTTAAGTTCAATCTCCCATTGGGATGAATCTGTGTTCAAAGAAAAAAAAACACACACACACACACACACACACATATATATATCTACAATTTAATGAAAATTAAACTTTTAAGAAAACTGAAATAAAGACTTTTAAGAAAATAGAAATAAAGACTCAGAAATGAAAATAAAAGTGTAAGAAAGCTGAAATAAAGAATCAGAAATTAAAATAAATTGTAAGAAAAATGTGCTATAACTAACGTGAATATACTATGAAATGTTTTGGGGTGTGTTCAATGCTGGGTTGTCTCCAAGGCTGGTGAATAGTTTGAAACTAAAACATGTAACTTCAGCAGTGGTTGAACTTCTTTTATAGTTTTTTGCAGTTGAATTTTATTGGTGACTATGATGGGCATGGATTGCAATGGATTCATTTTGCATGTGTGACCAGGATTGAATTTGATGTGATCTAATGCCTGAGAATTAGTTTTTTTTATCCATGTGCTTTGATATGTTTTGATGGGAAATCATTTATTGAATTTATTGGGTGGGTGTCATTTATTGTACATAGTGGGTTTAAATGTTGTTATTGGGTGGGTGTCATTTATTGAACACAATGGGTTTAAATGTTGGATAACACAGTAGTTATGGTTGACATACATTTATTTTTATTATGTGCAGATATTGATATTTACTTCTCATACACATCATCAAGGCTGATAAGATGGGTTGAAGTGATTGGCTTTTTGTACTCATTGACTTGACCATTTTGGAACGAAAAATGGTTTTATGAGTTTTCTAGTTGACATGATAGGATTTGTAGTCTTGATACTTATTAAACTACTTATGGACAGTTGTGGGCCCAGTCAATGACTTGGGAAATTTTGGACTTAATTTAATATATATTTGAACTTCAAGTTATTTCTTTATGTTTAATTATTGGTTGCATATATATATATATATATATATTTTGGTGGGTTGATGGGACCAGTACTATAACAATTACTGGTCCCTGCACAACATTAGACAAATCTCCCCTAGATGAATAGTATACAATCTTGTCACAATATCAACCTTGTACCTTTTTTTGGAATATACATCTAAAAATCTCATTATCTTCATTCACGTGCCATCATCTTTACAGGGAGCAAAACCAAGAGGTTAACAAACTTTCTAAAGCAAGTTTAGGTATTGAAGAGGGACTATGGAAGATTAGAGAAGATCAAGAGGGTACCAATCATACATATTTCCACAGGCCATCTCACGATCCACATTTTCAGTCGATTAGGGGACTACAATAACGAAATCATTACATGATCTCTTTTCTCAGATACTCTTGTTGATTTATTGCTTATAAACCGATATGTTTTCTTGTATATTTCATCTATCAAGGGTATCTACCGCTATGCAGTTTTGTCTCCACAGTGGTCCTTGATAATATATGACCATCTATTAACTTACTATGCTTTCAAAAAAACAAAATTTAAACCTTTTATGTATACAAACAATATGTCTATAAAATATAATTTTTATCACCTTAATAAAAATTACCATTTTTTCCGGGAAAAAGAAAAATAAAGACAATTATTATTAATTTTGGAAATACTTCCCGCAAAAATAGTTTGAATATCATGTAATTGATCTTAGAATCATATTTGTTTATTGTGCTCAAGTTACGATTGTAAGTACGACTTTCTACTTCGCAGTGAGCAAAGTGGGAAACACCCTTTAACATGAGGAAAAAGGTTGAGACAACATGATTGTAATTCATGTAGAATGGTTTAAAGAGTGGTAAGAAGAGGATTTTCTCTTAGGTAAATTCCTCTCACATAAATAAAAAGGTTGAGACAACATAATCACAATTTGTGTAGAATGGTTGAAAGAGTGAAAATAAGAGTATTTTCTCTCCTAACACACTTTCATGAGAAGTAATGATTTTTATTAGTTGTTATTGTTGGAGAGAATGATGCAGGAAATTGAACATCATCACATGTGCAATGAGGGTGAAAGAAAAATTTCACAACAAATATTTTACTTGAATGATAATTCAAACAAAAATGAGTAATATTGAATTAAATATGCACCCAGTTGTACCAAAATACATGGGGTTACATCATCAATATTCAGATCTGACTGTATAAAAAATACAACATTCTTATATACATGTATACCAGAAATAATGACAAAAGGTAGATGCTTAACCCAACTGCAAGATTACATAATAAAACCTTAAGACTCAAAACATCAAGTAAAGGGTAGTTTCATAATATGTCTACATGATTACACAAATCATAGGACTATAACTAGAAAAATTCTAAATAGACTAACATTTCCATTATTACAAAAAGAAAAAAATCACCATAATGTGCTAGTAGGAGGAATTAGTCGTTGTAGTTGTCCTGTTGAGGCCAATCTCACACTTTCCTGTATCCTCTTGGTGTTTGACCAAAATTTCATGTGCTTCTTTACTTAGTTTCATATCCATAACAATACTCATCAAAGCATCGACTTCGTCAACCAGGAGAGATAAATAAAATTGGAAGGACAAAATATTATCAGGAAGCTCAATCTGAGTATGGACATCTAGCAGAACTTAACTTACAAATCATAATCGGCCCTGTGGAGAGCTTCATGAGAGGAAAAGCAATGAGAGCAAAGTTTTTCTACAAAAGAGGTCTCAAAATATGAATCTTTCTTCATTGTGATTTTATAAGTAAAAACCAGACCCAAAAGTGAGTTTGAAGGTGGGGACACCAATGATATTTTGAGTCCTTCCCAATTTATGACAAGGGGAGACAATCATTTTTCAAAATGCTTTGAAATAAAAATATGAACTAGAGGGCTAACACAGTTTCCAAATAAAGTTCACCGAAGAAACTCAACACAATATTAACAAATTTCCCTTAGCCTCCCTGTGGCCAATGAAGGAGTCAAATTCTCTGGAATTTCTATCCTAACCCAAATTTATGCAAAATACAAAGTAGAAATTGTATAAAAAAAGGTACCTTCCTTGAAATAAATTCTCTTTGGATTGAGATGCACAAGGCTAGACTGTATCAAGTCCTTTATTATTGGCCTCCAAACAAGTTATCCCTGAGCGCCATAATTCCCATGAACATGAATGCCTCACCCACTATGACACAATCTTGAAGAGAAGTTGAATCATGAATTGGATCTCTTCGCAGAGTTGCCAATAAGGAAATTTTCTTAACGCCAAAATTGAGGCAAGGAACCAAACTAGAACTAAATTCACATCCGTCTGGGGAGAAAGAACACTCGGGGGGGGGAGGAGCACAAAATGAAATGATAAGAGGCATATTTCCAATTTAAATCTACAACCCCTTCCTATCCACACGAATTTCATCTCTGAAACATTAAATTTCTCAGTGCATCGATCTAGAATGTTCATAATGACACTAGGTGAAGGATGTTTCCAATGCTTGAACAAGTGAGCTATGATGTCTCGAGCATGCAAGGTTGTATAAAATGCACTTGCATGGCGGGAGATGATATTACATGACACATTTTTATGAAAGAAGGTGCCAACACTTATCCTTCCATAAGCTATCAAAGGCATTGGAAAGGTCCAACTTAAGAACAAAACCCTTTTCCATTCTACTCATACTGGAGTGAATAGCTTCTTGAACTAATAGAATGGAGTCCTAGATTTGTCGGTTGGCTAAGAAACCTCCTTGATTTTCAGAGATAAGACTGGGGAGAAAGGCTTTGATGTGGGTCGCCAGGATTTTAGTGATGATTTTGTAGGAAGAGCTGCATAGGGATATTGGTTGAAATCTGGAGAAGGCGGAAGGGTGAGCTTCTTTAGGGATCAGGGCAAGATAGGTCAAGTTTGTGAATCCACCTATATTTTTTTTCTTTGGCTCCAATGGATCACTTTGATAAGGTCTCTTTTCATTGTCTGCCAGAAGATATGATAAAAGCTGATGGAAAATCCATCAAGCTCCGAGGCTTTGTCTGGATGAAGAGTCCAAATTTCTTTGATAGCCTCATCTTCACCAATTTCCTTGGACAAGGTAGCATTGATTTCTTCGGTGATCATGGTTGGGGTGTGCTGCCGAAGGTATTCATATTCCTCAATCCCCATGGTCTTAGTTAGAAGGCTTTTGTAATATTGATGCGCTGCAAATTTGATCTCAACTTGATATTTTATTGTGTTACCCTCATCATATTTTATGGCTGAGATGGTGTTTTTAGAAGTTCTGAATTTTGATTGCTTGTGAAAGAATGAGGTATTCTTGTCCCCAGCCTAGAGCCAGAGGCTCCTGGATTTAATCCTCCATTTTTCTTCCTCCTTTCTATTTGAATTGTACATTTCCAAATACAATTCCTTTTCATGGTCTTGCTCCTCCTTGGTGATACCATGCCCCAGGCTATGTTGCTTTGGATTTCTTCAAGCCTTCACTTTACGTCCTGTTTGGCTAGTTCTAGTTCTCTGTAGTGATCTTTAGCCCAGTATTTGAGAGATGTGCGGATGAGTTTCAATTTCATCTCCCTTATGTACAGGGGAGAGCCAACTACCTGTGTTCGTTATGTGCCTTCCGCGATTTTTCTTGTATCCTGTAAATCACACCAAAGCGGGTTGAAGCGGAAAGGGATGGACCCGTAGTTAGATTTCTCTCTAAGGAACGGAGTGACAGGGTAGTGGTCTGAGATCGAGCATGGAAATATAGTGGAGATGGATATGTTTTAGAGGGAAATGAGAGAGACTGCCACAATAAAATGATCATATCTTTCCATGATGTTTCCTGAACCAAGCCTGCGGTTGTTCCATATGAAGATGCAGTTCCTGGGAGTGATGTCCACCAAATCATCATCTCTCATAATGCACTCCAAATGATCTCGTGAAGGACCGGGAGAGAAAGCACCCCCTATTTTCTCCTTTGGATGCATAACCAAATTCAAATCACCTCCAATGATAAAATTGTTTCCGCCTTCGTCTTCCATGTCAGTTTGAAGAGATTTTCAACACACTTCTTTGTCACGATAGTGGTTTGGCCCACATATGTTATGGACTATTATAATGATGTCTCTTTCCTCATTGTGTAGCTTTACCTTTATCCAGTGATGGTTCTTTAAGTTTTATTTTTGATGCCATTTATTTTTATTCCAGCTTATAACTATTCCTCTAGATGCACCTCTAAATCCTACCGTTGTGCCAGTATAGTTTTTTTGTCTGTTTATGATTGCTTCAATATTGTTTTCTTCCTATTTTTTTTGTTGAAGGAGAATGATGTCTAGATGTTCTTGATTGATGAGATATTTTAGGCCATTGATTTTACAGGGGTGCCCTAATCCCCTAAAATTCCATGTGAGAGCTTTCATTACTTAAGGGTTGAGGGTAAGGACCCAAACTTCCCTCCTATGGCTTGTCGACTAGGTTATTTGATATTATGCCCTCTAATAAAAGTATTTATTGGTTGTTGCATTCTCAAAGCTATATCCTTCTGAGTTGCCTCTTCCCTATGGTGTTTGGTGGTTTTCTTGCCTGGTCCAGATTTTTTAGTTATTTCCAAGATAGGCACTAGGTCCTTTGCTACATTTCTGGTGATGACTCGTGCGAAGGAAGGTTATGATGAAAATGGGGGTGGGCCAGATTTGGAAGGGGAAGGTGGGGGAATGAAAACAGAAAGGGAAGTGGAGGAGGAGTGGAGAGGGGGGTCTTCTACTAGAGAGTACATAAAAATGAAGGGGTTAGAGGAAATCAAATAAGGTTCAGGAGGAGGCTGAGACGGGATCAGTGGAGGATCAAGAGGGGAAGGGTTACTAGGACCAGCTGACATGGAAGAAGGATGGGATGTCGAAGGAGCATCAATTTGAGAGTTAGAGGAGGATTTTTTTTTTTTTTTTTGATGACTTCCCACTAGGGTTCAGAATTTTCAGAATTCAAAATATCAATCATTTTTAGACATCTATTTTCAAAATGACCATAGCATTTGAAGGGTAGTTGTTTATAACCCAACTGTTGGATATGCATCCAATTGTCCACCTTTATCTTGATCGCCTCTGGGAGTCCTTTTCCAAGATCCACCTCAACGCATATCTTAGCGCATGTTTGCATGTATTCCTTCGGTTCACTTATGTCTATGAAATTTCCGACTACATTCTCGATCACTCTTACAGAATCACCCCCCCAACAATGCAGAGGAAGATGGGGGAGCCGAACACATACAGGACCACATAATTTTGGGAAATTTAGCTCTAGGTCAAAATCCAGGGTCCATTTGTTCAGATAGAGCTCACTGGTATCCATAAAGTATGGCCTGTTCCTAAAGATCAGATCTTTATCTTCCTTTGTTTCAAAATGGAAGGTAAAGAAACCCATTCTATAAAAACTAATGGAGATTTTCCCTTGCTTTTTGTCCAACCAGTTGCGTTCAACCCATTTATGTACTATCTTGGATGATGGCCATAGGCCTGTGAATTTTCCTATAAAAACTTTCTCTACAAGGGATAGTGGCCATTCAAGGAATCTTCGTGGGCAGAGCGACTTCTTGAATTCCATCTAGCTTCTTCACAAATTTTGAGATCGCAGGTCGTTGTCGTGGGGGATCCAAGGAAGTGATGAGGGCTGAGAAGGCTGAGGCATGACTGATAGGGGAAGCCTTCTCTGGGGTGGAATCTGTAGGGGCCATGAGGCCTGAGGTGGAAGTAGCGAGCAGGAGAAAGGGAGGGTGGCTGTGCGACGCTCCAGGCTAGGTCACACAGTCCGTTACAATTGGTTTACACATTATAACATGGAAATTACGTGAAAATTTCATGGGCACTTTTAGGCTGAAATTTCCTCTAATGACCTTTTTTGGGTGCAAGTTTTATGCTTTCTCATTTGCAATCTATTAAAAGGAAGTGAAACATATCCACCATGGGAAGTTACACACCATTAAAATCTCATGACAGTTACCATTACTTGGAGGATAAAGAGCCTTGGAGACAATTGTTTGTTTCTTGTATATTCTTCTATTCTAGGAAGCCTTGAAAGGAGTTATTTGTTTCTTCAATCTTGTATACTTTCTAGTGTGTCATTCCTTTTACATTTGCAATCCAAGGCATTGGTTCTTTTCCTTGATATGGTATAACCAATTTTCCTTCTTGCAGGAAATAGTGCCACAATACTTTCCACTGCAAATTAGGCTAAGCATGAACATGTCATAACTACAGATCTTGGACAATGAAATATTTTGTGGTTACGGTTGGGTTGGATTCCTTCTTGTGATTTACGAGCTCCAAAAATGGGTGTTGAGTTTACAAGAGGCCGTAGAGCACACACCTTACAATGCGTAAACATATTTAGATGAGGTATAATGGTGTTGTCCTGTATCAAACAAGTAATTTTTAGTATTAGTCTCTAGATATTATTGGAGTTATGTTTGCTTAGACTTAGCTTGACAATTTGTTCCAGTACTGTAATTGTGATGTTGATTTTGATTAGAAGAATTGTAACTTGTTTCCAATAAAATGTATATATTTATTTTTATACAATAACTGTCATATGTTTATTGTAGATGTTATCCAACACCATGGAAGCACTTCAACAGTTGTGTCTAAAAAAATTACCTTCAACATTCTCACTTGTGTCCTCAAAGGGTGATTTAAAATCTAATTTTCTAGGTCTTTATATTGTTCTTTGTCATGGTAATACATGTTGATTCAATGATCTTGGGCATCGTAAATATATCATTTTGAAAAATGCTAATGATGTGTAGATATTGCATCAATTTTACAAGACAATTCAAGCTATGGAAGACAGGTCCTGGGTAGACTCATTTTCTTATAAGGATGGTTCCTCTATTGAAGAGAAAAGGGAAAATGATGTAGGCTTCAATGGACATGAACATTCTTCAATGTCTACTGCTTCCACTAGTGCTCTGAAGAGAACCAATTTGAAGAACAAAAGAAGTCAATGCCACAAGAGAAATCATTCTGAAGACACTTCCAATATGGAACAACTAAGTAGGGTACTTACCCAAAATCCACATATTTTTTCCTATTGACACACAAAGTGAAAGGTGATTCTTGAGTTATTTTTTTGTAGGATTTACATTTATGCTGAGGGGAAAACAAAATTAAGAAAAAAGTTATTGATTTTGATGCACGTGTAAACAAATTTTTGAGAATCTGGATCATATAAATACGAGGTCAAGGAACCTACTTGAGATGAAAATGGATGATGAATGCCAGAGTGTTAATGGTATTTTCAGTGTCTTGTGAGTTCAAATAACTAAAATCGATGGGATTCATATGATAAATTTCGCCAATTTGCCTTCTTGGAGGAACGTGCTTTAACATCCATACATTTTGATTTCTTGGAATATGGTCAGAGGGAAGTTTGGTGAGACACTTTTTTTGTGGTTTGTTTTTAGTTTGTATGGATTGCATTAAAGAAAAAAATTGAATGTTAATTTGGAGAATTCTAAGGAGTTTTTGAAAATTTAATTTTGAAATGAAATCTATGCCCTTCTGTATTAGTATCTCTAAAATATGTTGTTTTGATTCAGTAGGTTGGTTTTAACATATTGTAGGCATTGCATCATGAAAGATATAAAATTTGTCTATTCAAACCATCCTTTATAAATGATTACTAACTTCTTTTTGAATATGGACACAATGATGTTCTTTTTTCATAATTCCTAGTGCAACATGCAATTTTTGGATTCGTGGTGGTATCATACCGACTTTATTCTTCCATTTGGCCATTGTAAAAGTGGTGACAATGATGCCTTGAAGGATTTAGTTAAGTCCCTGACTAAAGATGAGAAGAAACAACATGTTCGCATTCCATGAATGAAATGTGTAATCAATTCAGTCATGTGGACTCCGCTATGGAAAACAAACATTGATTCATGAATTTAAGGAAAACTGTTAGGCTATGTAAAAAAATATTCCATATTTCAAGGTTTTTCAATATTGTTTATTATCTATGCCCTCGAGATAAAATTAAATTTCTAGAATGCCTCATTTTATCTTTATAATTATCTCGAGTGTAATAATTGAACACAGTTTTGCTTGCTGACTGGTGGAGGAAAAAAATCCCTGGAATAATTAAGTGTTTTAGAAGAGAAGAGTTTAACATATGACAACCAATAAAATTTAGAGTTGCACAACTTTTATAAATTTTCACAGTTAAACTCTTGAAAGTTGCTGGAACCATATTTTGCTTTCTTCGCCCTTGTATTTTTTTGAGGCCAAATGTGAATCCATTGTAGATTGAGTTTTGATCAGTTCGTCTAGAAATTACACTATTATGATTTTGTAGATTAGAGTAAAAACCAAATAATTGTACTACATTATTGACAAATGTGAAATATAATAGTTCAAATCTCTTTAAAATATAATTATAGCTTCACTTCATGGAAATTATGAAATTTAACAATTCAAATCACCGATAAGAAGCTAAAATCATTAATTACTTTTCTGGAAGACATGTGGTTTGAAAAAACATGGATTGTATAAGAAGGAAACAAATAATTATTATAACAAATTTGTGACCTCAATTGGCCAACAATCCCAAGCTTGTGCTGGAGAGTCCCATTTTGAGGTTTATTTTTGAAACTTTGATGCATCAAATTCATTTTTAAACAATTATTGTTCAATAGCCACATAGCATACCATTATGAATTAGTAGAATATATCATGAGAAATATCAAATTTAACAGTTCTAAAAACTATTTAAGAAATATTTTTATATATTGTATTATCAAAACTCTCAAATTTTACAGTTCGAAAATAAGTGATAAAAGGTGGAAGCTTTAAATTTTGACTTGCAGAAAATGGGCCCAAAACAGTACTAGACAAACTTGTTTTCAGGTTCTTTTGAAAATGTAATGCAAGTATGAATTTAAGAAGCCATTCTAGGGGTTAAAATAGAATCATAGATACAACATTATGAGAAATTTGGAATTTGAAAGTTCAAACTATTCTTTAAGAAATAATTATAGATATATATTGTATATAATGAGAGTTCTGATATTGGAGTTCAAATAAGATAATTTTTTTTTGTAGTATTTACTTACTTTGTTGAAGGCAAATGGATGAAATATACAAAGTGCATAAGTAAGGGGAGATTGTTAATTTTGAGACTATAATTGGCCTCAAACAAAGTTGTAAAGTCATGCATGAGGATTTATTTTAGAGAATATAATTCTCTAATGCAGTTTAAGGCATTCTCATTTAATATTCTGAAAATATTTCAATGTGATTTGATATGTTAGTCAATTCAATTTAAACTTCTTAAAGATATGATAATTGATATTACATGTCCTTGTTGAGTATGTTGAATGTTCAAGAGTGTAACTTTGTGTTGCTTTGTAGTTGGTGATCCCATGATTTTTTTTTCAATAATGTAGTAATCAATTTTTAAGGTGAAATTAAAATAAAACAAAGGGATGTGGAAAGTGGAGACTCGAGAGGTCTTGATGGGCTTAAAGCTTTAAATTGTTAATTATTTATTTATTGTTAATTTGATTTGTAATCTTACTTGTTTGCATAAAATGTTGATTGTTTTACATTCTCATCCAGGCAGGATATGTGTTTTACTTGTTTGTTTGTTAAGATATAAGTTTGAGAAGTTTTTCTGTATTCCAAATAATTTTTTTTTTTTCATTAGGGTGATGTTGCTACTTTTAAATTCGTCTATCTCTTGTTAAGTGGGACATGATTACCTATATTAATGAAACATTTCTTGCTAATTTACTTAGGTAGGTAAGGTGGCCCTATCTCCCATATCCGGATAGAGTACTCTAGTCACATCTTCTTTCTTCTATGCTATTGGTTCCTATTCTACCACCTTACGGTGTTTCCTTTGCAACATATGGTGCAATTTATAGTTTAAAACCAAAAGATATAATAGCCATAAGAGTTTAATGGTCCATGTGTTTTTTTGAATTTTGGTTTTCTTGAACATGTAATGAAAAATCTACATAGTAGCGATTACTTGCCACTTAGTTTTAAAAAATCTAAATTAAAGTAAAAAACCATGAAGATTTGGCAAAATGGAAGCCCATATAAATTCGAAAATAAGAGATTAGAACAAAATAATCATAAAATTTTGAAAGAAATTTTAAAAATCATAAAATTGAGAAAAAGACCTATTTATAAGCTATTTAAAGAAAACTGTTAAGGAAAAAACTATATTATGCTATACATATAAATGGATGACAAAAAATTCATACTACAATTCTTTAACATGGACAATGAAAAACTCTTTCCAATATGTTATCGATCCTCGTAGCTCCAATCATTCATCCCATTTATTATTATCCATTCCACCTTTGTATCGAATAACTTCATATTGAATAAGTATTGTCATCTCACTAATCTACCCACAAAGAAGATGCTATCTAGTGCTCGAAGCTTCTGAAACCCAATGTATAGATATTTGATGAAATATTTTAAATTTAAAAAAAAAGAAAAAGAAAGAGAGAATTCAATTCAATTGTTACATTTCTCCTAGATACATGTGTGAAAAAATTTATTCATATGAGCTTCAATTATGTACAACATAGCTATAACCAGGCTCTCCAAAGCTTAATCGAACACAACCCCTTTCAGGTGGGTTTCAGATTCCAGCCATTGTGTCCCATTGATGTAGCCATGCCATGTGTAGCTACTTAGGCTGATTCAACTCATGTCCAGTCTAAAGCTGACAAGGCATACAAATTCATTGAGCCCATTCAACACATCTGCCGACAGGTTCATGACATATTGGACATATCCAATTCTAAGTACAAGCAACGACATGATCAACATTTGGTGCCACACAACTTCCAGGTGGGCGACAAAGTGTGGCAACATTTGTAGAAGGAGCGCCTCACTGAACCCCACTGCAAGCTTCTCCCACTCCGATATGGGCCATACACCATTACCAAGGTTGTATGGGATAGTTCCTTCAAGCCCAGTATTCCACTATTCCTTGGTCTGCACCCAATGTTTAGTGTGGACCACCTTCGGCCCTACTTTCCACCTCTACTCGACACATCTGACATGGAAGAACAACTCACACCAACAAAGTTAAACCCAAACTACATGGAGCAAGACAAAAAAGATTAGATCATGGACACACAAATCAAGAACACCCACTAGTAGAGGATCCAAATATATTGAGTTGTTAAACTAGGCCAACTCCTCCACGAGGGCAAGTGGTTCACTAGGGACTAGTTCACCAGAAATTTCCTCACCTCATGGAGGCTTTGCATGCAATGGGGACCATTGATTCTTGACGGGGGAGGAGTGATCCAGGTGGATATTGGTGGTCACCCACCTATTCCACCTAGAACTCGAGTCAATTTCATCATTTTCCTTTTTTGTAGCACAATTTACTATTTTTTGTAGTTTTTTGGGTCCTCAATTTCTGAAGCCGTTTTGAGGCCCTAAAAAATGTTGTATTGGAAAATTTCCATCAATTAATGTGAGATTTCAACTCAAAATTTGTTGTAGAAGTTGTAGTCCTCAGATATATCTTTCTAACGAGGTATCATGTGCGTCAAATGGAGATCATATGTCAAATTTACGACCCCGAGAAATTGATGTACCAATTTAACCCAATGGGGCCCATAGTTTGGTGTTTCATATCCTAGGGTTAGGTTTTTGGATGTTTATGGTTTTTCATTGTTTCTCTATAATAAATAGGCCTTTGAGCCTCATTGTAACATAGTTTAGAGGCCTGTAGATGCCACATATCTTCTCAGAGATAAGCTACTAGCACCCTAGCTAGTTTATTTCCATTATGTCGCTAGCATATTTCAATTATGCAATATTAAAGAAATGAAGTCTTATTTTTGTTGCGTCTCTGTGTTTATGTTATTTATGTATTCTATTACTTTCTTGCATAAGTTCGGATCAAAGAAGAACTAGAATAAACCCATATGTACCAGTCCTCTTGTCAGGTGTATCCAAGAATATTCCACTCTTCATTGTAGCCTCCTTGTCTAACCCATGTCTCCTCTTAGACCTGCTACCATGTGTCCCATTAGTATTCTCCTCCTACCTACCTCCATAAATGATCCCCATTTATCCTTTCTTTTGTAACTCTGAAAGACTATAAAATCATTGCATTAACTTCTACTTGCTTTTCTTGAGCCCTTGCAAGTTTTTCCTATGCCTCAATCAACCTATTATTATCTACTTTGAAGCTTCTAATCTCTACCCTTAGACTCCTCAATGTATCTACTAGATAAGGAGAATACTAGTCTCGTTGTTTCTCAATTGACTTTTCCCATTTCATGGAATTCACATTAGGCCTGTAAGGGGAGTCATGTGAATTGTAGTCCACCATCCTAACTTTCATATTCGGCCTTCCCTTTCCTTCTAACATGTCATGTTAGATAAACCAAATATAAATCATAATCAAAATCATACCTCAATGAATTTCAGGGGAGGCTTTTGCATCTTCACATGCCAATTTAGATTAACACAATACAATATCATGAACATATCAACTCATACATGAATATCATAACTGTAACCATAATAATGCATGCATAGTAAACACATAGACAACTGACATGCATGCATAACAATATGCATTTACCACGAGGTCTAGTGTTGTAACTCACTCTGATACCACCCTGTAAACACCTCCTATCACATTTACCCACTTTTACAAGCTATACAGGGTAAGAATGAACTGAGTGTTACTATGACATGAACTGACCTCCAAGTTCTAGTTATGGAAGCAAGGTCTATAAAATGAAACACATACTACCACCTCTCAAGGAAACTAGATCACTTAGTAGCCTGACAACCACCCATGGTGATCAATTCCTGAATTGGAACTCATTTTGATAAGCTTGACATCCCATCCACACCCATAACACACTGTGCATGTGGTTGGAAGGCAAAAACCACACCCATAACCCTTCATGCATGTGATTATGACTGAAATATTCCAGTTCTATGCCAACAGTTACAAGATCTATGCCACTTTTTTAGGGATAGCCTTCATGCAATTTCCCAGAAATGCCCAGAACTCTCCATAATGCAATATAATATGATAACAAGTCTATGCAATCAATAATCAAACTATATCTAGCTCAATACATGCATAATACATGATATAAATTTCGTCAAACATATGATAAATATAGTAGTTACAGGTCATGAATGCATATATGATGTTGATCATCTTAACTTCACCAAAGAATCATCAAGAAGGTCCAATGCACTCTCAAGAAGTTGCAAAAAATCTTGTATCCCATGCATTCATCAACCAATCAATAACTTATCAAATCATGAACAAGATCCATAGTAAGAGCACATCATTTAACCATGCATATAAACAACATATAGCTGGAATAGAAACCATGAAAAATTAGTCATAAGATCAACATAATAAATAATGCATATGCTTATTGATCACAATAGGAAAATATTTAGTATTAACATATGCAAGAGCCAACCAAGTCAGTGACTTCCACGTACCACTCGACCATAGATTGGGTTGAACCAAATCTCTCTTTCAGCCAGTCACCCCCATGCCATATTCCAAGTATGAATGTGGGATATCATGGGATAAACCAAGACATAACCAAATATGGAATCCAAAGTTTAAACAATCATCACCCTCAAGTTACCGTGATCTCACCTAAATTAGTCCCGAGATCACAAGACCAAAACAAGCTTGGATGCCTCAGAATTACATCACCATACCCAAAGGAATTTTATTATCTCGACCCATGTGTTGAGGCCTTCCTAGAGAAAGCCATCTCCACTACCAACCCTTGGGATTTGTTGAGAACACCTCAATCGGATCCAAAATCTTTTGGAAATCCAAAGCTCAATCAAGAATGAATCTCATCACACTATGACTATCTAGGAAATGGATAGACGAGGCTAAAAACATTATTAATCCAGGAAAAACCCATGCCAATGAAAACAAATGAAAAAAATAATCAAATGCATGTACTATGTATTCACTTCCCAACAAGGAAATTACACATGCAACCTGTTACTTGCAAAATCTCGCTGTTGAAGCTACTGATCCAAATTTGCCCTTGCACTCCCTTGCTTTCCTTTACTTTCCCTTTGATTTCCTTTGCTTCTTTATTTCTCTATCCTCTTGGATATATCTCTCTCTCTCTCTCTCTCTAATTTGATACAAATCCAAAACTAACAAAAGTCATGCCAAAAAACTAAAACTAACCAAATGTTGTGAACTGTTTCTCAGATGTCATTTTATCATTGATGTCGAGTCTCTTCCTTTCATTTTTCCTTTTTCTTTTATTTTCCTTCATTTTCTCTCTAATTTCCCTTGCATGCATATTTGTGTCTCTTCATCTCCCTTTTCTCCTATATTCCTTTATTTCTCATAATTACATGTCATTTATTGCCTCTTTGCCTTTGCCAATTTCCATACACATTAATAAACCACAAGTGATGCCCACTACAATGGTCACCCACCATTCAGCTTGGAATATGTGTCCCATGGCCTTGGTTTTATTTTTTCCTTTATAATGTCCATTTATTACATGGAATCTTAACGCGGGGTTGTTATAAATTCACCCCCGTCCCCCCTAGTATTGTTCAAGGTTTGTAACATAGGAAATATGTGTCATTACAACCTTTTGCAACGCCCTTTGTGCATGTCTCACAAGCTCTCTACTTAATGAAAACATGACATGACACATGCGTTCGTTAGATATTAAATAACACCTCTAATTTCAATAGTAATTGATGAGTACCTCCCGAAATCATTTTGTTCAACCCCCCACTAGTAATTGATGAGTACCTCTAAAAATCATTTTGTTCAACCCCCCCCCTCCCCGACCCCTGACCCCCCACCCCCATCATTACAACCTTTTGCAACGACCTTTGTGCATGTCTCGCAGGCTCTCTATTTAATGAAAACATGACATGACACATGCGTTCGTGAGATATTAAATAACACCTCTAATTTCAATAGTAATTGATGAGTACCTCCTGAAATCGTTTTGTTCAACCCCCTCGCTAGTAATTGATGAGTACCTCAAAAAATCGTTTTGTTCAACACCCCCCCCCCCCGCCCCCCTCCCCCCCAATAATTGATGAGTACCTCCCAAAATCATTTTGTTCAACCTCCCCTCCCAAATGTAATATTCCAAATAAAGAAATTTTCTTTTTGCTAGATATCCCCTACTTTTATGAAATGCCCATTTATATACCTCCCAACACCTAGAAACCCCCTCATACCCCATGTCCTTCCTTGCCCCCACCTTTAATACCTACAATGTATTGGTTCCATTTCTCACAATTTTAAAACCCCCTTTATGAATGAACATGATAAGATATTAGTAAGAAAGTGAAGTTCTCGTGGCTTGCGAAGCAATGCACCTATTGGTACAAAGTAGCGAGATAACAATAAAAACCATATATTTCCAAAAAAATTTCCATCACTCTTCAATCAAACCAAGCATATAATTGACATAAAACATAACAATATTTGATATAACCAACAAAATTTATCCATTTAACCAAATTCCCTCTAAGAAATATCTAAATATTTTAACATTCAATAGGCTTATTAAAGACAATTTCCAAATCAAAATTATTACTATATATTGAGTTTATCAACTAAAACAATGATATTTAAAATTAAAGAAAAAAAAATTCGTATGCTTATGACAAATCCAAACAAATAAACAAAATTTTCTTATATTAAGAAATGTGTATACTCATGTATTAATGACCAAGTTGTTATGAAACTACTTGACCTCATGTAAACATGGAAAAAAGAGAAATAAATTTCGAATATTCTCTCAAATTTGTTATGTAATCAAAAGTTTGTCATTTTTCCTTTAGATTTCACAATCTCCCCCAAAACAATAATAAAACACTAGATTCTTTTTCAAACACTAAAACAAAAAATATGAAAACACACCCAACTCTTTCCTCATTTCAATGTATCTAACCGAGATCCTCTTTTGAACATTCCTGGATTGGTTTTCAATATATATTAATAACATTATAAATATATATTACAATTATATATATAAATATATATTACAATTATATATATAATTTTTTCTTTTTCTTTTCTCAATTATATATATAATTTCTTTTCTCAATTATATATATAATTGAGAAAAGAAAAATAAATGTTAAAAGAAAAGAATAACATATATAAAGTAACATTCCAATACCATGATCGATCGAGGGACCGTGGGTCCTCATCAACTTTCATGTTCATGCATCATATCATATGGATATCTTCACATAATAAAACTGCTGCATCACATCATATGGATATCTTCACATGTCATGTTATATGCCTCATCCATGATGTCCGCGGGCTCTACGATTGAAATATTGCAACGGAGCGCCTTATCGTCTACGCTGATAATGTGAACCAAAAGTAGAGGATGATTTATTACAAACAACACCGAAATGTGTTCAGAATTTGTGTGAATTAACTGAATAAATGACCATAACTTTGTAGAAGTTTTTAGGTTTAGTATATTTATTTTAAGTTTTTGATATTTTTAATTATTACTGTTTATATGATACATGATTTATAGTTTAAATTTAGTTTTATTGATTGAGTTTTTATGGTTAAAGCACTTTTGCTATTGAGAAATTACTATTTTAATTTTCTCAATATTCAAAAAATTAATGAAATTTTGTTTTTTTATTAATTTAAAATATTTAACATCATAACAAATTATAAAATATTTAAATTATATAAATTTTGTAAAAGTAAAATATTGTTATTATTATTTAATTTTAAGGTCAGAGCCAAGTAAGTCAGACATCAAGTTGGTGTATAAAATTCTTTGCTTGTGGGATAAGGGAACTGCCTCCCTAAGGGTTAGTTCCATTGTTTGCTAAAAAAAATTAGTTTAATTAATTGAGTTCTTATTGTTAAAGCACCTTTATTATTGAGAAATTACTACTTCAATTCTCTCAACATTCTTTGAATCAAGCTATGTGGTTGAACCAACTACATAAGAAAAAACAAATTAATGAAATTTTGTTTTTTTATTAATTTAAAATATTTAACACCATAAAAAAAACACTAAATATTGAAATTATATAAATTTTACATAAGACACCAAATTGGTGTATGCCATCCCTTGTTTGTGGAATAAGGAACCCACCTCAGCTTAGAGATTTGATAGCTAAGTCTACAAAGGCATACATACTCTAACCCCTCTGTTTTTGAACTTGTGACTTCTTATGAGAAAATACATGCTCTTAACCATTAGGTCCACTCAAGCTGTATAAATAGATTGGGTTGGAGTATGCTCTAAGACTATTTTTGCTTGGCTAAGAGCTAAATTTTTTTAGATTTTTAAAACACTCAAGATCCAAAAATATCTGGTAGAAATAAAATCCTATAAACCAAAAATAAAATAATAACAACTGATAATAATTTTCAACTAAATAATAATAAATTTTCTTGCACAATAGATAAGATATTTAAATGAAGTTGTCTTTAGTGCCATTTTTTGAAGGCTTTTCTGGTCTAATTTTTTTAAAAATGGGCAATAATTTATTGAAAACATAAATTTAATGGGTAACTTGCACAATCCAAGAGTCCTAAAATTTTTTTAGAGTGCTAAATCTATATACAATAAAAAAAATTAGTTTAAATAACAGAAATCAAGAATTACCTCAATTTTTACACAAGATTCCGACACGAAAAAATCCAAAAAATCACACCGTGCAAATTGCGCCGCACTTGCATCACCTTATACCACCGACGTAGTGTTTCATCTCTGTGTCAGTTAATCTGATAAAGCTACTTCCCACCCAAAACTTCCAGTAAGATAGCTAATAGCTTTTACTGTGCTTGGCTCTATTCCCGAGAAGTGGCAGTGGCAGAAGCCCCGTGTTCCAACTACGTGCAGCACATGAGGTACTGGCTGCAATATAGAATTCTCATTTTTATTTATTTCAGTTGTCAGCAGTATAGAATTCTCATTTTTTTTATATTTCAGTTGTCACCAGTATAGAATTCTCATTTTTATATGTTTCAGTTGTCAGGTAGTGACTAAGGCGTGCTTGAATTTGAACGCTGGGTTATTTTTCATATATATATATAAAATGCCGATCATTATTTTATGATATTAAATAATTTAGATTTTACTATTAACAAAAATTGAAAAACCATAAATATATATGATTTCTTAATTTGACACGTTTAAATTTATAATTCTCAATTCAATGATTTCTTGAAATGATACCTTTGAGTTGATAATTTTTCACACTCAATGTTTTAAGGGTTATGAAAATTAAAAAAAAAAACTCACAATGAGACAACTCCGAATCTTAATGTCACACTGTTCTCCAGAGTATTTTGTTTATGGTTTATTCAATATGATTAATATTTATAATAACTAGTTAAAAACATTAAACAATTTATAAAAAACTTTTAAATTTTTAGGAATGGCTATTTATTAGGTCCAATTTTTAATGAGAAATATAATTTTTTGTTTATTTAGTATTTAATATTTATAATAATTAATTAAAAACATTAAGCAATTTATAAAAAACTTTTATTCTTTTAGAAATCGCTATTCATAAGAGGTCTGACTTTTGATGAGAAATATAACCTTTTGTTTATTCAAGATGATTAATATTTATAATAACTAGTTAAAAACATTAAACAATTTATAAAAAACTTTTTTTCTTTTAGGAATGGTTATTTATAAGAGGCTTAACTTTTGATGAGAAATATAACTTTTGTATAAACTTGTTTATTCAATATGAGTAATATTCTCATATTTATATTTTTAAGCAATTTATAAAAATCTTGTATTCTTTTTGGAATGGTTATTTATAAGAGGTCTAACTTTCAATGAGAAATATAACCTTTGTATAACTTTTTGTAAATGTACATATTAAAAGATTTTGCTTTATTTTAGATTTGATTTAAGATTATATAAAAATGAATAATACTTTTAATAAAAAGTTAAGTACTAAGCAATTTATATATTAAAAAAAAAAAAAATCAATTTTTCTTTAGAAATGGTTATTTATAAGAGGTCTAATTTTTTAGGAGAAGTATAAAATGTGTATATCTTTTTGTTAATGTTTAGATTAAATTTTTTTTTTTTTAAATTTGATTTAAGATTTAAGTATGAGGGGTTTTAGCAGTTCATTATATTAGATATCATTGAAAATTTTGATGAATGAACGTTTTAACTTTTATATAATAATTTATTATTAAATTAAAAAATATATTGTAATTTTTTTTAACAAAAATCTAGAAAAGTTATTATATTAAAAGATAAGTTGAAATCAGTAGTTAAATATCAACCATCATCTACATAATTTTGATCTTGAAGTTATAAAAAAATGCTTCAATATTTACAGTAACAAAAACCAAAATACTAGACAAAACCCAAAATTTACAAAGCATAGAATGTTACATTAAATCGTGAGGAATTATTCCTCTATTTTGATTTTGAGGGCATACGCCTTTTTCCTTTGCCACCAAAGTTCACCTTGATTTGACCTTGACTTCAAATTAGCCATGTGACCATCTTTGGAGTTGCTTGATCTAAGAGCATGGAGACATTTCTTCTTGGGGATAGACTAGTACCACTTATAAATTTGCTTGAAAATTTGACTTAAATTTGTATCTGAGGGGAAATATCATAAATATAAATGGTGAATTATATTAAAGGAATTAGCAAAAACAATCACCTCCCGAATTCCTAGATTCTTAATTTGCCTCAAATTGTGATATAAAGCATAGACTTCAACAAATTTGTTGGAAGTGTAACCTAAACTCCAACCATACCTATGCTCTTCTCTAGTCTTAGGGAAAACAATTACCCACCCTAGCTCTTGTCACCTCTTAAAAATATATTATAATGATGAAAAATATTTTTAATATTAACTATTATGTCTAATAAAAAACAGTTAATATTAAAATAATTATATGTTAATTTAAAAAATAAACTTAATAAAAAATTAAGTATTAATTTAAAAAGTAAATTCATTAATTATCATTAAAATTATTAAGTATGAAATATTTTTATGTTCATAAACATTTAATTCAAATATATTAATAATTTTATATAGAAAAAAAAAAAAGCATAAATGATAAATATTATTTTTTTTAATTTATTTTTTAATCAAAATGATTATCATCATTATGCTCATCATTATGCTATAAGGTATTCCCCTTTGAAAAGAACTCCCCTGGCTACCAGTTTTGCATTGTGAGATCGAACATGAGACCATTGAAGAATAATGTGTTGTCGAATTGATACAGTTTCAACTGAATGAAAAGACATGGCATATATAACCATCCATAATGGTGAGCTTGACCTTCAAATTTGCGTTTTTATTTTGCACAGGGGTTTCTAAGATAGTTGGATCCCGCCAACAAGCTCACGCAAGGATCGAAAAATTGGCTACCTTGTGATAGAGGGGTTTGCAGGTATTATTGTCATTGGCTGCTCGACGCATGGGAGAATTCATCATGGAGAGATGGCACAGGCTCGGATAATCCAAATAACTTAGAGCATGCTTCATTATTTTGGGAACCAATGGATCCATCTACCAATTGCTCCATCATCGATGCTCTCGGAGGGTGTTGTGATAACCTCTCAACCTGCTCATCGTTAACCAAATTGGTGGTTCAAGGGTTAAACAAATCAAATGCATTACAAAAGCATGAACAATTGCAGGATTTTCTCTTCGAATGTTTGGCGAGGGTTTGTTACTTCTTGCATAAGACCAAGTCCCTGCTTAATGTGTTGGCATATACACCACACAATACTGTGATTGCAACCGCAAAAAATACGTCGTTGGAGAATATTTTGTCCCCGAAAGACGAACTCACAGGAGTGGTTTTATTTCTTCTCCTTGGGCTTACTGGAATCGAAACATAATTGAGGGTTTGGAATCGAAACATAATTGAGGGTTTAGACTTTAAACCTTCAGAATTCCTTTTTTTTCTATTATTGATGGAATAGTTAGTCATTCATAGGAAAAAAAAGAAAAGAAAATGTTATAAAATTTAATAAATGTACAAAGGAGAAACAAATTCAAAGATGATGGGGAAGACTTTTCAATTCTTACACTGTTGCCACTTAAATTTAGCTAAATTTGATCAAAGAAAAACTAAAATGCAGCTAAAACACACAAGAAAAAACTAGGAAAATAACAATGTGGCTTGTGCGTGGAAAGATGGGCTCTGATAGTTTTGGGACTACTCATGAGTGGTCAAAAGCTAGGGTGTTCTGACCATCTGCTTTTGTGATTGACAAGCTCCCTAGTGATGCAAATAAATAGTGGATCAGAAAGGGCAGCTCCATCAACCAATTGCTCCATCATTGACGCTCCCAAAGGGTGCTAGGATAACCACTCAAACCACTCGTCGTTAACCAAATTGGTGGTTCAAGGGTTAAACGAATCAAATGTGTTGCAAGAGTTTGTAGGCTTTGCTCTTTGAATGTTTGGTGAGGGTTTGTTTCTTGCAAAATACCAAGCCCCCACTCAAATTGTTGGCTTACACACCACACAATATTGTGATTTCCACCACACAAAATATGCCACTGGAGAAGAATCCATCCTAGAAAGAAGAACTCATTGGAGTAGTTTACTTTCTTCACCTTGGGCTTACTCGACTCGAAATAGATTTGAGTTTTTAGACCTTAAATTCCTCCAAATTCCTTTTATTTTCCACAAATTGCTGGAATAGTTAGTCATTCATAGGCAAAACAATAAAAAAGGTGGAAAATGTCAATAATTGTACAAAGGAGAAACAAATTCAAAGATGATGGGGAAGATTTTTCAATCCTTGCACTGTTTCCACTTAAATTTAGCTAAATTTGATCAAAGAAAAATGAAAATGTGGCTGAAAGATGTAGGAGAATGTAGAAATTATGGTGTAGAATTGCAACTGCTCATGAAATTTTAATCTAAATTGCAAGACACAATCCTACTCTAGTGCTCCGCGGAATTCAATTCACAATTTATAACATAAATCACAAAAATGCAATGATAAATAACACAAAGGGGAAATTAACCTACCCAAAACCCCTTTGCCTACTTACATTAATATGATGAATATAGATGTATTACAATTTCTAGCTCAATCTAAGCTCAACCTGCAAGTGAATAACCTATCTCTATGCTCACTGAGAAGCTCTAACCCAGACTAAGTCAAATTTTGCCTCTGCTTAAGCCCCTATTTCCTTGAACAATTCCTAAGGAAATTAGGCCCCTATTGTATAGGAATTTTCTCCAAAATGATTGCGCAATTCCCAAGGTTGATCATCTGACTGCGTGCAACATCTGTACACTCAATACTAGTCTACAATTGATGTTACACTGACTTGGAATCTCCACTGTTGGACACCTAATCCTATATGGGTAGGTGTGGAAGCCGAATGGACAAAAGGAGTCCAAGTGACCTTGGAATGTGGAATCCACACTAGTAAAAAATGATGAAATTAATGACTAGGTGACTAAACATGTTAGTCACCACAATTATTTCAAGTGAATTACTACTAAAGTTGAACAATTTTAAGCGATCAAACTAAAAATGACTAATTTAGTCTCGGAATAAAATAAACAACTAGATAATCAGTGACTAAACTAAAAGCGACTAACATAAATGACTAATTTAGTCTAGGGATAAAATATATGACTAGATAATAAGTGACTAAACTAAACGCGACTAACTTAAATGACTAATTTAGTCTAGGATTAAAATATATGACTAGATAATAAGTGAACCTTTGTTTTTTTGTAGGTCATTAATTAATCAATTTTTTAATGATGTATGAACCTTTGTTTTTTTGTAAGTCAATTTTCTATTCATGTAGGAAAAAAGGAGTACATATAGCCACTTAGAATATAGGTGTTCTCACCCCATCTGGGTTTGTTGACAAAAATTTGCATGAGACGCAAAAAAATGTAAAAGAGAGACTAGGAACATTGTCCATAAACGGTTGGGCCAGAGGCGCCAAAACACATATAAAATATAAAGAACACCAAATAACATACTAGGTGTCCGACGTGATGGATGCAGGGTTGTATGGAGTTGTTCCTAGATGTGGTGGAGGATAAAAGTCACACTGACCGTGCCCTTCAAAGTGCGTCAACCAAGTCTCCAACTTTTCTACTTTCTCAGTGTGTTTAATTTTGCCTCGCAAAACCACTACCAGTCTCTCCCAGACTTGGAAATGTAAATATTGCATTCGGTACAATGTTTCCATCTTCTCTGCATGCTCCTCACGACATACTCTCTCAATTGTGTCCACTCTTTCCATCAGGTTGTTGATAAGTGCATGACAATTCTCTAGGCAACAATGTTGGATAACCTGCCCCTCATTTACCTCAGATCAATAAAACCCATGATTCCCCTTGCCACCACGACCTGCTCTGCCCCGGCGACTCTGCTCCTGAACCCTCAAACCCCAAACTCTGTTACCCCCCCGCTTAACTCCTCCACGACCCCCATGCACACCCACACTAGTGAGCCGCGCATGCCCCGCAGTCTTTCCACCCCAACATGGAGCAGCGATGATTATTTCTAAGTCTGACACCCAAATAGAGCCATGGATGACAGGGGAGTGAGAACACCCACACCACACCAGGGGCTTCATAATTCGCCAAGGTCGAGGAACCCCACTGTGTGTAGAGTACTCCAGATACCAGAACCCCTACCATAGAAAGCAAACACCGCAAGAAAGGGAGCCAAATGTCGTCACCCACCACCACAGGGAAGCACAGAGAAACCTCCCACTACTAGATAAAGACCGCCACCACCAGGAAAACCAAATACCATCACCCACCAAACCAACAGAGGAAATTGAAAAACAAATGATGACAAGGTAGTCGACGCTTGAGCGTAACTTACCCCAGGGTAGTGACCAGTGACCACACACCAATCCCCCAAACACCGTCGCACCCACATCGAAGGGCATGAAGTTTGGAAAAGAAACTAGTTTTCCGCCACCACCCTCGAGGTTTCTCGGACCGTATATTATAGCTTCCTCTCTTAGCACGAAAAAACAGGCTCATCGAAAGCCAAGAAAAATTGAAACGAGTGTGCTCACTTCCCTTCAACTTCCTATCCTCAACCCAGATGCAGACAATGGCTAAGAAACTGAGCAACAGGGACCAGTTGAACACATCGCACCAGCAAATGCCCACGACAAGCACACACAAGCCACTCCCTTTGTAAGACTTCATGCAACGTTTACGCTTCCTCTTCGAAGGCAACCATCAGGACCAACACCAAACCAAAGTGAGGAGTCTTATAATGCCAGGCTCCCTCATCTTCCGTCTCCTTATCCTTTCACCACCTCCAAACTCCAATGCCCAGTTATTTTTCACACGAATTTCCAATGTGAAGCCAGTAACTCTCCCGCTGCATGCATTATGGTGAACAGACCAGGAGTACCGTCCCTCACCCTCGCTCCACTTATATTTAGTTATGTGAGACACCTTCCACATGCTGCTCAAACCTCACCACATTTGATATCAATTTGGAGAATTTTGACAATGCAATGAATACCGAAACTTGTTAGATGATTGGCACTAAGTTTGATTATTTTGTAAGATTCAACAGTAGATCCTGGAAATAGCAGTAAAATATCCACAATTATTAGCTAATTTTATACTGTACGAGAGATATTTCATAGGGAATAGGCCTAGTGATTTCTGTTTCAATGGAATGATAACAACATTTTTTTGGGTAATAATGGAATTTAATTCGATTTCAAATCATAGTGTGAGAGCGGATTTGATGTGAGAGAAATTCTTCTGGTTGCTGCTCTGTAGACCTGTCCGAAGTCTTGGAGGAAGTGGAGGACGTCATTTTGGGATGAAAACTGATACCAATTTTTTTCAAGAGACAATGAAGTGTTGTTCTAATGTGACTGGCATAGGTGTTAGATTAAACCACATGATGTTCAACACGAGTGCGAGCCAACTCTAGGTCTCAAAGATGCATTGCGAGCAAATTTTGTACAACCCAGAGTGTGTCACCAATTCTTCATCTCTCAACTACTTCTAGGATAACTACATTACACCTGATATGCTGAAGGATGTTGTGGTCAAAGAGAATCATGTGGTCATTGCACTATGGAGAGGTGAGAGGGTGACCTCTACCCTTGCCACCGTGTTGAACATGGCCTCGTTCCCTGTTATAGCATCATTTCTCACCTTGACATGATTCATGATTGCTTCATGGCTTTTGGGCACCCATTCCTACAGACTTGGACAAATTCACTTAAAAACAGTGTAAAATCCCCCATATGCGACTATGCCCGTAATTTTCCGCGTGTATACGCGAGTCCAGCTAGACTTTTCCGCGTATGCCATTAAAATGATTAAAAAATATATAAAAAATCCCTAATTTCGCGCTGGGTCGATGGTTACTTAGGTAGTTCAACCGCTGTTGCTACCTTCTATTGTTGGTCACAAAGTTTATTTGATTTTCTGTTTTCAATTTGTTGTGCAAAATTTCAATTTATTTGCATGCAATTGTTGGGTTCAGAAGTCATTTTTTTATTAACCCTGTTAGTGCCCAAATCATGTTACCATAAATGGAATGGCATGATATTTTTCCAAGATATGGTCAAGAAATAGGAGTATTTAAAAACATATATAATATTTTTTTAGAAGTACCATAGTACACAATAACATTGAGTACTATCATGGGAAATTAATGTTTGGATGTAAGTTTGGTTGCATTGTAGGAGGAAGGCTTTACTTTAGAGTAGCCTTGAGCTGAGTTTTTGATTGGATTGTTTGGAATATATAGAAAAAAAATATCTTTTACTTTGTGTTTATATTATACATGAAAATTAAAAATTCTAACATTTAATAAAATCACAAACCTCACATTCTTTTATACCAATTTTTGTTCTTTCAAGATTCTTTTCCTAGCAGTGACTATTGAGTAGTCTATGGATGGAGGAGAATCGAGATTAGAACTAGAAGGTTTTAGTGCTAGGTGGGGAATTTGTTGTTGTAGATTGTGAAGACTTGAAGATTTTTCATTGTATAATGCAAAGTTGTCATGACTTTCTTGTAAATTGAAATCATGAAGACTCAACATAATGTTAGGATTGTTACCATGTCTTTTGAGAGGATGGATTAGAGCATTGACCATTAAGTGGATTTAAGATTTCAAATGGGAGGCTGGATGATCAAAATGGTAGTTAGAGATACCATTTCCTATCAAATTTAAAATCCCCAAATATTTGTACTATGTGGAGTAAGGATAGAGCTAAAAATTAATGACTATAACTATAGGTAGAACCAATCCTCACTCGATTGGAAACTGTGCTTGATAAAATTTTCCAGACTTGAAAATAACATATTCAACAATATCATACGATCATATCAACATACATCAAAATTTCCAAGGATTATGGCATGAAGTTGTGAACTAAGATGGAGGAAGTTCAACTTGTCCATTATTAAGTCAAATCCAAAAACATGTTTCAAAATATGATAATACACAACAAATATAATAGCTTAGGAATAAGTGGCAAAGAAGGCCCTCATGCTTTTGTGAAGTTTTGCTCCAATTGAATGAAATTATTTTTTTGGATATACTGGATATTGGGCATCTTAATCTTTCTAAGCAGTCCTTTTGACGTTGCATCTAGGTTTCCCATGTTAATGGTATTAAGGTAGATGTCTAGTATGTGAAACTAGTCATGATTTTAGTTTGTCTCGTCAAACATAGTTGGTTTTTTCTAGAAGTGATTGGGTCAAGAATATGTGAAAAACCAAACTTAATCCTTTTAAGATTTGTTTTTAATTTGTTCCCTAGGCATTGAAAATATATACAAACACTGATAAATTACAAACTAGTATTGGAAAATGAGGACATGAAACCAAACTGCCATTTTGGTGACATACATAGTGGTTGGGTTGAAGTGTGGGAACCGTGGGATAAAAAAAGGATCTGATCTTCCCTAGAGGACCCTCTTTAAAATATTTTGGACAGTAATCTAGATAAGAAAATTGAATAATAAAGAAAACCTTGGAGTATAGATACACTTCATAGCAATTTTTTTTCCAGTTTGAATAGATCCACTTATACAGTTTTAATATAGGTGTTGTGAATCAGGCTTCAATGCATGTGATTCACGTAAAGAGAGAAGGTTTTTTACCTCTTGCTCAAAGAACTCTACCATTGTGACCTTTATAGCTTGGGCTCATAAGGAAACGTGCACATTTAAAGTGCATGTTAATAGAGGACATTTATTTGCAACACGTTTTGTTGTTTTTTTCTTGACCCATTAATTAATGACACCTATGATTAATAACTCTTTGGTAATTTTAAATATTGTAAAATTGATTACAAATTATAGTTGTTGAAGTGGAGGGGTTTATTTGAGACCTTATCCTTGAAATAAATAGTCTCTGAGGATGAAAACACATGTTTTCCCATCACTCCTTTTTCTAGGCACAACACCAAAATTAGAATAGTGCCTTTGCATATGTTAGACAATAGATGATGGTCATCAAGTTGGTTTCTTGCAAACAAAGTTACTGTTGGTCCACAAGGATCATATGCATGAGCTCTAATTTTTGCTTTATATTTACTATAAAATCAAGAAAGTTCACCCAAAATATTAAGGTTTTCCCTATGATGGACTTGACAATAATTTGAAAGCTTGCTTTGATTTCAAAGCCCTCCCAAATTAAGGTCCCCTAACATTTCCATTGTTACCAATTTTGTTGTCAAATACTTTTTGTTGAAATATTTTTTTGAACACTTGCCATGCAACCTCAGGTCCAAAGGAAATAATTTTTTTTGGCCTAAGTGATCTTAATTGAAAAGTATAAACTACCGATCTATTTATGAGTACATCCTAGAATATTAATTTACCATACCCCTAAGAAAAAATCTAAGACATTATTTTTTGTTCTTGGACTATCATGTTAGTCCCTAAAGAATAGTTTGGGTTCTTCCATTGCTAATAGAAATAGTCATAGAGCTCTTTCCATATGAGCCATGTTGACATATTTTCAAGTTTCTGTGTATGTCAGTTCCTTTGAGCAAACTCAAACCAACAATAACCTAGTTTCCTCTATTTGCACTACCTTTAATCTCTAACACTTTTTGATTTCCACTTCAAGGCATTCCTTCATTGTGCGGGGCAAGGGATGTGTTGACTATTTAGTGAATAGTAAACATCCCAATATTTGTGGTGTTCCTGGCCTTAATAACTTAAGTAGAAGGCTTAGAAATTGACCTTCGCCTAGAGGAATAACCATAAAGCTCTAGGAAAGTTTTTCAGTCACTCCCAAAGTTCCCTCTATGGCTCAGGCTCATAAGGAAACATGTTCATTTAAATTCCATGATAATAGAGTTCATTTCTTCGCAATAAGTTCTATGGTTTTATCTTGACCTCTTAATTAATGATATTTATGATTAATAACTCTTTAGTAAAGTTTAATATATTGTAAACTTGATTACATTAAATTTTAGAATTGGAGTGTTAATACTCTAATATTATGCACTTGGATAATTCAGTATATTAAAAGGTACCCCTTCAATGCTATTTTAGGGATGTCTTTGAGAAAGTGACATTCATGGGACACCTACCTAGTGGTAAAGATGTTTCCTTGACCCACATGTGTTTGTATGTGTATGTATGCGTTAAAGGGGCCCAATATGAGGATGAGTTTCATTACCCTTGAGATGCATTATCTAGTCACTTATAAATATGCAAATTTAGATTGGGTTACTTGTTACATGGATGCATTTAGTTTGATCTATAAATATTTTTACTTTCCCCAATATTTCACAACTTCATTGTGCTTTTAAAAATTTTCATTATAGAATAAGACATATTTGTATGGTTAAAATATATTTTTTCCAAGGAAAAAATTGAACTCTTTATATTCATAAAAAGTTAACTCTGTACATAAATTTAAGCATTTCTTGGGAGAGATTCGAGCTCTTCCCAATTTGTGGCCAAAAAATTTCAGCCCAATCTCATAGCCCCATCCCAAAAAGGGATGTGAATGTTCGGAATCTTCCCTTGTTCAAGGGAAAAACAACCAATTGTTCATCAGCATAGTGTAAAAACCACAAAAAAAAAAATCAAAAGCATTTTCTGGGCCTCCTCTTTGGAGGAAAATGACCCAAAAAAGAAATATAGATCATGATACAAGCAACATAGTAACTTGGGTTCTTGGGCCTCCTATGAAGAGGAAAAATAGCCCAAAGAAGAACAGACAACTAGTATAAAAAGTTATAAAGAGGAGCAATAGAGGATCTAATCCGCAACCAATTTTTGTGGTACATACATATTATAATTTTCAGCAATAGAAAATGAGAAGTTTCGAAAGTACATTAACATATATAGAGAAAAAACAACTGAAGACCACTCAAGCAAACGGAGGATGGTTCAAATCCACAAAGCCTTCTGGCCCTATTTCTCGTGTCCTCCAACTGCTCAAATTTTACTGTAAACCCTCCTTAGAAAAGAGGTCTGCAGCGGAATTCCTTACCCTGAAAATATGACATAAATCAATGTGAGTAAAATAGTCCTTCAATAACCAGCATTCTTCAAGGATAGGTCATAAAAAATAATCTGAACAAACAAATTCCTTGCTAAACCATTTGATTATGTTGAGCAAGTTCCCAAATAACTAAAAAAAAGTAATATGCAGGTGTGAAAGCCATCATAGGAGGAGGTGTAATGCTTTGATCTCAGCATAGTTGTTTTTGCCCTGACCAAGTCTGATAGAGGCTTCCAGTCTTCAAGAATGGCTTAGGTGAATAACAATTCTAGCACCACACATGTTCGCTCGATCTGATGCTCCGTCAAAGTAAGCCTAAGGGATATCACCCCTGATTTTCTCAAGGGTATTGACCCTTTTCATTGTTGGATTTTATTGTTCAGGGAGAAGGGCATAGATGGATGCTCTGTCCTGAGCGACGATGTGGAAAGGAGTATCTTCATTATTGAAAATAGTGTGGTTCCTGGCAAGCCAAATCCCCTAGGCCATAATCAGGGGTATCGATTTTTGTTTTTTAGTCGGGCAACCGTTCCACCAAGACTACCAGGTCTCCTTAATCAAAGGACCAACCCATTGATGTGTGAAACCAACTAGAATTCAGATCCCTTCCCATGCCTTTTGACTATAGGAACAAAAAAGAAATAGATAGGCCATCGATTCAGAGTCTTGTTTGCATAAGAGGCATCTCCCCGACCCCTCCTTCTTTTTTCGAAGATTGTCCCACGTGGGGATCTTGTTTTCCATCAGGAACAAAAAAAAGAGGCGACCTTTTGCAAGGCTATTCAGCATCCAGAGGGTTTTATTCCACCATTCAGCCTCCACCCAGTCTTTCTTCCCCATAAGATGAGAATACCCAGTCTTTGGTGAGTACAAGCCTGAAGGTGAAAATGCCCATCTAAGTGTGTCAGGGTCATCTCGAATGCGTACATTTGTTCTAAGTAGTTCATTAGTGTATAAATTCCAAGTTTTTTTCCATATTGGGTCAAGCTGGAGATCGTACCCATTTTTCCAGCCTTGTGCCTAGATGGACATGGCTTCAGATTTTTTGGCTTGACTAAGGAACAAGAGACCTTTGTCTGTGAGGTGAGCTCTGCAAACCTCTGGAAGGGAAAAAGATCCATTACAATTGACCCAAGGGTCCAACCCTAGTCTAATCTGCTTCTCATTCCCAACCTTAATCCAGACCATACCTTCCTCAATCAGGTCCATGGCTTCAGGGGTGGCCCGCCAAACCATCGACCCACCCTTGGTGGACTTGATAGGGTTCCAGACCTAATCAAAAATGTCTCTAGGGTCAATGTACTTCCTTCTCATTACCATGGACCAAAGGAAGTCCTTGGTTAGCAGTGACCATCCCATTTTAGCCGCAAGGGACTTGATGAAGGAGAGTAGCTCCTTTATACCCCATCCTCCCCATTCTTTTGGTCGAGCTATTTTCTCCCAAGCCACCCAAGACAGGGAGTGGCCCTCTTTGGATCTTGCCCACAAAAATTTACGACAAATTTTCCTAATGCGCTCCAAGATCCCCCGTGACATCCATGAGAGGAGTGACCAAAAGACTGGAATGACCATTAGAACATATTTGATGAGTTTCAATCTCCCCACTTTGGACAACCATTTGTAACACCAACACTTAACTTTTTTTTTCAATTTTGGCCACCATCCACATCTAATCAACTATACAGTAAGAACCCGGCTTAAGATGGAACCCAAGGTAACAGAGACTATCAGAAAACTATCTAACCACAAAAGGGATGGAGTCAATGGAATTTATGGATTCCTCCTCTGTAAGTCTTGTAACCATGATTGAAGATTTGTGATGATTGATGCTCACTCTGGTGGCTTTTAGAAATAGATCCAAGGAGGCTTTGAGATGGACAGAGTCCCTACAACTGCCATTGCTAAAGAGAAGGATATCATCTACAAACAATAGGTGTGTGATACTGAGATTTGTAGTTACCTCCACACCCCTTATGTCCCCTTTCCTTTTTGCCTCTAAAATCAGCTGGCTTAAGCCTTTAGCTACCAGAAAAAGGAGAAGGGGGGAGAGGGGACATCCTTGTTGTAGGCCTCTTTTAGTTTTAAAATAGGGGCAAGCAGCCCCATTTATCAGAGCCAAAAAACTAATTTCAGTGATACATCCCATCACCCATCGGATGAAGTCATAATGAAAGCCTAGATGGGTGAGCAGGAGTCTAATATACATCCAACTGATATTTTCATAAGCCTTTGAAAGGTCAGTTTTGATGATCAACCCTTTCTGTATATGTCTCTTCATACTGTGGAGGACTTTTTATGCCACCCATATGGCTTCATAAATCTGTCTTCCTTCCAGAAATCCAAATTGTTCCTTAGAGATATGATTTGAGAGGATAGGCTTGAGTATTTCGACAATGAATTTTGTAATGATTTTATAAAGGCAATTACAGAGGGCAATAGGCTGAAAAATTGTCAAAAGAAGTCAGAGAGTCCAACTTGGGAATGAGGGAGATGAAAGTGGAGTTCAAAGATTCCTGGATAACACCATTTTATGGTTAAACTTTATTGCACACACACATTTGTCATTTCCTCTAAAGGAGCCAAATTTCTTGGATAATGATACATAGGATTGAATTGTAAATTTAATTGGAAAATAAAAACTGGCATCATTTGGACATAGCTAACATAAGTTGCTCCAAGACATGTTTGGATTTGCAAATAAAAAGAAGCAAGTGCTAAAATTTTTATGCGTTATGTTATTTTTTATAACTTATTTTCATTTCCAACATTTGTACAAATTTTTTCAGCTGATAGGTACCCCAATAAGAAATTGAGCACAACAACATTAACACTTGCAGATTCAACATGTACGATTAAAATTTTTTGCATGAGTCCTTCCTATTATCACTTTGTACTTCTTTTGATGCATGTGAAATAACTGTTTAGGTTGACCCTAAGTACCACCAATAGAACTACTGAATTTACACCATATGAAAATACTTGAATTCTATTGATGGAAAAATAATTGCCTCTTTTATTATTCGAAGCAACCATTGTATATATATATTGTTCATAAACATAATTTTTTTATAAATAGGAGTGAAAAAACATCTTGCACAAAGCAATAATTAGATCATACTAGCAAGCCAAGAAACTTCAAAATATTAATGACACCATTGCACAAAGATGCAGATAATGGGAATTTAACACATGACTCAATCTTGATAGAACATAAAATTTTAAATGATTGGTTTCATGTAAATGTACTCCACAACATGCTATATTGTGATATGTGTATGCACATATTTTCTCAAGCTCAACACAGAAGAAGGTTTGAGAACTAAGGGAAAATATTTATGATGTTACTTGTTTACAAATTTGAGAAAGCCTCAAGGGTTACAACCAAAATCTAGAAATTTTGTTTCCTAGTGGAATGTGAGACATTCTTGGATTTGTATAATGCTTCAATTCTTGTTTAGGATCTAGGTAAGTGTGGATGAATAAAAGCTTTTTGTCATTTCTCTATATTGAATTCCCATTCTCTCTAAGTTATCAAAGGCAAGTTAACCCTGATTAGACTAAGGGACAACATATTCCATTACCAAACTTTAACCTTATAGGGAAGTGCAATACACTTGTTTGATACTTCCACACATTTTGAGGGCATGCCAATAGAAATTTCATTGTTGTTGGATACACTCGCATTGGTTAGTTTTAGAAAAGTTCTCTTTTCCAAATATGTTGTTTTCATGAAGTAATATTTCCAACCATTAGGATAAAGACTTGGCATGTCTAGGACATAGTGGTGTTATTTCTTGCATGTATTTGTGATTTATTAGTATTCCACCACTAATAACTTCATTACGTAGTTGTCTATTTAGTAGTATATTACAACAGTGATTTGTTAAAGGAAAATGATTCTAGTTTGTTTGAATGCCATAAACTGGAAGGAAATCTAGCTTTGAATTAGAAAAATGGAATATATTCTGAAAAATATGTTTTTTGATCAAATATAGGCCCGTTGCCTGATCATTAAAAAAACACAGTCACGACAGTAAACAATGATTTTGGACACGATGAATTACACAACTCTCCAACTCAAAAACAAGTTAGCATATTCAGTTTTGTCTGCATCAGAGAAAAATGAATGAGTAACCTTAAGTTTTCTTTGAATATTTATAGAATCAGTTTAGAGATTCTAAATGGAAATTGCATGTGCTAATCTTTCTCAATTAATTACAGGGAAAACAAGGGGAATACATAATTTGTTGGCTTATGGGAGTTGGATTCCTTTTCCCTTGGAATAGTACATTAATGATAATTGAATATTACTATATTGAAGCTATAATCCGGGTTAGTATCACAATTTACAAAGTCTTGTCTTATTATTTCTTAGTTTCTTGTTGTAATCTTGTGTCAGAAATACTTTTCTCCACCCATTAGATTTCTACTAACCAATTTTATTGTTGAAGTGTCACTGCTTCTTAGAGATAACTAGAGGAAACAATACAACTACAAAAGTGGAGCATGAGACATTCTTAGTAGAAATTGCTAGCTATGTTGTGTTTATTTGTGACATTTTATTTTCTTTGTTTATACAGGTCATTTGGCCACATAGTGGCCACTATTTCCCAACTAAAGAAAACTTGTTTGAGTTTCTTGCTTTTATGGGAAAAAATGAAATTAACAATATTGCTAATGTTGAGGTATATATTGTATAAATCCTTTATAGTCTACTTTAGTTTATATTCCAGTGTTCATTGAATTTCATGTCTTATACTCTGCATTGTAACTTTTTTTGTTTTCCTTTTTCAGAAAATGGACTCAGTATTGATGGTAAGAAGCAAGGATTGAAGAAATAGGGGAAAAATAACACTAGAGTGACAAAGAGAGAGAAGTGTACTGGTCTAGTGGTACCCGTAGAGCCAATATCCTGCAGAAGACATACATATAAATACTGATGGTCAAGTTTTTAGAGTTGGTGAATTCACTTGCAATTCCTTGGCAAGATAATGATAATGTTTTGAAGTGATGAACAATATTTTATCTGTAAATTGTACTCCAACCAATATTAAGTTGGAAACTCATATTGTAATACTTGAAATTTTATATAATATAATTTGTAGTTGGAATTATTTATAGTTTCACTTGATATTACTTGGTATTGTAATTAACATATGTAACTTTGCGTTTTCATATTAGATGAACATGTAAATTGTATGACATTTTTTTAAAATTTAGTTGCAAAATCATACTAATTAATTTATGTTGATTAATAATGAACACATAAAATCAATCTAAAACTATTAAAATAGTAGTTTATATTGATTAATGATGAACACAAATAAAATGAATATATGACTAAATTAGTCATTTATAATGATTATTAATGAAAGTAAATGAAAGGAATATAAAATACTAAATTAGTCATTTATATAATGAATAAATGACTACTGCAAATGATAAATGTGTGACTACAAATGACGACTAAATTTGGCATATATACGACTATTAGTAGCTAATTTATAGTATCTTATAACACGACTAAAATTTAGTCATATTTCTTTAGTCATTAATTGGTTTCAAACGATGACTAAAATTTGCATATATATGACTATTAGTAGCTAATTTACAGTATCTTATAACACGACCAATATTTTGGTCATATTTCTTTGGTTATTAATTGGTTTTATCGGGTGATCATATAGTAATATATTCTGTTGTATATTTGGTCATTAATTATGACAATTAATGACCAAATCAAAGATTAAACCAATGATTAAATAAATGACCAAATCAATGAACAAATTAAGGGCCAAATCAATGACTAAATTAATGATCAAATCAATGACTAAATTAAGGACTAAATCAGTAACTAAATTAATGACCAAATATACAACTAGAAAAAAAATTTGAGATAACCAATTAATGACTAAGCTAAAAACGACCAAAAGTTGGTCGCGTTATAAGATACTGTAAATTAGCTACTATTAGTCACCGACCGACAAATAGTCGTTTATATGCACATTTTAGTCATTTTTTTAGTAACTAATTAGCCATTTTGTACTAGTGTTCTTAGAGATAACTAGAGGAAACAATACAACTACAAAAATGGAGCATGAGACATTCTTAGTAGAAATTGCTAGCTCTATTGTATTTATTTGTGACATTTTTTTGCTTTGTTAATACAGGTCATCAAGCCACATAGTGGCCACTATTTCCCAACTAAAGAAAAATTGTTCGAGTTTCTTTCTTTTGTGGGGAAAATGACATTAACAGTATTGCTAATGTTGAGGTATATATCGTATAAATCCTTTATAGTCTACTTTAGTTTATATTCCAGTGTTCATTGACTTTCATGTCTTATACTCTGCATTGTAACATTTTTTGTTTTCATTTTTCAGAAAATGGACTCAGTATTGATGGTAAGAAGCAAGGATTGAAGAAATAGGGGAAAAATAACACTAGAGTGACAAAGAGAATAAGTGTACTAGTCTAGTGGTACCCATATAGCCAATATCCTGCAGAAGACATACACATAAATACTGATGGTCAAGTTTTTAGAGTTGGCGAATTCACTTGCAATTCCTTGGCAAGATAATGATAATGTTTTGAAGTGATGAACAATATTTTATCTGTAAATTTTACTCCAACCAATATTAAGTTGGAAACTCATATTTTAATACTTGAAATTTTATATAATATAATTTATGTGGTTGGAATTATTTATATTTTTACTTGATATTACTTGGTATTGTAATTAACATATGTAACTTTGCGTTTTCATATTAGATGAACATGTAAATTGTATAACATTTTTTTATTTTATTTTTTATTTTTTTGTTTGCAAAATCATACTAATTAATTTATTTTGATTAATAATGAACACGTAAAATCAATCTAAAACTATTAAAATAGTAGTTTATATTGGTTAATGATGAACAAAAATAAAATGAATATATGACTAAATTAGTCATTTATAATGATTATTAATGAAAGTAAATGAAATGAATATAAAATACTAAATTAGTCGTTTATATAATGAATAAATGACTACTGCAAATGATAAATGTGTGACTACAAATGACAACTAAATTTGGCATATATACGACTATTAGTAGCTAATTTATAGTATCTTATAACACGACTAAAATTTAGTCATATTTCTTCAGTCATTAATTGGTTTCAAACGATGACCAAAATTTGCATATATATGACTATTAGTAGCTAATTTACAGTAACTTATAACACGACCAACATTTTGGTCATATTTATTTGGTTATTAATTGGTTTTATCGGGTGATCATATGGTAATATATTTTGTTGTATATTTGGTCATTGATTATGACAATTAATGACCAAATCAAAGATTAAACCAATGATTAAATAAATGACCAAATCAATGAACAAATTAAGGGCCAAGTAAATGACTAAATTAATGATCAAATCAATGAATAAATTAAGGGCTAAATCAGTAACTAAATTAATGACCAAATATACAACTAGAAAAAAAAATTGAGATAACCAATTAATGACTAAGCTAAAAACGACCAAAAGTTGGTCGCGTTATAAGATACTGTAAATTAGCTACTATTAGTCACCGACCGACAAATAGTCGTTTATATGCACATTTTAGTCGTTTTTTTAGTAACTAATTAGCCATTTTTTACTAGTGCATGTTTCGGCCATTAACACATGTTTATATTAGGTGCTTTTAAATTTTTATTTATCCCCTAATGGGATGTCTTTAGTATGCCTTGAATAAATGATTTGTATGGTGTTTTATTGAGTGAATTTTTTATTTGTAGTGGAGTCAACAACATTTTATAGGACCTATATCAATGGGAAAGTATAACCCAGAATAAGACATGAATGCTCGTTCTTGCTAGCCCGAGACAATAAGTTGTTGGAATTTGAACCAAATATGTTTCTACCTTGCAGGATTTGAAAGCATGTGCAATCAAAACAAACAATTATTACAAAAAACCTCAAAAGCTAGAGGTAAATAATAGGAATAATTTTTTCAACAAAAAATATGGTTAAAATCATCAAGCTTAAGGAAACCAACTGAACAATATGATTGAAAAAAGTTTGATCATCTCACTTCTTCAATTTTGCATCCAAGGCACTCTTCATTTCAGTAAACTAAAAAAATATATCTCAAATGGAACTCGATAGAACATATATAAACCATAACTTCACAACATCCTCTATATGAAAAAAACATAATTTATAATGATTAAATAATGTCAGTAAAGGCTTATTGAACTTACATATGGGAGAATCAAGTCGCTTTCATTGAAAAAATATAGGAAATATTGTGCTTAGCAAAGTTTTTAGAATTCCTATGATTCATACAACAACCTTGGTATAACATGTATCTTGTATGCTTTTATATCTATGTACATACCATGACCCTCCTTGTGTAACCCATAATTGAGATTTGTGTGTGACTTGCTTATTAATCTAATTACAATGTTTGTAAATCCAACTCCAATTATAGTGATGTTAAATTCAACTTAATTAGACATTGATACAAGGTATTTTCAACCCCAGGATTCAGTTTCCCACAAATGCAACAAATTCTTATTAAATAAAAATCAATAATAATAATTTTGTTCTTTCTATCCAAAAACGACATACCCATTGTTTACATTCATGCATAAAAAATATAAGAAAGGTAGCACATTGAATGGTTGCATGGAGGAAAACATAACATGTAGCATAGAGATTATATGGAGGAAAACATAGCATGGGGCATGTAGATGTGTCTTGAATTACAACTTCATCATGTACTTATCAGAGTTGACACATACTCGTATAGATCATGGGGGCTTCACTATGGGAGAAATACCGTAACACATGGGTTCATATTGCAGAATATGTAATGAGGAAAAAATGACATAATATATTGGGGTATATATAGGGGGAAAAGGTTTTTGTATTGCGAGGTATAAAAAATTGAGCTCGATGTTAATGAAAAATATAAAGGGGTATAAAAAATGTTAATGAAAAAATGGATACCTACAGTATATAATGAATGTAGGGGATTTTTAAATTTCTAAGGTGTATTGGATTTATATTGGTGGGGGGTTCAGAGTTTCATTGAGTCAATCCCCCTTAGTATACATAGGCCCATGCCCTAATTAATAAATAATGACATCCACTATCTTAGGTAGGAGCATGTCCTCACTGATATATATTTTCAATTATGGTACATTTTTAACACCTAATATGGATACTCTAAAATAAATTATGATGAAGAGTCATGGATATAAAGTACTTTTTTTCTATCAAATGGAACATAGGTTATGCTGGGAATATAATATGTTTTGGAAGATTTACTTTCTATAAAAATTACAACATTTTTTAAATCAAAATGTGTTTTTATATTTGATGGGAAATATATCATCCCACTCAGAGGAAAATCATTAACTAAGGAGGAGTAAGTAGATATTATCTCAATAATTCCAATTTTACTTATGATTTCAACTTCAAATCATTATCTAATCATTATTAATATTTTCCATTCAGGCTGCAGGGACTATAGTAATTGACTTTGTTAGTCTATTTATCCTTGCACAAAAAATGGCGGATCTATAAATTATTTTAACCCAAATTTCATTGAATACATACATGGAATTTTATATTTTACCAAATTTTTAAGTTGGAGATTGTATTTTCATTCTTCGGCCCATTTATCTTATCCTATAAATTAGGTTTCATTAATTTTTTTTTTGACAAATTAGTTGAAAATAATGTTAGCATTAGTTTACTAACATTAAATGTAGTTTTTGCAAGTATCCTCAACCTTCACCTTGTTTCCACCACCCCACTTCCTTGTAACATCGAAGGGGGCTTCACCTAATTAACCTCTAACATAGCACCCACATTCATGGCATACTAAACAATAGCCTTAATTTAACTACATATTCAAAAAAACCTCTAAAAAGAACCTTACTTAAACCCCTACCAATACAAACCCAATACAACTTCCCAATTAAAAAACCCCCTACTTTGACTAGATATGGTAGGTATCCACTTTTTATACCCTTTTATATTTATAAACCTTTATTTTCATCAACAATGGTAAGAAAATTATGGACCTAGAAAGAATAACGCAAATACTAGGTAGCTGAAAATTTGAAAGTTTCAATAAAAAAAAGGTAGATAGAAGTTGGTTGATTTACAAATACATAATGTGGAAAATTTAAACATATATTTAAACTCTCAATTGTGTTTATCTTCTATTGAATACTAAAAAAGATACATTACAACAATTCAAAACAAAACCTTGATAACCATCAGAATGGTACACCTTTCATCTCACTTATAGAATAGGAAGAAGAGAGAAATTACAATGAATACTGACACATGGAAAATCATATCTCATTGGACTTTGTCAAATCACAACCCTAACCTAATCACCTAGTGCACCATTGTTGTAGGGTAAAAGTTTGAAATATATGAGATCCATGAGATATTCATCACCAATTAATTTGGAGACTAAAGATTGGAACATAGGCGGATCGATATTGCTGATCCTGGAGGTTGATAGGTGGAAAAAGGAGGAAAATAATGGATTTGTGCTTAATGAATTATTTATTAAGTTACATGATGATTATAAAGGCTCCTTGATTTACAACAAGAGATCCCCTTGCCATCTCCACTGACCTGCAATATCCACCTTTCCAATTTTGACATAATTATAGTTCTACTCTACTTGATGTTAGTGCTAACTATGAGTATGAATAACTCTAACTAAAATCTAACATAACTCCACCTTGATATAGTTTTAGTTTTATTCCCCTTCCGGCTAGTGTTGAATATGAGTATGAATAAATCTAACCAAAAAATAACATAATTCTAACTAGCTAATTTAGCTATCGTCTCGTCTGGTCGGTGAGTGTAACAATGTGTTTAATTTTTAAATCTACCAATATAGGCAGAAACACCACACTGGATAGTGTGATAGTGACACCTAGGCAGCACTCTCCATGGATGGAGAGAGTGAACGCCATGTTTTTAATTTATATAATTACATAGTGTCCATTTATTTTTTAATAAGAAAAATGTTAAATGACAATTTTTCATGTGAATAAATAAAAGTAAATTTTTTTTTTGGAAATATGATTGCTATGTAAATAAATGTTAAAAAACATGTAATAATAAAAATTATAACTATACATTGATTATAGTAAACATTGTGAATAATGTTAACTTTATGACATATGTTAAGTAAGACAACCATATTCTTTATGGATTATGATATTACCTACCTTTTTAAAGTTTATTACCTTAAATCAATTTGTAATTAAGTTTAACCAACAACCTCTCTCTCTCTCTCTCTCTCTGTATATGTGTGTGTGTATATATATATATATATATATATATATATATATATGTTAAAGGTATATTTAAAATTATTTTTTAATATTAAAATTATTAAAAAATATATTATACATTAAAATATAATTTAACTATGACATATGATTTATTTTAATTTGATAATTATTCTACACGATATTATGCATTTAAATATATAAGAAAATTTGAAATACATTGTATGAAATTAAAACTAGTGCAACTATATAAATTATATAGTTTGTAAGAATATATAAGCATCAACTCATGATAAGCATCAAAAAATTTATCACATGATACATCTCACATTCTTAAACATATATGTTTACCTAGTTTGTAAACATATATAGGCATCAACTCATGATAAGCATCAAAAATTTTATCCCATTATACATCGCAGATACTTAAGCATAGAGATTCACCTCACTTTATCATGGAAATTCTTAACATGTAGATAACTTTTTCTACAATACCATCGGATGATACCATGGCTTATTAATACAACATTGTAATATTCCCAATTAGGAGAAACAGGAATATAGAACATAAAACTGGAAAATTCAGTAAAATATCAATACATCAATAGGAGCAGATCATAGAGCCATTTTATTACACATTATAGCAGAAAAATGAGTACAACATCTTCAGGAAAAAGATACTCAAGCTAGGAAAAACAAGCCTCAAATGACCCAGTAAATAAAATATGAAATGATGCTACTACATAAAATGCTAGAAGGCCATGACTGCACAGTCTTATGGAGAAAAAATATAGGGAAAAACTAAAAATAAATAGAACTACGTATGTACTGTTTAGAAAATGTTGGGATCAAAGATCTAATATTTCTAGCACCATTCCAAGAAAAACCCAGAAGGGGTTTCCGAATATACAAAATATGAAAATTTCATCCTTAGGGTTAAATAATTGACTGTAACTAGATAAATGTCACGAGGTGACTAATATTATGAGAAAATGACTGATAATCCTTCCAATAGATCCTCTGGATGAAGTGTTGATCCCCTCCCTGGAAAACAAGCTCAAAACTTGAGTACTTGACCCTCCACTGCAACTGCCCTACAAAATAACGCAATTCCTGAAGGAGACCCCACGTCTAAAGATGGTTGAATCTTGCCTTGATGCCAAGTGGTTGAAATGAAGCTCAATGAACCTGTCTTAAGTGGGCACTTGATGTCCCCCAAGGATGACGGTCGTATTTTCGCTTGGAAACATGCTTGTTCTAAAAAACACAACAGACTCAGCTAAACATTTGAAGCATGTACAAATTCATGAAATACCAAACATAAAAAATATTCAGAATTCCCTCTATGGCTTCCATCCCCTTCATTATGTGCTTTTTGAGCCTCCTCACCCTTTGCCCCACTCATTAAAGATGTTACTCACATGGAGACTCCATCCCACTATGGCTTTGTTGTCCTCCAATAACTCTTCAAAACCTCCATAACAAGGACATTTATCTATTCAACCTTGACCCTATCCACATGCTTTAGCCCCCATTCACACCTAAGAGTTCTTTATTCAACTAATACAAGGATCCACATTCACATTAGGAGTGGTTTTATTCCTGCTAAAGGGATTTACGGGTTTCTCTACCCTCTTCTTATTCTACTTAATGATAAAAGAAAAAATTAATATTTCAACTAGTGTAAAGGTAATTAGGAATATTACAGTCCTCCCCTCCCAAATGTTTCTTGTCCTCAAGCAACTGCAAGGATGGATGCTGCGAAATATTCTCTCATTTTACTCTGGCATCCTCATCTAATAAATTCCTCTACTAAATCGTATGTTCTTCAATCAACCTACCCCTTAGCTTCCCCTCCCAAGTGTCCAAGTTATCCCTTTGTGATAACCAAATGGCTTACATCAGAAAGAAGTGGGAGAGTCATGGTGGCAACTACCTGATGTCTAATGGCGTCATTGAGGCATGGGACATGAAAAATTTTGGGGATCTTACTCCCAATGAGAAGTCCCAACTCATATACTACTCCTCCAACAAGATGGATCACTTTGTATGGCCCATATAAAAGTTTCTCAGTCCCCTTCTTCTGCCAAGTAGATGGTCTATATGGATGAAAATGGAGATAGACCCAATTTTCCACCCCACGTTGTCTCTCTTCCCATCCATGATCTATGTAGAGCTCCTGCTGATATTGGGCTCTAGCAATGTTGTCCTTAAGAGACCAAAATAAATCCTGACTCTCTAGGATCCAGTATTTGGTTCTAAGAATGTTTCTTGCCCCAACCATTCTAACAACAATGAATAAAACATCATGAGCATATGGAACCAAAAATAGATATTCATTGATTTCCATATAAAATGTCAGATGGTGCTAATAGTTCTGCATCTAGAACCAACACAATTCTGCTCCTTGCTACCCCAGAACACATTCTGGTAAGTAGCTTCCCAACCACTTTATTGCTTACTCTATCTTCTCATCGTCCCGGGGGTAGTAACTAATGTTTAGTATCAACTGAGTACACCCCAAATAATACAACACTTTCCCAAAGCCCTCTAGGATGTGGCCAACCCCATCACTAACTATGGTTCGAACAAAACCATGAAGTCCAAATAGAAGCTTTCCTTATTGTGTAGAAATGCACTATAAATTAATGGGAAAGGAATGAAAAAACTTTTTAATTTGATCAAAAATTACAAAGACACAACCCTTACCATGTACTGTTGGCAAGGTGGTTATGAGGTCGATAGATGAGCTATCCCATCTCTCTCTCGAAAAATTAATTGGTTGTAACAACCCTACAAGATGGTTATTTTCCTCCTCATTCTTCAGGGAAGATACAAATTTCTTGATATGCTGGGGCACATCCTCCTTCGGACCCTCCCATGAGGATCTCCCCCAAATAGCCTAATATGTCCTGATGAAATCCTAGTGACCAAAAATGAGTGAATCATGTGCTACATGTAGAAACTTCTCCTTGAGCTTAGAATATATAGTCAAGAAGATATGATCCTGGTAACATATTACTCCATCCATCACTCTATACCTCTCATCAGTGACATTCACATCAAGAAATTCACATGTGAAGTGGTTCTTGGAATACTCCACCAATAACTGGGACTCCCAATCTGTATCCATACTAAACAATGACAATGTTGCTAGCCTCTATGATAAGGAACTTTTCAACTCATTTCTCCCCTCTTTTACATGCTCAATGCCAAAGCCACATGCATGAATATTGTCATCTTGCTTTTTCTGCCTTCCTTGTAGTTTCTTGTGCTCAAGAGAATATTGATGTTTATGGTTGTCAATCTTCACTTGGAAGCTATTTCTCCTGGAAACTTCCTGAATTTTTGCAATGTATGCATGAATTCCAACAACAACTTACCATATATGGAAGGCTCCTTCCTATGTGGAATTATCTTATGACTCTCAGAGGCTATGGAGTAGCCATTTTTCACCAGAATTGTGCCATCATCCACTCCTGAAACATCACCTCTCAGCGCATCAGGCTTGGTGAGAGTTGGTGATACCGATACTAAAAAAATATACATATCCTCCTTGAACCTATCAAATGCCCTATGCATTGTGATAGACTCACCCAAGGCTCCCTTCTTATCCAGATCTATGAATGGTGCAACTTGTTGTGAGAAATATTTAACCAACTCCCAGTCTAGGGGCCTTCCTGGTGGAATGTCTCCAAATAATATAACACCATGGTTTAGAGTAAAATGCATATCTAAGTGGACTTGTTTTTCCTTTTTCCCACTGTGAAAATTAGGCTAAATCTTATGTGTGGAGGCTTCTTGAGGTGGATAGCTGTGAATTCTCATGATCATATGATGCTTACCACTCTTCTTATCTATCCATTCCATCTACAAAGTCTCCCAATCTGTGGTGACCTAACCTAGTGTAATCAACCACTGCACACCCAATATCACATTGGTGTAAGGAATGTCGACCATAAATAAGTGATTGGTCAAAGTGTATGTCCCCAAGGTTACAGACAATGGTGGGACATAGTTCATACAATGCATGGTTGTAGCTCCTGGAACGAAAACTGATAGTGTCTCGAAATCCTCAGTCAGTATTGTTCTTCTCTGCACTAACTGAGAATCAATAAAATTTTGGGTAGCCCCACTATCAATCAATAATGATACATGCTACCCCTGAAGTCTACCCTAGAATCTCAAAGTCAAATACTTGGGTAATCCCCGAAAATATGTAAGGACCCCTCTAATTGGAGAAAATTCCCCATTCCCACCCCTTGGTGGTGGTGGATCCTCCCCTCCTATCACAGTTTTTTTGTCTCCCTTTCGCTCCTCTTATTCCTCCTCCTCACTACCATAGAATATGTCAATATAGTGTACATTTTCTACAGCACATAGATGCCCTAGTGCCCATGGTTCTTGGAAAATGAAGAAAATATTCCTCCTCCTCAATTCTATTTGGACATCAACACTAAGAGGCCCCTTCTTCTAGTTCTCCTTTGGAGGAAGAATATTCACATCTTTCCCCTTGGATTGGAGGGTGGGATTTTGCTGAAATGGAGCTCTTGCTCTTGGAAAAACACCTGTAAGGCCCTAGCTCTCCCAATGGCATCTTAGAGTGTATTTGGTCTAGTGGACATAGCCAACCCATGCGGTTTTTATGCTAGCCCATCAATGAAAATATAATCCCTTGTAGCTGAAGGTAAAGCTAGCACCATGATAGAAAGTTTAAGAAATTTAGAGATATAGGTCTCTATATTACCTGACGCCTGGAGCTTGGCTACTTCAACAAAAGGTTCCTCTGGGACTCTACGATCAAATATTTCTACTAACCTCCAAGTGAATCTTGCATATATGCAGTCACATTGGAATGCCCCAATGTAGAAATACATTGAAATCACCAATCCTGTGCCTCTCCTTCAAAGTGTAGCACTGCTATTTTGATGGCTTCAATCTTCGGTACTTGGCTCAACTGAAAAAATATTTCTAGTCTCTCCACCCAAGACCTGGCTAAGGAATTGGATGACCCATCAAAATCAGGCCAAAAAAATCTACCCATAGTATGTTGCAAATCATTTTTATACATGTACCCTCCACTCATATTGTTATTCTGATGTCTCCTATTGTCCCTGATCTGAAAAAGATATTGAAATTTTAGATTATATTTGAATATTTGATATTGAGACTCATACTCTAGAAAATAATCTTCAATATTCTCCTGTTCTTAGGGTCCTCCATCTCCATTTCCTACTGCTATGAATGTAGGAATAATAGAGCCTTGTGAAACCTGCTGCATTACTGGTTGCTCACACCAGTGATGTGAAGTGTCAGAGCTCTCTCCATGTGGAAAACTTCTTGGGGTCTCTTTATGTCTGTCCATCCTTATCTCCTTGAATTCTCTGGAAATATCCTGCATAGTTTCGAGAAGAAGCTTTAGAAACTCCTTTTCATCCATTTCTCCTCATATTGAATTCTTTCTTTTGTATTCTTCGTTACTTGTAGTATCAAACCTTCTTATTCTATTGATGTACTATTTCTCCCTTTTTGTGAGAGGAACTTCTTCCTATGATGATATAGATGTGATTTCTCAAAGGCTGAGTCAATATTATGCCTTGATACCATTGTAATATTCCCAATTAGGAAAAACAGGAATAGAGAACATAAAACTAGAAAATGCAGTAAAATATAAATACATCAATAGGAGAAGATCATAGATCCATTTTATTACACATTATAGGAGAAAAATGAGTACAATATCTTGAGGAAAAAGACACTAAAGCTAGGCAAAACAGGCCTCATATGAACCACTACATAAAAGATGAAGTGTTGCTTCTACATAGAATATCAAAATGCCATGAATGCGCAGTCACATGGAGAATAACTGCAAGTTAGAAATAAAAATACATAGAAATGTTGATATATTCTTAGAAAATATTGGGATCAGAGATATAGGCTTTCTAGAACCATTCCAAGACAACCCAGAAGGGGTTTCCAACAATATAGAATATGAAAATTTCAACCCTACAGGTGAATAACACACTGCAAATGGATAAATGTCGGGACGTGACTGCTATGATGCAAAAATGGCTGCTACTCCTCCCAATAGATCCTCTGGATGAAGGGATGCTCCCCTCACTAGAAAACAAGCTCAAAGCTTGGGTACTTGACCCTCCACTTCAACTTCCCTCCAAAATAATGAAATTCCTGAAGGATACTACACTCATGAATATGGATGAAGCTTGGCCTGATGTCAGATGGTGGAAATGAAGCTTAATGAACCTCTCGTAAGTCGTCACTTGAATTCCCTAGAGGATGAGGGTGGGATTTCTGCTTAGAAACACACTTCTCCTAAAGAGCAAATTGGACTCTTCTAAACAACTGAAGTGTGCATAAATTCATAAAAGGCCAAACATAAACAATATTCAAAATACCATCTTTGGCTGTCATCCCCTTCCTGATATTCTTTATGAGCCTCCTCACCCTTGGCCCCACTCATTACAGATGTTACTCACATGGAGACTCCCTCCCATTATGATTGCATTGTCCTCCAATAAATCTCCACTACCTCCATAACAACCTTTTTTATTTGGTCAACCTTGACACCATCCACATGATTTAGCTGTCATTCACACCTAAGAGTGATTTATTCAACTGATACAATGATCCACATTCATATTAGGAGTGGTTTTATTCCTACTAAAGATATTTATGGGTCTCTCTACCCTCTTATTCATCTATCTTAATGAGAAAAGAAAAAATTAATATTCCAACTAGCTGAAAGCTAATTTGGAATATTACACACATGTTGAATATGAAACGTGTTGATATTTTTTACTGGGCCAATAAAGATTGGGATCTTATTCAAATATCCACACTTCCAAACGTACTTATTAATAATAATAATAATAATAAGATAGGATAACCTAACTTTTCAGGTGCTTGACATAAGAGTAATCTTATGCTAAGTCCTCTTATCATATATTTTTGATATGATATTCATTACATATAACATTCCTTATGTTACATTGTTTACAATAGGCTAGATCCATTTCATGGTAAATGAAAGTTGAAACATGATCTAAAAATTTCTATAATCAAAGAACTTTCCCATGTGCCATTTATTTTTCCACCTATTTTGTCAATGTTTTAAACTAACGCACATACCCCACTTCCTCATTTATTTGCCTCTACACTTATTTTATAGTCAATCTTCCATTTGTAAATGTAATTTTATCTTATCATATTTTGTCCCTCCCCTTCTCTGGCCAATATCATATTTCTGTTTTATATTTCTTCCTGTAATGTTTTCATATCCTTTACCAAGCCTCTACTTCGCTAATCCGTCTTCTATTTCTTTCTATATGAATGAGAAGAGGGAAAATAAAAACAAGGAGTAGAAATAATGATTTTATTCTCTAGCCAATTTTCTATTTTTACTTGCAATGTACTTGTGTCATGTGCGAGGCTTCTATTTCTCTATTCAATTTTCTATTCCTACCCGCAAAATTGGGAAGAGGGAAAGTGAAAAAATATGAAGAAAAATAATGACTAATGTACTTTAGTATGTAAATTTACGTAATGTAATTACATTTTTCTTTATTACCATAAATACATTTGATAGACATATTTCCTGTAGTTGAAATGAGATGGTGATTCTCAAATGGTTCTCAATGGAAATATATAAGGTTTCATTACATAAATTCCCTCTCTACTATCGAGATTCATATGGCATTTTTATGGATTCATGGATATGGAAGGATACTATACCTATTTGGGGATATTACTGCACCACCTAGTCCTAGGAATATAAATGCAGATCTGAGCTTATTGATTAAATAGGTAAAGGATTTTGAAATTGAACTTTGGTTGACAGCTACTGGAAGTAGAGTTATTCCTTGTAATTCCAATCAACACTTGTTTTTATGTTCTTTAGATGCATATGAAAATGTTGTTGGTAAAAGTTCTCAATAAACTATAGCCTTCCTAAGGGAATGATATGTATCATAGTATTGGGATAAAAAACCTCAAAGTATCTCTAATAACCATGATATAGCCTTATAGCCTTATCTCTCCATGTTTCATAATTATTTTAGCTAAACTTCACCATGTTTCTTTACAAAAAACAATTATTTTTCTCCATGGGCATGGGGAGACTGAACTGGTTGAACGAGAGATTTTAATGTGTAATGAAGATTGAGAAGAAAAATAAATAAATAAAATGGGCATGGTAGACTAGAGGAACCTAGAGAGTTTATAACAGGAATAACTTATTCTCATGGAAAACCATCATAAGTTTTATATGTTTTGAGACAAGTATAACGAGGTCTAATAAATGTAAAATATGGTTGATGCCATATTTTGGATAGGGATTTTAGTTTAATTTTTATGTTACTTACCATGTTTGGATCATTAACACATGTTTATATTAGGTTCTTTTAAAAAAAAATTCCCCTAATGGGATGTGTTGGGTATGCCTTGAATCAATGCATTGTATGGTGTTTTATTGAGTGAATTATTTATTTGTAGTTGAGTGAATGACCATTCATAGGACCTATATCAATGGGTAAACATCACCTAGAATGAAACATGAATGTTTGTTATTGCTACCCCAATAGCACAAGTTGTTCGGATTTGAACCCAATATGTTTGTAGCTTGCATGATTTGAAGCCATGTGCAATAAAAGAAAACAATAATTACAGAAAACCTCGAAATCTAGAGATAAATGATGTAAGCAATTCCTTCAAAAAAAATATAGTTAGAACTATTAAGCTCAAGACAACCAAATGAACAATACAATTGAAATTTTTTAGGTCATATCACTGCTTGAAGTTCACATCCAAGGAACTCATCATTTTAGTAAACCAAAAAAAAATATCTCAAAATGGAACTAGATAGAACATATATAAACTACAGCTTCACAACATCCTCTATTTAAAACAAGCACAAAGTATAATTATCAAACAATATCAGTAATGGTTTATTGAACTTACAGGTAGGAAAATGAAGTCTCTTTCATTGAAAAATGATAGGAAAATAGTGTTCTTAGCCATGTTTTTAGAAGACCCATGATTCATACAATAACCTTGGTGTAACATGTAGCTTGTATCCTTTTCTACCTATGTACATACAATTACCCTCCTTGTGTAACCCATAATTTATATTATTTTGTTGCTTATCTATTAATGTAATAATTACAATGATGGTAAATCCAAATCCAAATACAGTGATGGTAAATTCAACTGAAATAGACATTGGTACAAGGGATTTTCAACCTTAGGATGTAGTTTCCTACAAATAAAACAATTTCTAATTCCACAAAATTAAATAATAATAATGTTGTTCATTCTATCCAGTAATGACATACCCATTGTTTACTTTCATGCATGAAAAATATAATAAAGGTGGCACATTAAATGGTTACATGGAGGAAAACATAACATGTAGCATGTATATTATATGGAGGAAAACATAACATGGGGCGTGTAAATGTGACTTGAATTACAACTTCATCATGTACTTATCAGAGTTTACATATACTCATAGAGACAGGCCCATGTCCTAATTAATAAATACTGAGAGAATATCTTATGTGTAATAACAACCTGCACCGTGAACTCTTTTGACTGATTTCCATGCTCATTATAGTGATTGCAATTATTATTTGGCATTACTAATTAACTAATGAAGTGTTTCAACAAACCATTTTTTTTCTTAATATACATATTTCAAAAATGTAAAATGTATATATTCTGTTATAAAAGGAGGATATGGAATATTGTGTTTTATCCCTGCGGTTGGGTTTAAGGTTAGGCTAGTTTGTTGGATTTCATTTTTTACAAGAATTAAAATGATTTATGTGTACAGATGAGCATAGTTATTTCATCATTCAATAAAATCAATTGCCTTAGACATAGGATTCTTATTGTTTCATAGCATTGAATGCATTTCAATATTGAATTGAATAAATTAACCACCAATTTTACCATTTTTTCTATGTTTTACATACTCCTAGCCCTTCAAATATCAACGTGGATTTCAAACAAGTCACATATATCAAAGTTTATATAATTACCTATGAATTAAATATTTTTCCATAACTTAAGAGACCATATCAGATTTTGATCTTCATCCTCAACTATCATGTCCTCCATCGGAAGATTCTAAAATTCAGAAAAAGTCATGCTTATGCAACAATGCATATTCGCACAACTTGCTCTTCCTATAATAATCTAAAATAATGAATCAACTTTAATAAAAAAGAATTCAAATTCATGCATACCTCTTTCTTCAACTAGCCATCTAGTCCAAAATCACTTCATATCTCAAACATAATACTTCCTCCATTCTGAACTACACGTACAAACTACTAGGAAGCTTGCTCTCAAAATCTAAGAGTATAGAATATTTTTTCACTGTCATCAAATTAAAGAATATCTCATGATTTCATTATTTTAGAGTATCTTTGAGATCCTCTCTTGCTATGACATGATACAAAGATTTGATGCATGCATTGGTCCTATTGCTAAATGAATCCTTTTATGAATACTTAAATTCTTCATATTCATATGTTGCTATCTATGATGCCAAAATTAATACTTCTACATGATCAAGTCTCCAAACTATAAATCTCATTATGATGGAGCTAAAAGAAGATATCCTTGGGATCTTCAACCTTAGGGTTCTTTTCGGGTCCTTTTCCTTCTGCAATTGCGCGAGCTCAATCCCTTTCCTTTAAGGATTCTTAGGACAGTCTCTCTTCAAGTGTCGATACTTATTACATTCAAATCATTGTATTTTGGATATATTTATCTTCTTTTGATGAGGTTCGAGCTTCCCAAACTTCGTTTTCATCAACTTCTTTACTTTAGCAGCAAAGGCTTGAGACTTACCATTGGGATCAGTGTCGTACTTTGCCTTCAATTTAGTCTCTTCCAAGATTCATTGAGACAAAAAGGACGCTTGGAGTGCCTTTCCACGAGTAGATACTAGTCACAGAATTTTTCCATTTTTGAGGTAGAATGTTGAGCACACACGTTGTCAATTCTGCATCTCAAGAAATTTATATAGGAGATTGGAGTTGATCCATCAATTGAGATGTCTTCACCGAGTATGAGGATATTTCTTTATCAAAGGATATCCTTTCCTTGTACAAATGACTCCTCAAAGATACATTCTGTCTTGAAGTGCTTACTGCATATAACTTAGTCAACCTATCATAGATGTCTTTTTCCTTATACAATTCTAAAACAAATGGAGTAAGGTGATCCTTGATTGATTTAGTAAGGATAATTTGATCTCTTGTCTCATCCTTGAAGTATTTGTTCTAGTATTTGTAGGACATGGTTGATGACATCATTTTCTATCAGGATAAGATTTGTCATGTTCTTCCATGCTTGGAAGTTGGATGTCCCATAAGGCTTATTGCTTTATTTGCAAAATGAAGACATATTATTATATGCTTGATACATAGAGAGAAATACAACACTTACCTGAATTTGGTGATGTATTTAACGTTCACTTTAATTGCGGGCTTGTTTTAAATGGTCCCAATACTATAATGCCAAGATGTAGCTCTTTTTGTCTTCCATTTAGGGTACATTGCAGTTACCACTACATTCTTTGTAACTCGGCATTATTTTGTTCCAAATAATTGTGGATGCCTTCTGAATAATATATATTTAATTCATTTATTTAACAATATATCTTTTACTTATCCAATGGCTATTAATCTATGAAAATACTTTGGAAATTAAGCCCTATGATTAGGATTACAATAGTCACTAAAAAAATGTTGAGACTAGGGTTAAAATTTCACTCGAACCTGTGATCTCCTTTTAATTTATAGGTGACTTATTCCCTAGCTTAAATTTCTACTTCTAAGCTAGTGTAGGCCTTCCAAACTTAAAACTACATAACTCACCTTTATTGACAAGTGAGATTGAACCTGCGACCTAGGTTAAGCCTCTTCCTGGGCTGACTCTATAGATTTCTAGGCCTCTTCAAATAATCCATAACCATCGACCTTGCAGCATAGCGTTTCATATTTTTTAGCTGCTTTTCTAGCCTTAGACTAGCCATCTGATGCTCCGAAGGTAGATATGACAAAAAAATTGGTCTTTTTCACTTAGGTATTCAAGTGCCCAAACTTTCCTTTGATTCCATATTCAACCTTCTGCTCTTACTTTTATTTTCTCTTGATTGATTTGAACTTCAAAGAATTAATAAGCAACATATTTTTCTTGACTTGGAAACCCTTTTGACTTAAAACAATAGTGATCTTCAAGAAACCTATCACCTTAAACTTAGATCTAATATCATGTTGATAAATTTATTAGGGAAACAAGAATACAAAACTCTCTTATCTTGACAAGTTACTTGTGCTATTTATTTATATTTTATTCTTTATTATTATTATTATTATTATTATTATTATTTTAGCACAAAAGAAATTTCCTAACACTAAAGATGAAAAAAAAGAAAGAAGAACACAAGATATAGGCTCCAAGCCAAGGTAAAACCCCATCCAAGGGGAAAACCCAGAAAAAAATTCTCTCCTTATAGAATCAATTCAAATGAGACTTCCAGGACTCAAGACCAAAACAGGTCATCCACCAAGAACCAAGCCAACAATCAAACATTTTGTCTCCTAGACAAAATAGACTCTCTAGGGAGAACGAGGAAAAATATCTTCAAATCAAGGCTAGATGAGCCTTTCGGCTTCCAAAATAAGCTTTACTACTTTTCCTCTGATTCTCAAAATTGTAGAGTATCAAGAAACTCTAATTATTTTTCATGTTTGAGCTGTAATAGAAATAATTTCGGATATCAAACATCTTTAGGGTTTATTCCTCCTTTTTTATGGTTTTCCTTGCCTTCCAAGGCCTTCTCTCATCCTTTCCAATTTCAGATCAAATGTGAGATGTGTGTGTCAAATGTGGTGGAATTTCGTCCTTTAAATAGCATTTCTAAGAGGTTTTAATAGCCCTCTCTAGGAAAACTTCGTCATAGCTGGCCGAATTGTTCTTGGGAGTTATCTAGACTATTCTAGAGACAAAATAATAATTATTTTCTTGGTAAAACTACTCAATAGGGTATTTTGCAAAATTTTAATCTTTGACATATGTAAGCCATAACAACATTACTATAATGCTTCACCTAGTTGAAAAAATACTTGAAAATGAAACCCATGCTTTACAAAATAATCTTCTTTTACTTCTTTTGATACACATATGAGTCAAATGACAATTATGAAGAACGAAACTAGTAACATTTTCCAACATCCTCAACATGATCTTGTGATTATTGTTTGAATATCTATAGTTGTATCATTACTTGTGATTCAAGTGTTAAAAATATCTGAATACATATTGTTCTCCAGTAACTTCGATATGAAAACTCAATTTATTTTTCAAGTAGCAAAAGGGAAGAAATGAATATTATATAAATCTATCAAACAATATAAGCTCATGAATTATATCATAATATTAACGAAAGGAAAATACGGAAAAAATCATGATAATGAAAATGTTTTTGATACTTTTCAATTAAAAACAACATGACCTTATATCACTCCATTTTTGTACCTTCTTTTGTGCTTGAAGCATGCTTCATGCTGAAGAAAAAAGTACTCGTTATTGAATATCAAAATTCCCTGAGCTTGGAGTGTCTTTCCATGAGTAGATACTACTCACAAAAGTGTTTCATTATGGAGGTAGAGTGTTGAGAAAACATGTTGTGAATCCTGCATCAGAAACAATTTCTACAAGAGCTCGTAGTTGATCCCTCAACTTTGATGTCTTCACCAGGAATGAAGAGATGTCTTAATCAAAGAATATCCTTTCCTTATACAAGAAACTCCTCAAAGATATCTCATGTCTTAAAGTACTTACTACATATAGCTTATTCAACCTGCCATAGATGTCTTTTGCCTTATCCAATTCTATAACAAATGGAATAAGGTGATCCTTTATTGATTAAATAAGGATTCTTTGATCCCTTGTTTCACCCTTGAAGTATTTCTTCCAATTTTTGGTATTGATCTTATCTAGTTTTGCAACTTTTCCTAGGACATGGTCCATGACATCATTTTGTATGAGGATAAGATCTATTCCGTTCTTCCATACTTGGAAGTTGTATGTCTGATAAAGCTTATTTCTTTCTTTGCAGAATGAAGACATATTATTAGATGCTTAATACATAGAGAGCAATAAAAAACTTACTTGATTTTTTTGATGCGTTTAAAGTTCAGTTAAATTGTAGGCATGCTTTCAATGGTCCCAAAGCTAAAATGAGAAAATTCTTCTCTTTTTGTCTTTTGTTTAGGGTACATTGTAGTTTCAACTACAGTCTTTCTAAATTACCTTATTCTATTCCAAATAATTGTGGATGCCTTCTCATCAACAGAAATTTAATTCACTACTTTAACAATAGCTTGTGTACTTGTCTTAAGGCTATTAATGTGTAAAAATGCTCTGCAACTTCAGCCCTCTGGTTAGGGGTTACAATAGTCACTACAAAAATCTTGAGACTAGGCTTAGAATTCCACTCCAACCTATGAACTCCTTTTCATTTCCATCTGAATTCTTCCCTAGCTTAAAGTTCTGGTTCTAAGCCACTGTAGGCCTTCCAAAATTAAGACTACACAACTTAGCTTTCTTGACAAGTGAGACATAACCTCCGACCTAGGTTAGGCCTCTTCTCGGGTTGCCTCTAGATATTTCTAGGGCTATTCAAATAATCCAAAACCCTTGACTTGGTAACACAGAGTTTCATAGTTTTTAGCTTCTATTCTAGCCTTATACTAGCCCTCAAACCCTCTTGAGGTAGAGCTACAAAAAAAATTGGCCTTGTTCGTAGAGGTATCCCAAACTTTCCTTTTATCCCACGTTCAACCTTCTTCTCTTACTTTTCTTTCCTCCTCATTGATTCAGCATTCAAATAATTCATAAAAAACCTCATTTTCTTGACTTGGAAACCCTTTTGACTTAAAACAAAAATGATCTTCCAACTTCCTATGACCTTGATCTTAGCTCTAATACCATGTTGATAAATTTATTAGGGAAAAAAGAATACAAAATTTTATTATCTTTAGAAATTAATTGTGATATTCATTTATCTTTTCTTATTTATTATTATTATTATGTTTTTTTCATCAAATAATTTTCCAAACACTAAAGGTATATGCTCCAAGATATGGTAAAACCCCTCCAAGGGGAAAAACCAGAAAAAACTTCTCTTCTTATAGAATCAATTCAAATGAGACTTCTAGGACTCAAGACAAAATTAGGACATCCACCAAGAACCAAGCCAACAATCAAACAGGTCTTCTCCAAGACAAAATATATTCTCTAGGAAAACGAAGAAAAATATATTCAAATCAAGTCTAGACTAGCCTTTCAGCCTCAAAAAGAAGCTTTTCTACTTCTCATGCAATTCTCAGACTTGTAGAGTACCAAGAAACCGAATTACTTCACACATGTGAGCTATGAGAGAAATAATTTCATAGATATAACATCATTAGGGTTTCTTGCTCCTTTGTGAGGGTTTTCCTTACCTTCCAAGGCCTTCTCACGTCCTTTCCAATGATAGATCAAATGTGTGATGTGTGCATCAAATGTGGTTGAAGTTTCGCCATTAAATATCCTTTCTAAGAAATTTGAATAGCCCTCTCTAGGACGACTTCATCATATCTTGCTGAATAGATATTAGGAGTTCTCTAGACCATTCTAGAGACAAAATAATAATTTTTTTTTTTATACAAGTGCCCAATAAGGTATTTTGAAAAATTTGAATCTTTGACTTATGTAAGTCCTACCAGCATTAATATAATTCTTGACCTAATTCACAAAATACTTGAACATGAAACCCATGATTTGCAAAATAATCTTCTTTTTCTTATTTTGATACACATACGAGCCAAATGACAATTATGAAGACTAAATATAGTTATATTTTCGAACATCCTCAACATAATCTTGTGATTCTTGTTTGATTATGTATATTTGTATAATTATTTGTTATTCAAGTGTTCAAAATATTTGATTACATATTGTTCTCTAGTCAGTTCAATATAGAAACTCTTTTTTTTCAAGAGGAGAAAGGGAAGAAAGGAAGATGATAGAGATCTATCAAACAAGATAATCTCATGAATTATATCATAAGATTAATGGCAGGAAAATATGGACAAAATTCATGATAATGAAAATGTCACTGATAATTTTGAATTAAAAACAATATCAGCTTGTATCTCTCCATTTTTTTACCTACTCTTGTTCTTCAAGCATGCTTCTTGCTAAAAAAACAAGGGTTTATTATTTCATATCAGAAGTCCTAGGCTAAGAGAGTGCTCTAGATGATGAATGTAGGAAGTATGGGAAAAGAAAGACCAGCCTTAAAAATATGGAAGAACCATTGTTTACATATTCGATGCACCCCATAAATGTTAATTGAATGGATGGTTGTTTTGGCTCTATGTAACATAAGTTGCAAGAAAATAAAGCCATTCCATGATTCAAATCAATACCCTTTATTACATATCCACATCCTACATGTTCAATGAGATGGCGAAATATTTGTTTGTCTATTATTTCTTTACTAGGCATATATTTCAGTGATCATGGCGAACATGCACACTATTGACTTGATTACATCGTGAAATCTAATGACATTAAATATATAGAAATAAAACAGAATTAAAATACCTTAAACTTCTAATGACCACAATTTTTTCATATGGTGTACCTTCAAGGTCCACAACCACTCATTTCATTTGAACTCGCAAGTCCTATACTATGGGAAAGCAAGATGTGGGGTGCATAGTGTATGGTTTATTATTTTCTTCTATAATTTTTTTTGGATGTTTGAAATACATTCTTCCTCGAAGTGTTTGATAAGGATGGATCTTGGTGACTTCATGTTATCGATGCATGAAGGGATTTTGTGTGCTTGGAGTAGAGTTCGGTATTTCCCAATGAGAAAAACCAATAAAAATCATCATCAGCATACAAAATCCCTTGACATGTGAACTCTTGGGTTGAGGGAGTGGATATGTAGGTGTGGGAGTCCTTAAGGTGACACATTACCTTGGATATGCATTGTCCTTAAGGAGACACATGACCTTGGAGATGCATTGGAGCTTAGGACCTTTGGATGATTGTTGGACCTTGGGGAGTAGTACTCATTCCATGGAGGCCTTCCTTGTTAACCACTGTCACCTTTGATCCTGAAACATGTCACTTAGAGTAGAGTGCTTGAAATGGGTGGACCTACTTGTGTCTTGCAACTTTTCTTGTAGTGGACTAGGTCCATTTTTTATTGTAAATCCCCTTGAACTCTCATATAAATAAAGGACAGAGTGAGTTGTTATTATAGTCGATCATGCACTTTTGCATATTAATTTTCATACTTGGGTTAGGGATCTAAGAATAATTCTACTCTTTCTCTCTCTCTCTCTCTCTCAATATTCTTTGTAGTTTATGTGTTTTTGTCTTAAGGTGCCAGGATTTCTTGTAACATTCACCTGAAAAATTCATATATATATATATATATAAAGAATAAATGAAACCCATGAACACAATCACAACCTATCATATAATTCACCATGCTTTCTAAAATCATAGATAGGTAGAACCAAGAGAAACCCTAGCTCCACCAAATATTCTCCAATAATATGAAATCACCATGATAAAAACCTCCATGTTAGAGTATCTTTGGTGGATCCATTGTAAACCCTAAGTTATTTTGTAATTGTGTTATTTCAAATTTGAATTCAATCTTACCACAATCTTGCATACCTTGTCACTTCTATAAATTATGTTACTTCAAAGACTTGTGTTCCATATTTTCATAAATACAATGTCCTCAATAAGATAGTTGAACAATTCAATATTCATAGTTACATCATATTCCAAGAATATATACATTCGTTGTATTGATAAACAATTGTCTCATGAAGAGAAATCATGTCACAAGCCGAAATTGAACTTGGTTGGAGAGGATATTAATTTATCCCCTCAATTGGTTGAGATAGACCAAGAGACATATTTTTAATCATACTCAATCACTAAGGATTTTTGATAATTTATCTCATTATTGGACTCAAATTTTCTCAATTAGAAACAAAAAATGATTGTTAAAATCCTTCGATACAAACTTCCATTTATACTTTTATGACCATTTACAATTATCATGAGTCACTATTAGTGAATTTCTTTTCATTCTAAGAACTATCATAATTTCACATCAAAATAATTACCATTATCATGAAAAATGATTCCTATCTCATTATATACAAACAAGGAAAATTATTGGGTTCCAACAGGTCCGTAGTTTAGATTTTAACTATTTTTATAAAATTCTTATGCCTTCCACATGAAGAAGAGGAGCAACAATATGACATACATACTACATTTTTTGGCACAATGATTTGTGATATTTCATTCAACTTGGACTTGTATTTATCCATGATCGAATTGAATTTTTTCACAAATCACACATCACAATAGTTTCATTTCTAAATTTAGGATATTCTGTTACACATTTGCTTACATCTATGACACTCCAATTTTCCAATTGGGAATAGTTGAATATTTCCGTAAATACCATATTAATTATGCATGCAAAACTCTCATGAACACAAAAATACCACTTTATATTTTTTTTCTCTATTTAATTACATGAACTCGACTAGTCATCAAATGGTTAACCTCAAAAATGTGAATTGAATCAGAGCTAGAAAATAACCTGATCAAAAAATTGGTTGGCCAAAAATACATAAATGATTCAAATTTAGGAAAAAACATATATATTAATGTGAATCCATATGAGTCACAATGATTATAAAAAAATATTTCCATTTAACTTGAGCTTTCCTGGGCATAGATTTGGAGGTTTCCCAACATGAAACTCCTAATGAGTATGTTTTCCATAAGCCTATCCCCCACCATATCATAGTTAAAATATAAATTCTTTGGCACCCTTAAACATCGAAATAGTTTAAGAATCCAATACCATACCAATATGATATTTGTTCTAGGAGAGCTCACCATAAATTTACATCCACATTTTGTCTTAAGGGTGAAAGTGGTTATGTGTCTCATAACTCTATTTGAAGGAGAAATGTCCATATCATACAATAGAGGCAAGATTAAGATGCTTGTTCTATAGATAGAAGTATTGTTATGATATTTTTCACACAACACCAATAAATATGTAACGTGTTGTGTGCATCCTTAGATATATTGAGATTGCAAGCTAAATATTTAAATAAGTGCATGTATAAAACTTATATATTATAAAAATAACCATCAATATTTTTCTTCCAACACTTTGGGTTGAATTCAAAATAGCATGCTAAAAGGTTTCATTTCAATGTCTTGAAATTTGGATATATAAATTTAAGATATGTACTCTACATCTTTGGGTTATCTACTTTTCAAATATGATCTTTTTTATGTTACATATTAATTGTTTTAACATTCAACATTGAATAAATTTCTGAATGGGCTTCATAAATAATCGACATATAGTGGAAAGGAAGTGATATGATCAATGGTGTTATTTCAAATATCGCCAAGGGCTTAGTGCATTGCCTCAACCTAGCGATGACCCCTCACCCACCCCCCCACTAATTGAGATGTGTGAAAAAAGAGTTCCCTCACCTTATGGTCTCACAACACTATGTTGTGAACTTTTCCACTAGTCCTTTCTATGACAGAGTGGTTTGCGATGTTTCTTCATTGGAATATGTCGATCTCTTACTTGGTATCCCTTCCCAACAACAATTCCATGCTATCTATAATTATAAACTTCCATATTTTTAGGAAATACAATGTCCTCAATAAATACCTATCTGTATACAATATAGAATTATGTTTAGGATAATATTTTTGTTGGAGTTATTCCCTTATGTTTTACTATAATCCTAATGTTGACAATATTTAGATGAATTTTTTCATCAAATGCTACTATAATATGCAAGATAGAATGATTGTCAAAATATAGAGAAAAATATGTTTCTCCTTATTTATTTTATTTTTATTTTTCATGACAACATAATCATGTTGTAGGAATGTGTTATCCTACAATTTGTTTCAATTTGTGGATTTTATTTTCCTCCCCATTTTTACAAGGATGTAGATTTCATTTCCTTGTTCATGGTTTTCGCATGTATCTTATTGAGCCCCAGATTTGGTAATGGAGTAGATCTTGAGAAGTTGTCATCGACATATATTCTATTAGAGTTTAATATTACAATACGACTTCTACTTGATACTAGAAAAATTTAATGGTTTGTGCATAAAGAATAGCTATATAGAGATAGGTTTGATAGGTAAACCTTATGTCTTAGATTTAAGTAATTTTATTTGTTTTTCTGAGATTTAGCAGATCAATTATTTCACTAATCCAATATGCATGTCCTTTATTTCTCACATGATTTTAGTGACTTGACATGGTTGATATAACATTCAATTCTAGGCCACTTTTATTTCAAGTCATAGATTATTTTGATTAAAATTATTTTCATATTTTGATTGGTTTATTAGGATCTTGATTTCAAAAAAAATTCTAAATCCCATGTGAATGTAATTTTTTTCAAGGTGAGCTCTTTGCCCCAATAAGGTCAGATGAGTCCACGAACATAACTATACATCAAGCACACGTTTTGCCTTTGTTGTGTATATGTTATTCTATATATCACTAATGTACGGTTATTGATTGATTTGAAATAGAGGATGAGAAGGTCATGTCGATTCTCTTGACCAAACAAAATCAAATGGAGTGGCAGAATTTTGTTTTAAAGGGTGAGCTAGAAATTAGTACTTGAAAGGTAGAACCTGAGAATAGAAATATATCTGATTTGGACCTAGAGACACAGCAAACAATGGAAAAAAAATGATATTGTTGATGATTCTTCCCCACTAATCAGCTCTAAATGTTAGACCACTTCCCGAATTTTAGTTATTTGCAATGGAATAGTGACTAGCTTTGATATTTGTATCAATAACGCCTATGGCCATTGTCCTATTCTTTTCCTATGAATGATATTAATTTTCAAACTCCAACTAGTTTTTTGTGGAACTAATTAAATATTTGATGTTAAGCATATAGTTTTCAAAGCTCTTTTCTAAATCTATTTTCTTGAGAAAAAACTTATTTTTACTTTATGCAATATAATTGCTACTATGTGACATATCTTATGACATAACTGCTTGGATAAATAGACAGAAGTGTTGTACAACGTAGTTTTTTTTCAATCTAAAGAAACAATATTTCCAAATACAAATTTTATTAATTAAGAACTTCTTTTAGACTTCTTAGCTAAGTTATGATTATATATCGGTAGAAAATTTTTTGTATGCGGATGTTGTGTTGTCTCTTTGGTTTATATCAAGTAATAATGGTTAATAAGGAACATGTTCTTGAGATGCAGGCACAGATATTATTCTACTATAGACAAGGTTCTCCATGGTTTTTAGGCATAGAAATGGAAACAGATATGTTAATGGGGTCTCCAAAGTCCATGTTTGATGCATTTAATAACAGTGATTATTTTTATTCCTTTTCAGATAAATAATGCCACAAATAAAATTTAAATAAATAGAAGAATATCAAGAATGAAGGTGAATTTATTGCTTCCTGTCCAAGTGAAGTCACCAGAACACCTCAGTAGGATAAGGTGTTCAAGTCTAGAAATATTTCCTGTCCTACAATATATATGCATAGTATTCTCGTTTCTCCATCTTTCTTAGTTAAAAAAATTGTGTTGTAATACTAATTTTCTCTTCAAGTTCATCAGTTTTTGGAAACAATACTCCAAAAATTTCTTTTGTGAGAGAAAATTTTCTCAGCAAAATCGGATTTAGGTATTTCCAAAACACAAACAGATGATAAAACACCAAAACACTTAGAGAAATTGATTAACGAGGGAGAGGAGGACATGCCAAAGTCTTCAAAGAAATTAAAACATCGGGGGATAAAATAAATCCAAGGAAAAGTGATTCTCTCAATCTTCTAAATTCAAATATGATATGTTCAGAAGGTACCCCCAATTCTATTAATAAAATATTGAGTAATATGCCTAGTAGTCATAGTTACTGTCTTATGTAGCATGTTTAACCTAATCATAATAGTTTCCAAAATACAGTCAAATAAAGCACTCCACACAGGAGAAAGAAAAAGAATTCACCAGGAAAAGAGCATGTAGTCGGTAAATGGGAAAAGAAGGTGATGGGGATTAAGACCTCTACAACAAGGGAAAACTTTTGTCCTAAAGCTAGAGAAAACATAACTGTTGGATCCTCTAAGCATTCTGGTTCATCCACACTTAAAGAGGAATTAAAATATCTACCCTAGATTCTGATCCATACACCTTTTGACTAAAAATTAAGCAAACACCCTAGTATACATGCAAGACAAGTTAAGCATGACTAAACAACAAATTAGATTTTTCATCTTTTTCTTCTCTGACAAAATGAGAAAGGCACCATTCCTTGGATGGAAATATGCAGAGATCAAAATGAGTCAAGGTTCAGTTTTCAATTCCACATTTAATATTCATCAAATCCATGTTTCATGTATTTTCTAGTTCAAACTGATGAAATATATTCATAGATTTTTCTGGCAAAAGTGATTGTTAAATACTGCAAAATATGGATGTTTGGACATGGAAGGTAGTGGAGTGTGTTGCTGAAAAAAAAAATTTACATTCTTGTTGGTCATTTTTATTTGTGATTTAGTGTCAACTCTTTTGCTTCATTATAATTAAGTTCATTTTGTACTGGTAGATAATTGAACACATTTTTTTTTACCAATGTTCTATAGTATTAAAGTGAACTAATTAATATTTTATTGCTTGGTGTTCATTGATGGAAAGAGATACACTTACTATGATAATTTTAAAATTTTTTATTTGTTGTTTGTTGTCATGTTTTGAGTGCATACTTGTGAAATTCTAAATCGCATGCCGCTTTGTGTGAAGGGGAGATATATATAAATATGTGGATTTTTTTCCTTGTGGTTCCCTGGAGATCCATGTTACATTTGCACAAAAGTTTAGATATCATTCAAATATCTAGAATTTCTAATTTTTAATTTGAATATTTACGTCATAAACGAAGAAAAAAGGTCCCAATTATAAAAAGTCACCCAACAACAACAAAAAAAAAAATTCTTATTTCATTCAACCTGTAACATATTGCATTTTTCTTCATGAATGATCTTCTTCCATTTATGACATTTCCTTTGCAATATTTGGTCCATTTGTGAGTTATAGGTCATTTTTAGGCTATAAATGTCTTTTCAACTTAACATATGGAGCCCCTTATACATAACTATTTTTTCCTCTACTGATTTTTTAAAAGTCTAATTCTTTAAAGGGTGCTAGCTCAATGGAAGAGCACCTGCTTTACAAGGAGGAGATTGGTGGTCCAATTCCATCGTGCCCTGACGATGATTATTTTTTGGTGATGGAGGCTCTCTTGACCATCACCAATGAGTTTATGGTGACATTTCTGACCATCACCAAAATATCAAATGGTAATGGTCAATGAACACCACCATATATATCCATCAATAGTGGTGACCATGAAAGTTTTGTCAAAATAAATCATTGTTGTTGATATGAAGTGCTGAGGGTCAATGTTTGTCATTATATTAATTATTCGTGATAGACCTTTAAGTCAGCAGTGAGCTTACCATGACACTTTTTGACCCTCACGAAATATGAAATGGTCATGGTCAACAAACATCACCATGTATATGCACCAATAGTGACGGCCATAAAGGGTCTATCACAATAAATTGTTGTTGTTCATATGAAATGGTGACAATCACTGTCCTTCACTATAAACAATATTCCCAAGGGACCTTGAATGTCACCACAACACATTCTTTCGGTGACACGACCTTTTGTGACATTCAGGGTTTTGGTGACCAAAGTGATTTTTCATCACCATTGCTCATATGAAATCATTACAGTCAATATTTGTCGTTATAAATCATTATTGGTGACTAACCTTGAATTTCACCACAACACCTATACTTTTGGCGATGCCACCTTTGGTGATGTTTAGTTTTTGGTGACGAAGGCTCTTTTGACCATCACCAATGAGCTTATGGTGACATTTTTCGCCCCTCACCAATAAAATTTTCTATTGTAGTAATGATGTTTTACACACCATTCAGCTTGGAATATGTGTCCCATGACCTTGGTCTTATAATTTTTTACATGGCTTTTTAACCAAGGGATGGTACAAAAATAATGTAAATAGCCTTTGTGATTTAAAATTTATACGTAATATCCATCAAATTGAAGGCACCACAAAACATATGCAGAATAGAAAAATAAATCCACACAACGAGAAATATGGATATTTGTCCATAATTGAATGTATGCCTACAAAATCAAATTTTGAGAAGTGATTCATTTCCCAAATGTAGGGATCAACTATGGATTATTCTTATAAGCTAGGCCATAATACAACTAAAGAGAAGAAATATCATATGTGACTCTAATATCACTTAGCCTAACACATTAATCTCAAAACTTGTTGGATTGCCACTTTTGAAAACCTAACCTCCATTATTCAACCATCAATTAACTTAGAAGACATATTAGTGAACAATTAAAATAAAATAATGATTAGAAATAACATGGTGTATGTTTCATAATTCTTTATTTCATTGTTACGGATGTTCCAACCATTTATTTTTCTTGTTAAAACCATCCCATTTGCTCTCATTTCACAATAACAAGTCCCCAACTCCGTAGAAGATCTAATTAGCTATAATTCCACGAGGATGTCTTATCAATTACAAGAATACTAGTCATGTATTCAAATTATATCCTTCATGAAAAAAGGGAGAAAAAACATTTGAGTCATGAAATAGAGAAATCCCATGGAAGGGAATGCTCTAAATTGAATAAAGGCATGCAACAATGGGTTTTCCCCAATACTTTACATAAGATAGTGCACCATTTCGAGGGAGGACACATAAAAAACTAAAGGAATTCCAAGGGAAAATAATTATGAGAATATTTATAATGATCAATGTGCAAGGAAGTTCATTCCTACTAGAGAAATTTCCCTAATTCAAATCACACATACAGCCATTGCGACCTTCCTCTCTAATGATCTAGAAGCTTTTTTATTACTTGTCAAATTTTTTTTTAAGTTGATATTGAATTAGTAAACATTTCTTGTTATTCATTCTTTTACATACATAAAAATACCATTGAAAACATAACAACTGCACTATAATTGTAACCCACACTATAATTACGACGTAAGGCATTCTTATTTGAAAACAACTACCCTATTTGCCACTGTGTACATCTATGCAACGTCAGATTGAATGTTGAAAGTTTGAAGATTTTTGTGTTATCATATTAGTAGTTAGAAAAAACAATTAACTGACATTAACAACTAAGGAAAAAACTACACAAAGCACTTCCTGTCAGATCCTCAAAATTCTAAGGCTCTTGCATCCTATGACACTTTTGTTGAACAAGAAGTAGTCGAGCAGTGAGACGATGCAGGCACCAAGAAAAAATATATGACTTGATGGGAATTTCGGGGTTGTTGGTGCATCCTATGGCATTTTTACTGAAGAATACGAACTCGATCAGTTAGACGAGGCAAATACCAAGATTTTTTTTTTGGCTTCATAGAGATTTCGAAGTAGTTGGTGCATGGTGAAAATCAGAAGGCTCGAAGGCCATTCCTTCTCATAATAGAAAACAAGGTCTACCTGGAAACTTATCAACATTTGCAAAAATTTGTGTCACGAGGTTGCTACATATTTAAAAAATCATATGGAATGAATCCCTCGGCATATCTTGGTCGCAATATTGAAGCCAATAATATTTTGAGTTAGGCCATGGCCATTAAAACTAGAATTACATGGCATGGGTTTAAGAGTGTGAACACGTTGGTAGATGTTGGATGAGGTATGGGATCTTCTTTATCCATTATTTTGAAAGAAAATTCACATATTCATGGCATTAATCTTGATCTCCCTTAGGTCCTCACAACTACACCTCCCATAACATGTAATATTTCTAATGTTGGTCAACATCAATATAAATTTGTTTATCTAATGGAATATAAATTCCATGATTATATATGGAAGGTTGTAATTGAGATTGAGTTAGTGGATTATTCATGACTCAGAGGACGAGAAGTGTATGAAAAGGTAGACAAGAAGCTATGAGGAAACGATGGTGAATGGAAAACTGTTAATTGTGGAAACAGTTGTTGGGGGGTGAAAGAAAGTGAAAGTATGTCAAGGTGATTGAGTTTGTTATATTATATAGGAATGATGATTTACAAAATGGGTGGGAAGGAGAGAACAAAGAAAGAATTCAAAGGGTTGTTCCTAAAGAAAGGCTTCAAAAGGTACACCATCATCAAGTTGCCTTTCCTTCAATCAAGTTGCATTTCTTTCAAACACTCATTGTGTTGTCCAAATCCTAATAACATCTTGTGCTCCGTTGGTCAGCTAGCTACCTTGCAGTTTGAAATCAATATTTATGTTTGTAGGACAAGAGTATGTTTTTGGTGGGTATTTTGTAATAGCTAGTGGTGTATTTATGTTTGTATGCCAATAATATGCATTTCATTGGTAGTTATATAAGAGGAAGGGTGGGGTAATAATGGATATTGTGTGTTGAGAGATATAGTATGTCTTCTCTCGATATTTTGTAACACGAAGCCTTAATATGTGTAGTTTTGTTGGGAAATAATATGCATTATTATGTAGGTATTTTTTAGTATTGATGAATAGGATGTGCAATTTAGTGTTTAATGTGCCCTAAGATATAATTTTTCATTACTAATTAGTTATAATTTTATGATAAAGTTAACCAATCCAATAATAATATTGTTGTTAACGTCTAAATTTTATTTTTCATTTCTTTGTTTTCTTGTGATGTTTTTAGAAAAATGGAAGTGCGTGGTTAAATATTTTTCATCTCAGTGGATTTTCCTACAAAGAATAGAGTTTATACATAATCCAGCTAGCATATATGGTGATAGAACTATATTAATATCAACTCAAATAACGTCTACCTTTGTTTCTTGTTTCTTGGGTTTCTTGCGGCGGTTTCAGAAGTTATGTCTCGTGGTAAATTTGTCTTCCCATTCATGATGAATTTTTCCCACATACAAAGTCCATGCTACGAAGAACAAAAGTCTTAGGTAATTGCATCTAATTGTACGTTGTGAAGAATACAGTCGTTATCTCTGTAGAGTGCTCTCTAGAGATAATCTCAAATAAAATTGTGTAGCATAGTCTCTCTCTTTCCACATATATATTTGTATATAATCTCAACTAAAATAACGTTTAGCTTTGCTTCTATGTTTTCATTTAAACGGATTTTTACCAAATACATAGTCCATCCTACGAAGAATATAGGTTATATATAATCGAGTCGACATATATGGCTATGAGCACGTTCTCTATATATAATCTCAAATCAAATAATGTCTATGTTTGTTTCTTGTTTCTTGATTTTCCTGGAATTCTCTTAGGAACATTCAAGTTCCATGGTTAAATTCCCATTCTCGATGATTTTTCCCACCTACATAGTGCATGCTACGAAGAATAAGAATTTCAGGGAATTGCATCTAATTGTAAGATGTGATTTAGTTGAGTTACAGAATAAAGAGTAGTTTAAAGGATATTCCGGGGATGGAACGATATTTTGGAGCCGTCGATTATTTAATATTAATAATTCTCCTCCACCAAGGTAATTTCTGTTGGTCATCATCATCGAACAAAGTCGCATTACAGAGGAGTTGTTCCTGAGAGTAACGGTAAATGGGGAGCTGAAATTTGAGTAGGGAAAAATGATATTTGGTTGGGAACATATGATAGTTAATATGACGCTGAAACAACATCTAAGAGGTCCATCCTCAAATACAAAAAACCGCATAAGCGAGGCTGCATGCAGATTCTCTGCAAGGAGAAAATTCAAGAGGAAATCAAGGTCCTGGCTAGGTACACCAAGGAGAATATAGAGGAAATGATAAAACATCATTCCTATGTCGAGAAGTTACGGAGGTTTAATCGTGATGATGGTCATGGTGGTGATATGAAGAGGCACAAAAAAATTATGTTCAGTAAAGAGTTGACCCACACAGATTTAGGCCAAAAATTGACTATTCTGAAACAACAAGCAACTTGTTATTTTCCTATGGATGAGGAGGATAATGGAAAAATGATATTGGTATTCAAGGACAATTAGGAAAATTTGTGGGATTTCGGTTATACTAAGAACCAGAGATAAGTGACATTCTTCTCTTTGAGAGATTCCACCCATGAACTATACTCAGGTCATTTGTGAGGAGGAGGAATATCATGTCCAATCAGTCGAGCCTTAAGGTGAAACCATTCATGGCTAATCAATGTAGACTCAAGGTGAAACCAGTAAAGGCTAATCAATCCAAACTCAAGGTGAGAACATTCATGGCGAGTCAGTGCAGCCCCAAGGTGAAACTGGTCATGTCCAATGAGTGCAGCGTCAAGGTGAAACTACTGGTGTCATATCAATACGGCTTCAACGTGAAATCATTCATGGACAATCAGTTCAGCCTCATGTCCAATCAGTCCAACCTCAGATTGAAACCAGTCATGGACAACCATTGCAGCTTCAAGGTGAAGCGAGTCATGCACAATCAGTCCAACCCCAAGTAGAAACTAGTCATGGACAATAAATCCAACCTCCAGGTGAATCAAGTAATGTCAAATCATTGAAGCCTCAAGGTGAAACATGATCACTGCGGCCTCAAAGTGAAACCATTAATGGCCAATTAGTGCAGCCTCAAGGTGAATCCAGTAATGTCTAATCAGTGCAGCCTCAAGTTGAAAGCGACAACTGTAGTGGTGAAAGGCACAACAAGATGGGAACTTCTGAAATGAGGCAACCACATTATAAAATTGTTATTATGCTATTTGGAAAAGAGCTTACAGGTTGTCATCTCCAATCAGTACAACGTCAAGTTGAAAGAAACAAATCTAGTAGTGAAATGCACAACAAAACTGTCACTCCAGGAACGCGCCAAACAAATGATAAAAATATTTCTATGCTATTTGGTAAATAAATTAATCCAAATCGAAGAAGGGAATGAGAATAGACGGAAAATGGGATTATCTTATGAGTTTTAGGGTTAGTTTCCTTGGGAATTTTGGTTTAAGATACTATACATCAATGTTTTTCCTTTCGGTTTACTGTTATGAAAAATGTATTTACAGTTGATATTGTTTAAGTCTAAATGTTTTGGTCTAAGATAATGGTATATGATTTTGAATAAAAAAAAAATGGCAAGTTGTTTTTGTATTGCTATATTATTATGGATTGATAAGTTAGTTGAATTAGTTTATATAGATAAGTATTTTGTTTATATAATTTTTATTTTTTTGGTCCTTGTTTTTTATTAGTTTAAGTACTAACCATTTTAAAAAGATCTCGTTTCTTTATATAAACTATTATAAAACTATTATACAAGAACATTAATTAATTAATTTCATTATATGTGATTTCCCATATATAATAAGCTTTTTTAATTTTTGTATAAATATTTAAATTTAAGTTTCTTTACAATTTTTTCATTTTATTTAAGGAGATGATGTTAATGCCACCCATTTTAAAATATTTTTATAAGGAAGAGATAATCATAGAGACATTGCATTTTTTAATATAATAGAACATATTATAATCCACACCATGCACCATGAGAAAGGTGCAACACTTATTATTGAAACCAACCATAGAGAGATTCTGTGTTACCATTATTTTAGTTGTTTATGTGAAGAGGGACCTTGTGTATTACTATTATTTTAGGTGTTAAGGTGAATAATTGTTTATGTTTTTTTATGGTTTAAGTGCTTCAACCCTATTTAATTTTTAGATTTGTTTATGAATATAATAAAATAGTACAAAACATTAAAGTATTTAATTAGAGTGATTTTTTAAACAATTTATTTATGAACTTGACATTTTAAAAACATATTATAACTATGTCATTTGTGATATTTAAGAAATAGTTACATTTCCTAGCGCAACCACATTTACTAATGTGATTAAAGTAAACCATGTTATAGGAATATACAACGAGATTGAATCCACATTTAATAATGTGGTTCTTATACACTTATATCTACCACATAAATAATTATTAAACGTACAATGTAAATGTGTCTTACCATTTATGATTATTAATAATTTTATAAATAATTACCACCATATATATATGGTTACCATTTATTGTTAATAATAATTTTATATTGAGAAAATCTTTGTCACAATGTGATATTTGAAAATGGTTGACCATAGTCAACCATGATTGATTTTCATATCGATCCCTTGAGTTTATAAATATAAGGGTTCACATTTCTAAGGTATAATATTATATAAACTATAAAATAAATATGGTTGACTATAGTTTACCACATGGTCAATTTTTGTATTGAGAATATCTTTGTCACAATGTGATGTTGGACCGTGATTGATTTTACTATTGAGACAATATTTGTCACAATGTGACATTGGACCATGATTGACCATGGTCGTTCATGAGTATAAACCAAAGGGATTTATATCAAACCCTAGGATTAAGATTATAAACATTATGAATAATATTATACCCTAGGAATATGATCTGTTATATTAATAAACCTAACTGATTGATATTATAAATCCAAGAAAATAATGAACCCAAGGGAGTAGTATTAAACCAAAGGGACAAATATTATAAACCCTAGGAATATGAACCTCCCTCTTGGGTCATGCTATATTTTTTTCTTAAAATGGATCTATGTTTTCATGCTATTAATAAACTAAAACAATATATCATTATATTTTGTTCCACTGGCTTCGGAGTCAATATAGAGTATACTACATTAACATATTGTGTTACTTCACTGGTATTGGATTCCAATGTATCACTTGTTATAGAAGTTAAATACAAAATATAGGGATGCTACATAAAAACATAACATTTTTCTCCGGATTGTCTTCTAGATTGCTTAGACTTGTCATCTAAACATCACACCCTATATATTGCAAATCACATTGAAATTACAAAGCATGTGTGAAAGAAAAAAGTTCATTCAAAACATTCATGGAAAATATAGAAAGAATAACTCCAATATTCTTGGGGCATGATGAAAGACTTTGTAGGAGATGTGGAAAGCAGAGAAATTCTTTCTAATGGAGCACAAAGTCTTATACTAGCCTTGAATGATAGTTTTCTTGGCTTTCCATAAACCATTTTGGAAATCAACAAGATCCAATAAAAATTCCTCAAGATGTTCCTCATTTCAAATGATTTTCCCAACACTCTGACTATCTCACAACAAAATGTCTAATCATCTCCCCATTTTTCTTAGATCATGTGTCGATTCAAATAAACATGCAAACCCACTTTGTTTCAACCACTCTTGGTTTTCTAAACAAGATTTTAAGAATATGGTCAAGGACACATGGTCACACATACATCCCTCATGATTTACCTCCTATTTGGACCAATTTGCAAAACAACATTCGCATACTAAAACAGGTCGTCAAAGGATGGTCTCAACATCATACAAAAATTTAATTAACCTATTTAGATTAAGTGGAACATAACATAAAATAATTGTAACTTAACTTAAATGGAATATTTCCAAATGTTTTACTAACGACTCTTAAATAAATTCAACAAGAGAGATATGATATACCTAACAAAGAAGATAATTTTTTACACTATAAAAGTAGATATGCGTGGATTAGTGAGGGAGACAAAAATACTAAGCTTTTATATTGAATAGAATAAGGTATTATTTACGAAAAATATTACTAAAATGTAGTTTAAAATTGAAGGGCCGTGAATGTTACACACATGACAATACTGTCCATCAACATAAAATAATTTACAAATTTGTCGGAAAAGGGAGAACTATTTGTTAGAAATAAGAAAATATCTAGTAAAATTTTTCATAAATTAAAAATCAATGAGAGGTCATCATAAATAAAATAAATAAAACTAACCCTATTTAAGATAAATTTAAAATAAGAATAAAAAAACATCTTACGTTTAAATAAAATTTTTAGGGTACTCCATTTTTTGAATTAATTTTTGTTGGGTAGTTTTGAGTTGTTCAGGCTATAGGTGATCAATGGTTTATTGGATTGTGTGAATAACTAATATATTCAACCATGTATTGGGTTATTCACCATGTAAATTTTTGCAATGGTCTATTGGAATTTTCGATATAAATTTATGATATGTACAAGAACTTATAGTACAAATTATGATGTGGCCACCAAGAGATGTAAACCTTGTAATGTTGAGAGGGAAACGAAAAATACTAAAATAATTTGTTGTTAGTGTCAGTATAATTCAAAATGTTTCTTTTTAATTTTAGAGATGATGTTTTGAGAGGAAACATTGAAGATATTAAACATCATTTGTTGCACTGCACTAGAATTCCCATCGAAGATTCATATTTTACACCAAAATTTGTGAAGTTGTGATGCAAATTTCAATTTTGAAAGATAGTCATTGTATATTTCATGAATTAATATTATTTTATTTAGCTTATGTCATCTACTATTTGTATTTTTTTTAAATCTATCAAATATTTGTGGTTGGAACTTGAAAGACCGTCTTTGAAAATTAAGAGGCAATGTATCTGGAAAATATTGTAGAATGTATCAATTTGGCATAATGTACATGATGTATCTTTATATTATATATTTTAATAGCAATTTGATTACTAATTTTTATCTTCAATCATATTTTATATGGCACGATTCTTCTAGAATTTATGCCTTACGACATTTCCTTCGCAACATTAGGTAAAATTTATAGTTGTAACCCATTAGAGAGTGTCAACCCATTGGGAAGTGCCATACATATTAAATACCCAGTTTAGAGCCTTAAAACTATGAAATAAAACTATCTACAATAAATTAGCATTCTTTACACTCTAAAATTCTTAAGCCCAAATTACAAAGCTTAAATTTTATCATATAAATTACATTGTTTAAATAATGTCTAATTTAATATATTGTATTTATAAATATAGAAGAAAAGTATTATTTATCATGAATTTTAGAATGCATATATTTCAATTTATTACAAATATTTTACACATATTATTAAACCTAAACTATACTAATTGGCATGTTGCATATATTTTTTTAGCAATGTCACAAACCTTCATGAATGAAATAAAGTTAAGTATCCCAAGAAATTCACATATACAATACCTTGTTGATGTACCATTTATTTTCTTAGGATTCACCTCTTTTATCATATAGGTGATGCAAATTTATTTCAGGAGAAACAAGAAAATTGAGTTCTATTATTTCTTTGGAAAACCAAAAATCTCTTCAATTTTATTATTCTATTTTCACGGGTTAGTGTTTCATATAATATATAAATGACCCATGGATGTGAGGCTCCATTGTAATCTCCCTTGCAAGTTGGTCCTTTAATATTCATCCTTAAATGCTTAGGCTTAAGGCTTAAGTGTGCACAAAGAAGGATTGTAATTTGTATGACGCGAGTAGAGATGAAGATGGTTTTTTTTCTCACATGTTACAAAACCAATTATGAATGAATATTTTGGACATGTAACATATTAAAATATTTATCTTAAAATATCATTTAGAAAAATTTCTCACCACTTTTTTTTTTTTTTTTTTCATAATCTTATTTGAAATTACTCATATATGAAATATTAATTTTTTTTATATAAAGAGAGGGTTAAATTTTAATTCACCTTTCAAATTTAAGATTTTAAAAATTCTTGGGCTAGTAATAAGGTGAAATATTTGGTATAACCGGGATGAAAAAATAGAAATAAGGAATTCATGGAATTGAGGGTAACTGCATGGATTACTTCAAGGCATACTTGTCGTTAAGGAAATGCATGTTCATAATATCACTATTACGAAGGATTCACTTATAATAACCTAATACCTACAAAAAGGAAACATAGCCAAAGTATCAACATCTAAAGCTCATACTATAAATAATAATATGATTACTAGTCGATTTTCCGCAAAAAATGTTTTGCCATTTCTTAAGAAAATAGAACATATGTGTTGATGATCACGTTAATAAGGAATTCCTTATCAATGTAGTCCAATTACAATTCAATCAAATATAGGGCCTTAATATCCCACCTCTTCTTAGACACAAAAACTCCATGGTATTGAAGCATTATCAAATGCACTTGCATCTCCAAAGATACTTTATACATGGAATCATATAATTAATTTTGGATGAGACCAGTCAGTAGTCATGGAAGCACCCGTCTTCAAGGACACATGTACGCTCATTCACACATACTCCTAGCATGATCATAATACACTATGTTGGTGGTGACCTGATCTCATTGGAATTCCTCCAACTCCATTGGTAATTGACATGAGGGTAGTGGAAATTATGTTTCTCTATGGTAACATTAATAGAGATGCATGTGATTATTTTGATGATATGTATAATTGCATGGAGGACAGATGATTTTGAGCCGCTATAACTTCCTAATTTTGTACCCTATGGGTTCAGATTTAAGTCAATGGTTTCAGAAATTGGTTATTCCCTGTAATCATTCTACAAATATTTCCACAACATGAATCCCTCAGTGGCATTACTACAATGTCTAGAAAATTCTTTTTTAAGGATGTTTTGTTGGCTTGGTGTGCCCAGTTGTATGAGTCCCTGACAAGATTTCCTTCACAAACTCTAATATATAGGCAATTTACAAATTGGCACACCTAGGCTCATAGTCTATAGGATCTCTACAATGTTTTGACATGTTTTTTATTCTCTTAATAATTTTCCCATGAAATTTCCACTAAAATTTAATCAATGAGTCTCATAGGATTGTCCTATTACATGAAAATTCACATTATTTCTTATTTACTAGTGGTTTCTTACCTTTGTTGGATTTGTGGATTCTTACATAGGAATTCACCCGTATGAACATTTATTCTTGGTATATTTTTTTGTCGAACAACAATGGATGATATTTTATACGCCACTCGGTTAAAATTTTTTGAGGATTTTCTTGCTATTCATTCCCAACTAGACTGAAATGAGGCTTAGTAAAGTGAAAGAACCTAGTGATAGTGCTAGTAAAATTTGCGACAATTGCATCTAGTACATGCAAAGTTTGTAACTTTATATTTTAGAGACAATTAAGAAATTACAAAACCAAATGCGAACCATTATTTATCTTCTGGAGTATATCCAGGGTTTAAAGTCTATATTGGTCTGCCAATATGACGAGACAGGTGCTTTATGTCAACAATTTGAAGTATTGTAAGAATAGATCACTCTCAAAAACTCCCAAAACTGTAAATGAAGTGTTGACAACGATTATTTAGAAAGCCTCCTTCCTCACTTCAACGAGGTTCTAGATGAGGAAATTCACCCCATTTTATGATGTATTCTCAATTCAAATTATATCTTTTTCTTGGTTTTTTTTGCAAGATGTATTCGTCTCATCATACAATCATATTAGTTTTACTAAGTTGTCTTTTTGAGCTATTTGCACTCTCTTTTCTAGAGGATAAGTCATTATATGCATATATGTAACTCTTTTTCTTTTTGCAATTTTACATGACCAAGAAAAGATTTAATATAAAATATACTCATTTGTATGGAAAAAAATAAAAGATGGCACTGTCTTAGGAGCCGAGAATTTCTGCTGATTGTAACTTTTTAACCAGATTCAAATTTTTTTATTTTGCAAAATATTTATTTAGAAGTGTTCGAATACATATTTTTGAAGGAATAAATAGATTCAACACCCTCAAAAACCACATGTACACCTTAAATTCTATTATTTGAAAACTGTAACCTATATTTCCAAAAAATTCAACCTGATTTTTCAAAAGACATGCTAGAAAAATCTATAATTTTAGAGCAAAACTATCACTAATTAAACTTTAGTGATTTAAAAATTATGTAGGAAAATTTTGAAATATGAAACTAATGTTAAATAAAATACTAAATTGTATATATATAATTTTTTTAATATAAAAAAATCTTACTAAATTCAGCCCCTTCTCCCAAAAAAATAAATTCAAGGAGAGTTCAAAATATTTATATTTAACATTAAACAAATTAAACACAAATCTAATCATCCACTTTCTAACCAATTTAATAAATTTTTCACCAAAATAAATAATTTTATCATATTTATTTTTGATATTCTCACTTTTCTTTAACCTTATATATCCTAATACACCAAAAAAAAAAAAAGAGATTTCCACGTCTACCAGCTTGTGCAGTTGCATCTGTTGTCTTGTTGTCCTTGCACTTTTCCAATCCTACTAATTAGTGGCCTAACTGCACACATTATTTATAAAAACAAATACATCTATTCATTAGTGTAAATAAATTTAATACTCCGGAAATTCACAAGTAATTTTATCCATCCTTTTTATTTCTGTAATTTATTAAAACCCATAACGCAAATAGGTTTTTGCCCTAATTCTTATTCTGAAGGAATAACCTTATTATGGATTCTATATTATAGAAACATGTGTGCTGAGTATTAGTTCTGTAGAATTATTTTCCCACACATACAAAGTCAAAGCAGGCGTTATTGTCGTTATCGCGTTTAACGAAACCACAATTTTACTTTGTAAGCACAGACTCCACGAAGAAACTGTCCACGGTCTACGGACACTCCATGTTATTGATAAAGTAAGTGGCGTGGGAGTTATGATAAGTGGATACACACGTCCATCCGCCCTCAGTTTTAGCGAGTGTCAGGTTTGCCATTCGATTTCATCGCCCGTGGTTTCCGAGTGGGGTGCATTATTAGATTCTACGAAGAAAACGTGCCGATACACGGTAATCCAACGGTAAGCATTATATGGCCAATAGACCAGAAAATAACGTTCGCTGTAGGTAAAAGTAATTATAAGCAAATAATAAATAATAACATGGATGCTTTAGCTGCACTAAATACAACCAGTTAACCATATAATGCACAGCTATGGGAAGGTTTTTTTTTTTTTTTAAATAATTTTTTTTTGTTCTGCTAAATCTAATTTTAACCCTATAAAAATTGTGACAATTCAAAAATTATTTTTATGGGGTAATTATGGACCTGATACCACGAATGATTTCAAACTTCAACTCAATAAAAGGTGTAGTTAAAAGCGATTATAAACAACTAACATATAAGATAAAAGAAATTTAAATTGTCATTTGATGTAGACCTCTCGCCTCCCGTATTCAACTGCAATCAAGCGTTGCGACCTCCTCTCGCCTCCCGTACTCAACTGCAATCAAGTTCAAGGAATTCCTATATATATAATTTATATAGCAAGTAAAAGAAAAGAATAGGAATTCATATAAAAAATGGCAAATCCATATATATAATGATAAATATATACCTTGGAATTCCATCCACCGCTCTGCTTTCTTTGGTACTGTTGCAACATTTCCACAAGACAACGTCCACGATCGGTGAGATCCATCCATCTGTTAATTAATTTGGAGACCAAACCAAAGAGTGGAACAGAGGTGGACAGATATCGCCGATCCTGGAGGTTCATAGGTGGACAGATATCCCCGATTATGAATTGCATTGTTGCTCCTCGCCGATCATGGACAAATGATGATTATAAAGACTCGTCTCCTCTCGCCATCTCCACCGACCTGCAATCTCCACCTTTCCAACTGCAGTTTGATATAACTGTAGTTCCTGCTAGTGATGACCTAATAACTCTAACTACATCACCCTCTAAAAAAATCTACATCACCCTATAAAAAAATTATCATACTTAATTTCTTAAAACTATTGTTTTTCCAATCTCATTAAATTTTAAAAAATAATAATAAAATCCTCACGAATTGGGAAAAATCGCTTCATCGGAATCACTTAACAAGGCTGCATAACGACGGTACCCGCCACAATTGAAGTCTGTTTCAAAGCGATCTAAAGAAGTGTATGGATTTTACTATTATTATGATGCTCATCCCCATAAAATATCATGCAAGGTGTGGAATTATTTGATGAAATCCATTTTTGGAGGAATGAATTCATGGAAGTTTTCAAAAGAATAGGGATATTTCTATTAAGCGGGGTTAGAGGGAATTATTTAAATATTGCTATTAAGTGGGGTTAGAGGGAATTATTTAAAGTGAGATCTTATGGAGTACTCGACACGAAGGAATGAATATTGTTTATTTACAAAAAAGGGTAAATGCCCTTCAGGATAGAGGTCTATTGGAATGAGTCTTGAGTTATTTGAACCTTTCTTAAGTCACAAGCTATTGGTATATTAAGTTTGGGGTTGTTGGATATATTTTTTTGGTTATAATGGAAAATGATAAGTTTGACCAAACCTAAAACACTGTAATAAATAATTGATTCTCATGGTTTAAAAAAAAAGTCATGAAAAAGTGAAAATAAATTGAAATCATAATTTTCTATGATCGTATTTAAAGTTACAAAATGTATCAATAATTAAAAGTAAGCTTAAATGATCTAGAACTAAATGTGGACTTATACACACACATGAGGATGAAGTATCTCCATGTGTTGGAATTTCTGAATATTCCTAACACAGAGGGGAAATAAAAATTCCTCAACTCAACACATAGATTTAATCAAAATATTGGAAAAAGATGGAGGAAACAATATATTTCATTAAGCAAACTAAACTATTACAAAATGATATTTTCTTCAGAACTAAGGTGTTTTGGATTTGCCAAAAAAAAACTTATGTCATACAAAACATGACTCTCCTCTTCGCATATGCTCACTCACACAACGCCTAAAATGGTTTAACCGCTCTTTGTCTTTGTATCGCTTCTCACATATAATATAAAACACTCGAGTCGCTTTCCTTATATTTTTCTACGTTCAAGCAAAAAATTATATTACACACAATAATATAATGCGCACACTACATATGTAAACATATAATATATTTACAATATATATATAAAACACTTATATCCTAAGTTTAAACAAAACTATGTCGCGACAGATAAAAAACAAAACATTAAAACTTCATTCATTCCATATTAAATGGAGTCAAAATACTTTCCAAAAGCCTTTTTCTTTGCCTCACGGAGTTGTGTTCATTGGTCTGGAGGAAGGTGATGTCACCTTCATCGGTGGGTTAATTTTCCCCTTCGCAGCTCAAGCTCGATGTCGATGGAATTTGTTGTTGGAGGAGTCAAATGTGTTTGGCAAAGAATTTATGGCTGGTAGGTGAATGGTTAAGAACATGGTTGCAGAAACTTGAATGCGTGAGGTTGCGTGTATATTTCCAAACAAGTCCACACCGCTGCTGTCGTCTTTCGAATTTCCCATCACAATTTAATTCGTCATCCTTCTTTTGCTTCTGCCACAGTTGGAGCTAATTTCGAACAGTCCCTCTTAATTACAACTGTTTTTCTCTTGCATACCTAGGAATTTCCTGAGATAGTGAAAACTCTTCTGTCCCAATGGTTTTGTCAATATATCAACAAACTTCTCTTCTGTTCTACAATGTTGTAAAACAATTTTTCCATTGCTCACTAATTCTCTGATGTACTGATACTTTGCATCAATGTGTTTCGTTATTTTATGAAACATTGAATTCTTGGATAATGCTATAGCTGAGCTATTATCACAATAAACTATTGTGCCTTTTACCTATTTATGACACAAACTTCTCAATATTCTCCTCCTCCATACTACTTGACATGCTGATGTTGTAGCTGCCACATACTCTACCTCTGCTGTTAATAAAACCACAATTGGTTGTTTTTTAGAAGCCCATGAAATGGCTCCTGATCCCATATGAAAAATATATCTAATTGTGTTTTTCCTATCATCTACATTTCCAGCCCAATCACTGTAAGTATATCCATTCAATTCAAAAATAGTTTAAGTGGTGTATAAAATTCCATACCTCTTTGTTCCTTTCACATACCTCAGAATTATGTTTGGTGTCTGCCAATGTGCCTCCTTTGGCCTTTCCACAAATCTAGAAATTAAACTTACAACATGCATAATATTAGGCCTAGTTGTAGTCAAATACATGAGGTTGCCAGCTATGCTCTTATACAAACTTGGATCAAAATCGTTCTTGTCGTTTTCTTTGCTTAACTTCAATTCCATCATTATAGAAGTAATTGCTACCTTACAATCCTACATGTTAAATCTTTCGAAAACATCTTTAACATACTTTGCTCGAGAAATAAAAATCTTATTTTCATTTTGTTCTACTTCTATTCCTAATAAGTATCTCAGCAATCCCATATCAGTGATCTCAAATTATTATTTCATGACTGTCTTAAAATTTTCAATGAGGTAAGCATCATTACCTGTGAATATAACGTCATTAACATACAAAACAACAATCAACATCTTACAATATTTATCCTTGATGTATAATGTTGGTTCTCCTTCACATTTCTCAAACCCATTTTCCAGTAGATAGGCATCTATTTGTAATGTCCCTGAATTGCTGCTTTTTAAAATAGGTAGTTAGGAACTATAAGGGTCAAAGTGGACCCCAAAGAATATATTGATGATGGATATATTTTATTAAATTAAATTAATAAAATAAAATGGAAATTAATGTGCACTGACTAGATTGAGATTGAGATCTAGAAACCAAATCCATGAGGATGGATAAGGTTGTAAGACTTTCCCAGACTTCCAGAAATCATTAGAAGGAATAAAGTAAGATACTAAAATTATATTTCTAAATGAATATCTAAATACCCCAATAAATAGGAAATTATTGGGAAAATATGAAACAAAGATGAAAGAAGAAAATTTAGCTTTAAAAGTACATTTGTGGAAGAAGAAAAGGGAAAGCCTAGGCAAACAGGAACACAACATCCTGAATTAACTTGATGCAGTTAAGGAAAATGGGCTAGGGAAAGAAAACTTATATAAGAAGATTATAGATAGAAAAGAGGTTGTCTATCAATGGAGGAAAAGATCTCTGCTCGGGGGTGAGTTGTGAAGAGAAAGCTCTAAGGTTGGGAGGCAACTAGTGAGACCTAAGCAGTATGCACATTGAAATTTGAATAGTATTTGATTTAAATTTTTTATGCTAGGACTAGGCTAACATGAAAGTTTTGAATTGAAATTTGGGTTTAGGAATTAGAAAATTTATGAATTACAAATGACCTTTTGCTCGTCTATGTATTTAATAAATTACTATAGAAGAAATAGTAAAATCTGTATGGTTGCACAAACAGATTCTATAGAGGACCACCTCTCAGAATGTCTAACACTTAGTGCCGGGTCTAGATCTGAGGTTAGGTACCTCACAGAAAGCTAACAGTTCATAATTTAGTGAGATTAATATTGAATTATTTAATCGAACAACTCATCGAGAATTATGCTCTACAATAGAAATTAATATACAGAGATGGAATGAGTAAATAGTTTATTTCTGAAAAGATCTATTTTACTATATAGTTAACCATTTTTTTACCAATAAAAATAATAGCCGAAGTTAGAAAATACATGCATACACTTGATTTGTAATTCTAGGTTAACAATAGAAGATAAAAGAATATGTAAGTCGCCTTTCTACTTGGATATTTAATTATCCTAGAAATACATTCTATTATATCAAGGGAAAATTATTGTCTAAATTCCGTTTTGTAAAGAGACAAAAGAAGATTCAAAGGATACATATCATGAACATTTAGGAGAATGTAGAAATGATATTCTATAATAATAAAAGTGCAAATCTATATTTATAAAACCACTAAAGAATTACATGGTTAACCATGAGTAAGAATGTACAATATTAGCACTGTTATTATATATTCAATCTATGTTTATGAATACATAATTTAAGAGTTTATGTATATAGAGAATGTAGTGGTTTTGTGTCGTAGAATAAGGAAACGATTGTTTACTAACTATATTGGGAATTGTCATTTAAAGTTGCCCTTTAATATTCACATACTAGAAAAAATCTAGTAGAACTATGGAATTGAAATACAAAATGAAATAGTATAATAGACATAAATAGAAATATAGACTACATAAATAGAGATTATTTGTTTGAAAATAATTCAGAGATACATGTGTATGGAAATAATTCTGCTAATGACCCAAATAGAAACAAAATTGTTGCTAACAGTAAAGGAAAGTTTTATTAATATGATATTAAAGGATAGTTACAAAATTCTGGTTCATTGAAGGATAATAGCACAGTTCAATTTGGTGACAGAAAAAATCCTAATTTAAACAATTTCAAACAGTGCTATAGTATACATGTAGATCTGCAAATAGTCACTTTGCATAAGTTGTGGAGACTAAGTCCCATAAGAGAAGAAAATGGAAAATAGTGATAAGGATTCATAAATGGACTCTGATTCTTCAACGGAACATGAATACCAACCTAAATAAGAGAAATGGAGTCAAATTAATGTTGGAGAAATAGTACGGGAAAACATTCCATTACAAACACTGGGGTACGCAATTACCTAAAATCAAGAAATCCAATGGAAGTTAATAGTAGCCGAATTTTTAAACAGAAATTTATTACCAAGTAAAAATACAAAGAATGCAACAATCATATTACCTTATTAACTGTGTAAGCTGGAGAAATATCTGCCACAGTGGAAGATGAAGTTCAATACCAAGACGTTGAATAAAGAAATCATGAAAATAAATAAGGAAGCAATAGAACATTTATTCAAAGACATCAAACTAAATGTTAAAATAAATACACTAGCAAGAACAAACGATTATCTCTACACTGTGGGAATCAAGTTATTGAGACAAAGACCTTTAAATATATCTGTTATAAGAAAAGATATTTCTGGTGAGGTGTTAAGAAATAGCAATAGAAGTACGATAATGATAACCAGTTGGATTAAGTCGGGACAATCTATGAATTTAAAATAAAATCCTCTTAAATCAAAATACAGAATACAAAAAAAATGACATAAAAATCGTTAATGATTGTTAGAGTCGTAACATACCTTTTTGTTAGTTCTCGGCTACAGGTTTGGGTGGAGAATGATAGTGGGATGAACCTTTTTCGAATTCAAAGTCTGCGGGGTAAACCAAATGTAGTTAAAAAAAATTGATCTAGGATACAGAAATTAAAAACACATATATAATTGATTTGAGATAGTATTAGAAACCTATGGAATCACCTTCCACATAACATACTTATAGTGGTTGAATACATGGTGAAATAGAAATGATTGGTATAGAAAATTTTAGGAAAAATGAATAGAGAGTAGTATCCTCTGTAAATAATTCCCATAAATGAAAATTGAAACGGGGAAGTAATGTAATGATACAGCTAGGTGAACACAAGTTATATCAAACCTGGAATAAAGGCATCCTTAATAATATAAAACACACAGGATCAAAAATTGTGGTAATGATAACGTCGTGGTGCATATCAAAAGAAAACATAAATTTTTGGGCAAATATGTTACATCATTGTTGATGCTTCGGACTAGTACGAATAGTGCCATGGATGCAGAAGGTAGAAAAAACACAAGAGGATTTCAGAAATCGACTGTGAAAATATGAGCCACAGAAAACAAAATAAAAGACTCCAAAAATTAATAACGAAAACCGTGAGGACTAGAAATAAAATAGAAACAATTACCTTAAATTTTATCCATGTCGGTGATGTCTGAATAAGACATTGTGAAAAATTACATCAGAATGCATAGAAATGTGTTATGAGAGTAAGTGGCAAACAGTAGATCCATATTGGCAAAAATGGAGGGTTTCGCTCCATCGTGAGAGGTTTCAGTCACAAAGAAACAACAAAACAAACCTATATCTAAACTAAAGCTTCTTATGGATGAGTAAACCCTAATGAAAGATAATCCATATCATCCAAGTGTCATGAATCTGAAGGGAGACGTCAAGTGTGCGAATAAACCAATGTCGTCGGAGACCCATGTGCGGATAAACTCGACTTGACTAGGGGGTACTTGACAGGTCATAACTTGTAAGGACGATATAAGTAACACGTGCCAAATTCTTACAAATCCGTAAATGATCCATATCGAAAAATGGGTTTCACTGTAAGGATGGTTCATGTAATTATGGTGGTTGAAACCAGTGATGTGAATAAGCTAGGTTAATAGTGTAAAGGTACGTGGAGTACAGTTCATGTCTGTGCCACAATTTCTATCAAAATCCATCTTGGGAAATGGAATCAATTAACATCCATACATATATAGAGGAGAGCTTGATAAATTACAAGAACTCTCTATAATAAAGTGGTGGATGTTACATTGGGGCATAATCGAAAGTTAGATGTATTTTATATATCATGTCATGATGTAAAGTGGATATGTTAGAAATCGTTTCCTTGTGTGATATGATTAGCAAGGAGGAATGTTTAAGTCAAAGAGAACATAATTAAATCCTGAATATAATGAAAGTCAATAACCGAAGACATGTATTAAAGATCTAGTATATGGAATAGTAAGTTAAACGACGAATAGAAAACATTAATCAAAGATGGTTTTAAACGAAGTTAAAAATGTTGTATGCACTAAAAATGAATGCAAATGTAGTGGGTGACTTATAATTATGTATAATTCTTTTAAAGGTATGAGTGAAAATAAGAGGTTTGAGTTAAAATTTCTTATGATAACACCACATGGCAATTGGTGGATAAGCCAGTGCACGTATTAATGGTAATTATAACTTTAAACTATTATTAAGTGGATAGAGTATGTTGGGTACCATGTTATTATATTAGTGGCCAAATATACTATTGTGGGAAGGTAAGAGATAACCTTCCATTTAGGTCAATATTAAACGAATAGTCATTTACACCATACTAGTATATAACATTGGAAGAGGAGCCATGTATATAGCAATATCATTAATTTAAATGAGTTGGGGTGCATTTAAGTATGGTCGTATATCGAATCCACAAATTTTATACATTACACATAGACATAAAGTGAACATGTGGAAAAGTTATAGCAAAAATATTAAGACAATAGGAAAGTGTGTTTTAAGGCAAATAGATACATGAGAGTTATCTAGTTAAACTATATACATACTAAAATTTAGGAGGGAAAATTTAGAAAGTAACGTGTATGGGTGAAATTCTATATATATATATATATATATATAACTGAATGGGTGAAAACACCAAGGGGAATAGGAATTTACCATGTATATATTATCACCACACATTTAAAGTAGTTGGAATTCATATCGAATTCCTACCTTGAGATCCTAGTGGTAATGTTAGTTAAATTAATAGTCATGCTAGTATTTAAAAGAAATGATTCCATGAATTCGTGGGTATACACCTATACGGATTAAGAAAAATATGGTGAGCATATCTAAGTATATTGGGGATATATATACTTATAGTACTCACATAATAAGGGTTGTTACGGAGGTAGGATGACAATGTACAATGCGGATCCAAGTCAGAATGTGACGAATTATAGTAATAAGTAGATATATTACTATAATTAGAAAAAAAAATTGTGAAAAAAGAGGTGTTACACTATCCTACTGTACCATGCTCTTGGTGCTTGTTTCAGCCCATACAGGGCTTTCTTCAACCTACATACTTTGTGCTCTTGGCCTTCTTTCTCATATCTCATAGGTTGTTCAACATATACCTCTTCCATCAATACTCCATTCAAGAATGTTCATTTCACATCCATTTGGTAAACTTTCCACTTGTGTTGTGCTGCTATGGACAACACTTCTCTTATTGTTTCCATTCTTGTAACTGGTGCAAAAGTTTTCTCAAAGTCTCTTCCTTGTTGTTGCTTGTAGCCTTTGACAACAAGTTTAGCCTTGTGCCTTTTAATCTTACCTTCAGCATTTATTTTGGTTTTATAAACCCATTTCACTCTAATAACTTCCTTTCCTTTTGGGAGATCAACTAATACCCATGTTTTATTTTTCTCTATGGCATTTATATCTTCATCCATAGCATCTATCAATTTCTTATCTTTTACAGCTTCTTCAAAATGAATAGGATCTTCTACATGAAAATACAATGTAAATAAAGAGTTCATAACTTCTTCTTGCTCATAAATTTCATTCAGACTTTTGAATCTAGTTCCTCTCTCACTTGGTGTACTTGTGCTTGTAGAAGAACTCAAATCTGCTCCTTGTGATGTGCTTGGAGAAGCACTGTCATCACTTCTCAAGGGTGTTCTCATACCTGCTTGTGGTGTCCCTTCATGTACGGGTGTTGGTGGAGGTGGTGCTGCTAATGTGGGATGTATTTCAGCCATAAATTCCTTATCTTCATCATGAGACAAAAAACTTTTTAAATTCACTGTTTTCTCAATGCTTCCATCCCAAGCTTCTTATTCAATGAATTGTACATCTCTACTATCACAAATATCTTGGTGGATGGGTTATAAAATATGTATTCTTCATATTCTTCACTGTATCCAAAAAATATGCACTTCTCCCCTTACAGTCCAACTTCTTCATAATTTGATCCAGAATGTGTGCATAAGCCACACAACCGAAAACTCTCATGTCAGTGACATGCTGCTTTATGCCGCTCCATGCTTCTTCTGAAACTTTGTTCATTACACCTTTTGTTCGGCATCTATTCAAGACATATGCTGCACAATGTACAACCTCAACCCAATATTCATTTGACAAATGTTTTTCCTTCAGCACACTTCTTACCATGTCCATGATGGTTCTACTTTTCCTTTCAGCAAATCCACTTTGTTGTGGTGTATACCTTGTTGTAAATTTCTTTTGTATCCCATTTTCTATGTAAAAATGTAGAAATTATTTGGAGATATATTATCCTCCTCTGTCTATTCTTAAGACTTTAATATGCTACCAACTTTGATTTTCTACAATTGCTTTAAAGTGGCAGAAGTTCTCAAACACTTCACTCTTCAACTTCAAGAAGTAAAACAATTTTTTTCCTGTGTAATCATCAATAAAGGTCAGCATTAATGGTTATCTGCTAATGATGGTGTTTGAATTGGTCCATACAAATCAAAATAGACTATTTCTAATGGTGCCTTTTCCCTTATGCTCTTTCCTGATGGAAATATTTCTATGTGTTGTTTGCCCAAGATGAAACCTTCACATAGGTTGTATGGCTTTTCAATCAATAATAATATCTTTACCATACCTTTTATGTGCAACAAATTCACACCTCCAAAGTTAAGATGTCCAAATCTCAAGTGCCATAACCAATTTTCATCATTTTCTTCTCTTTGGAATGTATCTTGTGTCACTGTTGCCATTGCAACTCCTTTCTTCAAATATTCTCTCATCTTGAGAGGAAACATTATGGTTTTTGTCATCTTCACTTGTGCAATTCTCTGTTTACTAGGTGGTATGTCCATGATGTTGCATACATCATATTCAAAGAACACATTGTAGCCTTTCTGAATGAGTTGTTCAATGCTCAAAAGGTTACACTTCATACCAGGCACATAATAGACATCTGATATGGATCTCTTCTTTCCTTTCTTTGTCAAAACACTTGCTTTGCCTTTTCCCATGATAGAGAATTTACTATCTGTCCCCAATATTACTTGAGACTTCACATTTTCATCAATCACGGAAAATATAGAAATGTTTCGAGTCAGATGGCTACTATTGTTAGAAAATTAAATATTACAGAGCAATGCAACACATAAAATATGCGGAAAATAAAATCACACAAAACACATAAAACTAGAGAGACACAGATATACGTGGTTCAACTAGTTTGGGCTACGCCCACCCCGAACAGCCAGTCCTTCCTTTCTATTATCCGGGAAAAATGAAGAGAAAAAACCTACAGCAAATCCACTGTAATATCCTCTTTTCTCTCTCACAGTCTCCCTCTCTGTTTATCGCTCCGAGAATACACATACAATGCACAGTCGCAATACAATGCCCTCATAAAACGTAGGCTGCATGTTTCTAGGGAAAACCTAATCTAAAACATAACTTCTACCGTCGATCATTTGCCTAATGAACAGCCGTATTGACTAGAAATTACTATACTTTTACAAGGCAATTTTTTAGCATTCCATACGGGCACCGTTCAAAACTCCCCACTGGGTCGTGCTGCCGCCCCCCCTAGACACCCCATGGAAGCAATTAATTACGGGCGGTGTTGCCGCCCCTTTTAAGGTACAGGGGTCCAATGTTGTGATACAAAGTAAACAAGATAATCAGGCTCCACACCCAACAATCTCCCACTTGGAAACTGATTGTAGCAACTCCACCGCTGCTTCATTTGCTAGAAAATGACTCCTCTTTGGACCTGGCTATCTCTCATCTTCATCGTCATCCTTTAAGACAAATTGAAACTGAGTGTGTTCTCAGTTTCTCCCTGGTTACAACTTTTGTTAGCATATCTGCAGGATTCTGGCTAGTGTGTACCTTTTCCAGCTTCAACTCTCCATCTTCTAATACTGACCGTATGAAATGGTACTTGAGATGTATGTGTTTAGTCCTGGAATGAAATGCTGAGTTATTTTCAAGATGAATGGAACTTTGGCTATCACTGTATAGCATGCCCTTATCATGTTTCTACCCAATTTACCCATAAACCTTTGTAACCAAATCATTTCTTTACTAGCCTCTGTAGCAGCAACATACTCGGATTCTGTTGTTAAAAGTGCAACAACACTTTGGATTTTTGAACCCAACTGACAACTCTTCCACCTACAGTAAATACATATCCTATAGTGCTCCTCCTTTTATCTCTCTCACCTACCATATCTGCATCAACATATCCCTGTAGAGCAATGTTTGAACCACCAAATCATGATGCTTGATTTGTGGTACCTCTCAAATATCTGAGAATTCATTTTACTGCCATCAAATGTTCTTTTTCTAGATTATTCATGTACCTACTTACAACTCCCACTGCATGTGCAATATCAGGCCTTGTGCAGACCATTGCATACATTAAGCTTCCAAATGCTGATGCATATGGAACTTTAGACATATAATCCATGTCTTCTTGGGTCTTTGGGCACATCCCCTTACTATGTTTGAAATGGCTAGAAAAAGGTGTACTAACTGGTTTTGCATTCTGCATATTAAATATTTTCAACACCTTATCTATGTACTCATTCTGATACAGTGTTAATTTGTGATTTTTCTTGTCCCTAGTTATCCTCATACCAAGGATTTGTTTTGCAGCTACCAAATCCTTCATTGCGAATGAATTTGCCAATTTTCTTTTGAGCACATTTATTTCGTCCATGTTAGATCCTGCAATAAGAATGTCATCTATATACAATAACAATATAATATAGCTGCCATCATTTTTCCTTTTCAGATAAACACAATGATCAGAGTGACATCTAGTATAACCTTGTTTAGACATGAACTTGCCAAATTTTAGATATCACTGCCTTGGAGCCTGCTTTAAACCATACAAGCTCTTATTTAACTTGCACACCAATTTTTCTTTCCCTTTTACTTAATATCCTTCTGGTTGCTGCATGTATATCTCTTCCTCCAAATCTCCATGGAGAAATGTTGTCTTTACATCTAACTGTTCAAGATGTAAATCTTTCGCTACTACAAGAATTAAAATAGTTCAGATTGAATTCATTTTAACAACGGGAGAAAATATTTCATCAAAATCAATACCTTTCTTCTGTGCAAACCCCTTCACCACAAGTCTAGCTTTGTACCTCTGTTTTCCTCCATCTTCTTCCTTCAGCCTCTAAACCCATTTATTCTGCAATGTAGTTTTACCTGCAGGCAACTTGACTAAGTCCCAAGTCTGGTTATGCATTAAGGAGTCCATCTCTTCTTCCATGGCTAGCTCCCACTTCTTCCTACTTTCAACCTGCATTGCTTCTTCATAACATTCGGGTTCACCAGAATCAGTCAGCAATAAATAATATAATGAAGAAGAGTATCGTTCACGGTGATTACTTATCTTGGTAGATCTTCTAACACCACTTTCAGGTGTTTGAGGTGCTGGTTGCTGTTGTGGTGGTTGCTGCTGTTGTGGTTGTTGATTATTATTATTTTCAGGCACCTTTACTTTTTTAGTTATCTCATCAAGAACTGTGTTTTCCTTGATTTTTTTTTCCTATTTCTTTTTCTACAACTGATTCTTATACAAGACCTTTTCATTGAATATTACGTCTCTGCTCCTAATGATTTTGTGATTTTCATAATCATATAAGCGATAACCAAAATCATTAGCACCATATCCAATAAAGGTACATTTCTTTCATTTTTCCTCAAGCTTTGTTATGTTTTCTTTATTAATATGGACAAAGGCCTCACAACCAAAAGGCTTTAAAAAAGAGTAGTTTACCTTTTTACCTATCCATGCTTCCTCTGGAATACCACCATCCAAGGAACTTGCAGGCCTTCTGTTTATTAGATAAACAACAGTATCTACAACATCTGCCCAAAATTGTAAAGGCAATCCTGCATGCAATCTCATGCACCTTGCACACTCCATGATTTTTCTATTCATCCTTTCTAACACACCATTTTCTTGTGGTGTTCTTGGAACTGTCTTCTCTCTACGAATTCCATGCTCTGAACAGTACCTATCAAACTCTTTGCGGCAATATTCACCTCCATTGTCTGATATGAGATGCTTCAACTTCTTTCCTGTCTCGATCTCAACCAAAGCTTTCCATTTCCTGAAAGTATCAAATACATCAGATTTATTCTAAATAAAATAAATCCATGTTTTTCTAGTTTCATCATCAATAAAAGTAACATAATAACGAGAGCCACTGAGAGATGATACCTGAGCTAGTCCCCATACATCTGTATGCACAAGCTCCAATCTTTCACTCAATGGTAGGTACAGATCTTTCTGATACAGATAATCTTCCATCTGCATCTTCCACAGCAGGAATTTTTGGCCGTTAAATTTCTCGACCCTAAACTTACGATCGTCCACCATTGCTCCCACTCGAACCAGGAACCCTTATTTCCTGTGATTTTATCAGCCAAATATACCTTCAGATCTGATACCAGTTGTTAGAAAATTAAATATTACAGAGCAATGCAACACATAAAATATGCGGAAAATAAAAGCACACAAAACACATAAAACTAGAGAGACATAGATATAAGTGGTTCACCTATTTTGGGCTGCGTCCACCCCGAACAACCAGTCCGTCCTTTCTACTATCCAGGAAAAATGAAGAGACAAAACCTACAGCAGATCTGCTGTAATATCCTCTGTTCTCTCTCATAGTCTCCCTCTCTGTTTCTCGCTCCGAGAATACACATACAATGTATAGCTGCAATACAATGCCCTCATAAAAACGAGGGGTTGCCTTCTAGGGCAAAAAACCCTAATCTAAACATAACTTCTACCTTCAGATAATTTTCCTAATGAATGGCCATATTTACTAGAAATTACTATACTTTTACAAGGAAATTTTACATTTGTTTTTAGCTTCGGGGGCGCTTCCCCCGAAAATAGCCACCAGGTGGGGGGGCTCCGAAAAGCGTTGTCGCCCCTCCTAGACCCCCCACGACAGCGATTACTTATGGGTGGCATTGCCACCCCTTTTAAAGTACATGGGTCCAATGTTGTGATACAAAGTAAACAAGATAATCAGGCTCCACACCCAACAGCTGCAACGTGAATCTAGAAACCATATATCTTCATTTTTCTCTTTAGCCAAATTACATGCTAAAACTAAATTTTCTTGACTGAGATTTTCTTTAGTAAAACTAGCACTGGGTCTATTACGCATGTAACTTTGTTTCTTCCTAAATTCATTGGAATAATGCCCATACTTCTTACAGTAATGATATTAGACTTGGGATTTATCATAACTTTGTCCATGTGCTTGATTTTTTCCACCTTGTTGGCTGTTGCCTTGGCTTTGATTCTGACTTTGATTGTTTCCCCTTGCATTAGTATTTGCAGGGTTGTTTCTTCCTCTGTTTTGGCTCCTGCCTCTCCATTTTCCTCTGTACTTTCCTCTGCCCTTACCTCTTCCTCTTCTAAAGGAACTTTGGGTCTTGAAGGCATACTCCAAAGATGAGTTTGTTGTTCTACCCAATCTTTGTTCATGTGTCATCAATGATGCATGAAGCTCATCAACAATAAATTTGAGAGATCCTTTGTCTCTTCAATGGTTGTTACTATCACATCAAATCTTCAGGGTAAGCTCCTCAAAAATTTCTTCACTATTATTCTTTCTTCTATTGTCTCTCCATGATATCTCATTCAGGTAACCAACCCAATCAAGAAAGTGAAGAATGATTCTATTGTATCAAAATATTTCACACAAATTACTTCAAAATATCTTCTCATTAATTGAAGCTTTAATGTTTTTACCTTCTCCATACCTTGGTAGGTTGTCTGGAGAGTATCCCACGCATCCTTGGACCTCTTAGCTGCTACAATCCTTGGAAATATACTTTCATGTACTGCTTGATAGAGATAGAAGAGGGATTTTGCGTCCTTCTTCCTATTACTCTTCAGAAAGTCTTTATCTGCCTGTGTTAAGGCATTATATGCTTGTCCATCTATTGGTTCTTCTAAACCATCTTCAACTAGCTCCCATAAATATTGAGAGGCAAACAGGGCTCTCATTGTGATTTCCCAATAGTCGCATTTCTTCCCATTGAACTGTGGGAGTTGATTATTTCCCATACTCGTGCTTATGTTGGCTCCTACCATAGCCAACTTTTTGAACTATGCTAAAAAAAAAAAATTGACTGTGTTTTTTTTTTAAACAAATTGTCTCTCTGATTAAGAGACAAACTCTGTCTTTAAAAGACTTCTCTGGACTGCACTCTTTAACACAAACACAAAACTCTATTTTGGATAAATACCTTTATTTGTTGAACCTTCACTCTGCTGGAGAAATCTTCAACAAGCTTATTCTTCCTTCCTTCAGCTTCTTTTTCAAATGAAAAGAGGTTCATCTAGCTTCAATACCATGTTGGAATTTCTAAATGTTTGGAACACATAGAGGAAATTAAAATTCCTTAACTCAACAGATAGATTTAATCAAAATATTGGGCATACATGGAGGAAACAGTATATTTCACTAAGAAAACTAAACTGTTAAAAAATGATATTTTCTTCAGAACTAAGATGTTCTAGATTCACAAAAACAACTTATGCAACTACCAAACATAGCTTTCCTCTTTTGGAATATGCTGCTACTCACACAATGTTCTTCTAAAATGGTTTAACTGCCCTCTCTATCTTTGTATTGCTCTCAACATACAATATAAAACACATAGAGTCACTCTCTATATTTTTCTTCCTTCATGCAAAAGTTACATTACACAGAGTCAATACAATGTGCACATTACATATGTAAAACATTACAATATTTATATACATATATTGTAAATATAACATATTTACAATATATATAAAATACTTATATCCTAAGTTTAAACAAAACTATGTTGCGGCACATAAAAAACAAAACATCAAAACTTCATTCATTCCATATTCCTTGGAGTCAAAATACTTTCCAAAAGTTATTTTCTTTGCCCCACAGAGCTATGTTCATTGGTCGAGAGGAAGGTGACATCACCTCCTCTGGTGGGTTAATTTTCCCCTTCGCAGCTCAAGCTTACTACTGACGGAATTTGTTGTTCGAGGAGTTAAATGTGTTTGGAAAATAATTTATAGCTGGTAGGTGAATGGTTAAGAACGTGGGTGCAGAAACTTGAATTCAGGAGGTTGCGCGTAGATTTCCAAATATGACCACGACGTTACTGCTTTCTTTCAAATTTCCCATCACAATTTAATTAGTCGTCCTTCTTATGCTTCTTCCGCAGTTGGAATTAATTTCCAACACCATGGAAACACTTGAGATGTATAATCATACCACAAGTGTAGTTCAATTTGTAGTAGATTTTTAAATATTTCTTTATGGCTTAGTTTAACAGGATTACTTTTTGACTTTTTTTGCCAAAATTTAGTGACATGATTGTGGGTAATATTAAAATATTACATTCTTTGAATTATATTTTTAAATATATAAATAAATTTATTACCATCATAAAGTAATATTTTGAAATTTTCATTAGAATCTGATTCTAATAGTGTTACATTATTTAAATAATAAAAATGATTTAACAACCTACACATTTTTAAAACAATTTAAAACTTCGATTTTTTCTATTTCTAAATAGATTGTACATAAAGTCAACCAAATACAATCAATAGGATAGCGTAGCTTGTAAAGTTCTCATAATGGCTCTGTGTTGTAGCCAGTGTTCGACCCATATTTGAAGCATTTTAAGTCATTCAAGTGAATGTATCACCACATAATAAAATATTTCATAATATTGTAAGATATGCTTTAATGAATTGTTCTAATGAAATATCCATGGAAGTGAACAAATCAATTGTGGCTTAATTGTTTTTGCTATCATATTATATAACCTACAAAATAATAAATAAAACTAACATGAGAAATGAATACACAACAAATTTACCTTCATTCTTGATTGTTTCCTTTATCCATTGATAACTATGTTGTTTAACCCATTGAAGAGTGCACTATTTCTTAGCATTGTATAGAAAATTTTCCACATGCACTATACAAATCCATCTCATCTCTTCCATTATATATTCATTAACTTCCAACATCTTTAAGTAGCCAAGTAAGCATGTAGGAACCAATTCCATCTTGCCCAATTTCAATTTTGTTCTCCAATCCATAATTCATCATCCTCCAAAGCACAACTCATGTTTTCTTATTTAAGTCCATGGTAGAGAATATTTGTAAGAATATATCGACGAGAAACTCTACTAACATTGATGAAGATAATTTTTATACCAACGAGTTCCTCCAAACAATATGAAATAAAATATTATTGTTATGCCACACCTATTAACCATTATTCAAAATGCATGCAAACCATTGATCACAATAATGTTGTCAATTTTTTTTTAAATGTCCGTCTAAACACTTTTTTGGATTTTTATATCTCTCTTTTTGCTAGACTCATAATTCCTACAAAATCCACAAATCCTCCATCTTTCAATGTTTTTTTTCGGCTACCAAACATACCTCCAACTAATTGTTATTATAAACTTGGTAAAGAAAAATTGTCACATTATAACTTCTATCATTTTAATCTTATTTGTCCATAATCTCAAATTTCTCAATGCACCCTCATACTCAAACATGTGTCCTGGTACTCAAATATTAGGCATAGAACTAAATTATAAAAAATTGGAACTATAAGATTTCTAAGGAATTCACTAGATCTAAACTACAATATGAAGGTGTATAAAATAATCAACAGAAAAACTAAGCATAAGACAAATTTCTTTTATTATGTAACAACATATAATTATATACCACACGATAGATGGAAAAACTTAAATCTTTATATATCTTTGGAAGCTTAACATTATTTTTGAAATAAGAGTAATTTTATGCTAATTCCTCTTATAATATTATTTACATATAGCATTCTTTATATCAAATTATTTATGATACGCTAGATCCCTTTCATGGTAAATGAAAGTTGCAACATCATATTAAACATTTCTATCCTAAAATCACTTCTCCGATCTCATTTAACTAAGGAGGAGTAAGCATATATTATCTCAATAATTCCAATTTTACTTATGATTTTAATTTTACTTCATTATCTAATCATTATTAGTCCCTCACTTTCGAGCTGCAGGGACTATAGTAATTGAATTTGTTAGTCTATTTATCCTTGCACAAAAAATGAGGGATCTATAACATTTTTAACCCAAAATTCATTGAATATATACATGGAATTTTATATTTTACCAAATGCTTAAGTTCGATATATTATTTCGCATTCTTCAACCCATATATCTTAGCCTATAAATTAGGTTTCATTAACATTTTTTTTTACAAATTAGTTGAAAATAATGTTAACATTAGTTTACGAACATTAAATGTAGTTTTTGCAAGTATCCTCAACCTTCACCTTGTTTTCACCACCCCACTTCCTTGTAGCTTCCAAGGGGGCTTCACCTAATTAACCTCTAACATAGCACCCACATTCATGGCATACTAAACAATAGCCTTAATTTAGCTACATATTCGAAAATACCTCTAAAAATAACTTTATTTAAACCGCGACCAATACAAACCCAATACAACTTCCCAATTTAAAAACCCCCTACTTTAACTAGATATTGTAGGTATCCACTTTTTATACCCTTTTATATTTATATACCTTTATTTTCATCAACAATGGTAAGCAAATTCTGCACCTAGAAAGAATAACATAGATACTAGGTAGCTAAAAATTTGAAAGTTTCAATAAAAAAGAGGAAGATATAACTTGGTTGATTTACAAATACATAATGTGGAAAATTTAAAGATAGATTTAAACTCTCAATTTTGTTTATCATCTATTGAATACTAAAAAAGATACACTACAACAATTCAAAACAAAACCTCGATAACCATCAGAATGGTACACCTTTCATCTCATTTATAGAATAGGAAGAGGAGAGAAATTACAATGAATACTGACTGGAATTTATCAAATCACAACCCTAACATGATCACCTAGTGCACCATAGTTGCAGGGTAAAATTTTGAAATATATGAGATCCAATAGATATGCATCACCAATTAATTTGGAGACCAAAGAGTGGAACATAGGAGGATAGACATCGTGAATTCTAGACGTTGATAGGTGGAAAAAGGAGGCAACTAATGGATTGATGCTTAATTAATTATTGCTTAATGTACATGATGATTATAAAGACTCCTTGATTCACAGCAAGAGCTCCTCTTTCCATCTCCACTGACATGCAATATCCACCTTTCCAATTTTGATATAATTATAGTTCCACTCTACTTGATGTTAGTGCTAACTATTAGTATGAATAACTATAACTAACAGCTAGCATAACTCCACCTTGATATAATTTTAGTTTTAGTCCACTTCTCGCTAGTGCTGAATATGAGTACAAATAACTCTAAGTAAAAATTAGCATAATTCTAACTAGCTAATTTAGCTATAGTCTCATCTGGTCGGTGAGTGTAACAATGTGTTTAATTTTTAAATTTGTCGATACAGGTAGAAGCACCACACTCGGTAGTGCCATAGCGACACCTTGACATCACTCTCCATAGATAGAGAGAGTGAATGTCGCATTTTTAATTTATATAATTACACAGTGTTCATTTATTTTTTAATACGAAAAATGTTAAATGATAATTTTTCATGTGAATAAATAAAAGTAAATATTTTTTTTTGAAATATGATTGATATGTAAATAAATGTTAAAAAATGTGTAATAATAAAAACTATAACTGTTAAGTTTATATCACCACATTAATTATAAATACTTTGATTATAGTAAAAATTGTGAATAATTTTAACTTTATGACATACGTTAAGTAAGACAACCATATTCATTATGGATTATGACATTATCTACCTTTTAAAAGTTTATTACTTTAAATCAATTTGTAATTAAGTTTAACCAACAACCTCTCTCTCTCTCTCTCTCTATATATATATATATATATATATAACATGTAAATAAATTTTTATACAATACCATTGGACGATACCATGGCTTATTAATACGAAATTGTAATATTTCCAATTCGGAAAAACAGGAATATAGAACATAAAACTGGAAAATGCAGTAAAATATCAATACATCAAAAGGAGAAGATCATAGATTCATTTTATTACACATTATAGCAGAAAAATGAGTACAACATCCTGAGGAAAAAGACGCTGAATCTAGGGAAAACAAGCCTCAAATGACCCACTACATAAAATATGAAATGTTGCTGCTACATAAAATGCTAGAAGGCCATGACTGAATAGTATTATGGAGAAAAAATATAGGGTAAAACTAAAAATACATAGAACTTTTGATATATTATTTAGAAAATGTTGGGATCATAGATATAATATTTCTAGCACCATTCCAATAAAACCTAGAAGGGATTTCTAAATATACACAATATAAAAATTTCATCCTTAGGGTTGAATAACATACTGCAACTGGATAAATGTCAGGAGGTGATTGATATTATTAGAAAATGGCTGATAATCCTTCCAATATATCCTATGGATGAAGTGTTGATCCCCTCACTGGAAAACAAGCTCAAAACTTGGGTGTCTGACCCTCCACTACAACTGCGCTGCAAAATAACGCAATTCCTAAAGGAGACTGTGCTTCTGAAGATGTCTGAAGCTTGCCTTGATGCCAGATGGTGGAAATGAAGCTCAATGAACCTCTCCTAAGTGGTCACTCGAAGTCCCTTGAGGATGAGGTTGGTATTTTCGCTCGGAAACACACCTGGGCTAAATAGCACAACAGACTCTGCTATACAGCTGAAGCATGTAGAAAGTCATGAAAGACCAAACATAAAGAATATTTAGAATGCCATCTATAGCTTCCATCCCCTTCCTTATATCCTTTGTGAGCCTCCTCATCCTTTTCCCCACTCATTAAAGATGCTACTCACATGGAGACTCCCCCCCACTATGACTACGGTGTCCTCCAATAACTCTCCACTACCTCCATAACAATGATGTTGATCTATTAAACCTTGACACCATCCACATGCTTTAGCCCCCATTCACACCTAAGAGTTCTTTATTCAACTGATACAATGATCCACATTCACATTAGGAGTGGTTTTATTCCTACTAAAGAGATTTATGGGTTTCTCTACCCTCTTATTAATCTATCTTAATGACGAAATAAAAAATTAATATTCCAAGTAGCTAAAAGCTAATGAGGAATATTATACTCCTCCCCTCCAAAATTTTTCTTTTCCTCAAGCAACTGTAAGGATGGATGCTAAAAAATCTTCTCTCATTACCCTCTCACATCCTCGCCTGATAAATTCCCCTACTAAATCAGATGTTCTTCAATAAACCTACCCCTTAGCTTCCCCTCCCAAGTGTCTAGGTTATCCCTTGGTGATAAAATCATGTGGCTCACATCAGAAAGAAGTGGGAGAGCCATGGTGGCAACTACCTGATGTCTAATGGCCTCATTGAGGCATGGGACATGCAAAATGTTGGGGATCTTACTCCTAATGAGAAGTCCCAACTCATATACTACTCCTCCAATAAGATGGATCACTTTTTATGGTCCATAAAAAAGTTTCTTAGTCCCCTTCTTCTTCCAGGTAGATGGTATGGATGGATGAAAATGGAGATAGACCCAATTTTCCACCCCACGTTGTCGCTCTTCCCATCCATGATCTATGTAGAGCTCCTGCTAATGTTGGGCTGTAGCAATGTTGTCCTTAAGAGACCAGAATAAATCCTTACTATCTAGGATCCAATATTTGGTTCTAAGAATGTTTATTTCCCCAACCATTCTAAAAACAATGAATAAAAAATCATGAACATATGGAACCAAAAATAGATATTCACTAATTTCCATATAAAATTTGAGATGGTGCTAATAGTTCCCAAACTAGTACCAATGTAGTTCTGCTCCTTACTGCCCCAAAACACATTGTGGTAAGTAGCATCCAAGCCACTTTCTTGCTTCCTTTGTCTATTCATCTGTCTGGGGGTAGTAACTGATTTTCGATATCAACTGATTACACCCCAAATAAGACAACACCTACCCAAAGCCCTTTAGGATGTGGCCAACCCCATCACTGACTATGATACCAGGAAGACCATGAAGTCCAAATAGAGGCTTTCCCTCTTGTGGAGCAATGCACTGTAAATTAATGGCAAAGGAATGCAAATACTTTGTAATTTGATCAAAAATTACAAAGACACAATCCTTACCATGTACTGTTGGCAAGGTGGTTATGAGGTCCATAGATGAGCTATCCCATCTCTCTCCCGAAAAATTAAGTGGCTGTAAAAACCTTGCAAGATGGTTATTTTCCTCCTCATTCTTCAGGGAAGATACAAATTTCTTGATATGTTGGAGCACATCCTCCTTGGTACCCTCCCATGAGGATCTCCTCCAATGGCCTAATATCTCCTGCTGAAATCCTAGTGACCAAAAAGGAGTGAATCATGTGCTACATGTAGAACATTCTCCTTGAGTTTAAAATATCTAGTCAAGAAGACCTGATCCTGGTAACATATTACTCCATCCATCACTTTATACCTCTCATCAGTCACATTCACATCAGGAACTTCATATGTGAAGTGGTTCCTGGAATACTCTGCCAATATCTAGGACTCCCATTCTGGATCCATACTAAATAATGACACCGTTGCTGGCCTCTACAATAAGAAACTTGTCACCTCATTTCTCCCCTCTTTTACATGCACAATGCCAAAGCCACATGCAGGAATACTGTCATCCTGCTTTTTCTACCTTCCTTGCAACTCCTTCTCCTCAAGAGAATATTGATTTTTATGGTTTTCAATCTTCATTTGGAAGCTATTTCTCCTCGATAACTTCCTGAGCTTTTCCAATGCATGCATGAGTGCCAAGAACCCCTTAGCATATATGGAAGGCTCCTTCCTATGTGATATTATCTTCTGACTCTCAGAGCCTATGGAGTAGCCATTTTTCACCGTAATTGTGCCATCATTCACTCCTGAAACATCACCTCTTAGTGCAAGAGGCTTGGTGAGAGTTGGTGATACCAATACCGAAAAAATATCCATCTCCTCCGTGAACCTATAAAATGCCCTATGCGTTGTGCTAGACTCACACAAGGCTCCCTTCTTATCCAGATCTCTGAATGGTGCAATTTGTTGTGAGAAATATCTAACCAACATAAGGTCTAGGGGCCTTCCTGGTGGAATGCCTCCAAATAATATAACATTATGGTTTAGAGTAAACTGCATATCTGAGTGGATTGGTTTTTCCTTTTTTCCACTGTGAAAATCAGTCTACATCTTATGTGAGGAGGCTTCTTGAGGCAGATACGTATGCATTCTCCTGATCATATGATGCTTACCACTCTTCTTATCTATCCACTCCATCTGCAAAGTCTCCCAATCTATGGTGACCTTCCCTAGTTTAATCAACCACTACACACCCAATATCACATTGGTGTTAGGAATGTCGACCATAAAGAAGTGATCGGTCAAATTTTATGTCCCCAAGGTTATAGACAATGGCGGGACATACTTCATACACTGCATGGTTCTAGCTCCTGGACCGAAAACTGAGAATCCCTCGAAATCATCAATGGGTATTTTTCTTCTCTTGACTAACTAAGAATCAAGAAAATTTTTGGTATCCCCACTGTCAATCAATACTGATACCTGCTACCCCTAAACTCTACCTCAGAATCTCAGATTTAGATACTTGGGTACTCCTCACAAATATGCAAGGACCCCTCTAATTGGAGAAAATTCCCCATTCGAACCTCCTGATGGTGGTGGATCCTCCCCTACTATCACAACGTTTTTCTCTCCCTCTGGCTCCTCTTCTTCCTCCTCCTCACTATCAGAGAATATGTCAATATAGTGTACCTTTCCTGTAGCATAGCGATACCCTGGTGCCCATGGTTCTTGGCAAATGAAGAAAATCTTTCTCCTCCTCAATTCTATTTGGACATCATCACTAAGAGGCCCCTTGTTTTGGTTCTCTTTTGGTGGAAGAGCATTCACGTCTTTCCCTTTGGATTGGAAGGTGGGATTTTACTGAAATGGAGCTCTTGCTCTTAGAAAAGCATCCTATAAGGCCCTAACTCTCTCAATGGCATCTTAGAGTGTATTTGGTCTGGTGGACATAGCCAACCCATGTAGTTGCTATGCAAGCCCATCAATAAAGATATAAACCCTCCTAGCTGAAGATAAATCTAGCACCATGATGGAATGCTTAAGAAATTCAAAGATATGGCTCTCTGGATTACCTGACTCCTTGAGCTTGTCTAGCTCAACAAAAGGTGCCTCTGGATCTCTTTGATCAAATATTTCTACTAACCTCCAAGTGAATCTTACATATGCAGTCACATTGGCATGCCCCAATTTAGAAATACTATGAAATCACCAATCATGTGCCTCTCCTTCAAGGTGTAGCACTACTATTTTTATGGCTTCAATCTCCAGTACTTGGTTCAACTAAAAAAATATTTCTATTTTCTCCACCCAAGACTTGGCTATGTACTTGGATGACCCATCAAAAGCAGGCATAAAAAATATGCCCATAGTACACTGCAGATCATTGTTTTGCATGTACCCTCCACTCCTATTATTATTCTGGGGTCACCTATTGTCCTCAATCTGAAAAAACTCTTGAAATTTTAGATTATATTTCAATATCTAAGATTGAAAATCATACTCTTGAAAAAAATCTTCACGATTCTCCTCTTCTTGGGGTCCTCCACCTCTGTTTCCTACTGCTATGAATGTAGGAATAGTGGAGCCTTGGGAAACTTGTTGCATTATTGGTTTCTCACAACAGTGATGTGAAATTTCAGAGCTCTCTCCACGTAGAAATATTCTTGGGGTCTCTTTATGTATCTCCATCCTCATCTCCTTGATTTCTCTGGGAATATCCTGCATAGTTTGGAGAAGAAGCTTTGGAAACTTCTTTTCATCCATCTCTCCTCATATTGGAATCTTGATTTTGTATTCTTCGTTGCTTGTAGTATCAAAACATATTATTCTATTGATGTAATACTTCTCCCTTTCTGTGAGAGGAACTTATTATTCTTATGATATAGATGTGATGTCTCAAATGCTGAGCCAAGATTATGCTCTGATATCATTGTAATATTCCCAATTAGGAAAAACATGAATATAGAATATAAAACTAGAAAATGTAGTAAAATATAAATACATCAATAGGAGAATATCATAGATCCATTTTACTACACATTATAGCAGAAAAATGAGTACAAGATCTTGAGGAAATAGACAGTCAATCCAGGAAAAACAAGCCTCAAATGAACCACTACATAAAATATGAAATGTTGCTTCTACATAAAATATCAGAAGGCCATGACTACACAGTCCTATGGAGAATGACTGCAGGTTAAAAATAAAAATATGTAGAACTGCTGATATTTTTCTTAGAAAATGATGGGATCAGACATATAGGCTTTCTAGCACCATTCCAAGACAACCCAAAAGAGGCTTTCGACAATACACAATATGAAAATTGCAACCCTACGGCTAAGTAACACATTGCAAATGGATAAATTTCAGGAGGTTATTGATATGATGCAAAAATGGCTCGTACTTCTCCCAATAGATCCTCTAGATGAAGGGCTACTCCCCTCACTGGAAAATAAGCTCAAAACTTGGTTCCTTGACCCTCCACTGCAACTTCCCTCCAAAATAACGCAATTCCTGAAGGATACTGCACTCATGAAGATGGATGAAGCTTGGCCTGATGTCGGATGGTGTAAATGAAGCTTAATGAACCTCTTGTAAGTGGGAACTCGAAGTCCCTAGAGGATGAGGGTGTGATTTTTTCTTGGAAAGACCCTCCTGCTAAACAACACATCAGACTCTGCTAAACAGTTGAAGCATGCATAAAGTCATAAAAGGCCACACATAAAAAATATTTAGAATACCCTCTATGGCTGCCATCCCCTTACTGATATTCTTTGTGAACCTCCTAACCCTTGGCTCCACTCATTAAAGATGTTACTCACATGCAGACCCCCTCCCACTATGATTGCATTATCGTCCAATAACTCTCCACTACCTCCATAACAATGTTGTTGATTTGGTCAACCTTGATCCCATCCACATGATTTAGCCGCTATTCACACCTAAGTGTGATTTATTCAACTGATATGATGATCCTAATTCACATTAGAAGTGGTTTTATTCCTATTAAAGAGATTTATGGGTCTCCCTACCCTCCTATTCATCTATCTTAATGATAAAAGAAAAAATTAATATTCCAACTAGCTAAAAGCCAATTAGGAATATTAGACACATGCTGAATATGAAACATGTTGATATTTTTTTACTGGGCCAATAATGTTTGTGATCTTATTAAAATCTCCACACTTCCAAATGTACTTATTATTATTAATAATAATAAGACAGGATAACCTACCTTTTCAAGTTCTTGACATAACAGTAATCTTATGCTAAGTCCTCTTATCATATATATTTCATATGATATTCATTACACATAACATTCCTTATGTTCCATTGTTTGCAATAGGCTATATCCATTTCATGGTAAATGAAAGTTGAAACATGATCTAAACATTTCTATAATCAAAGAAATTTCCCATGTGCCATTTATTTTTCCACCTATTTTGTCAATGTTTTAAACTAACGCACATACCCCACTTCCTCCTTTATTTTCCTCTCCACTTGTTTTATAATTAATCTTCCATTTTTAAATGTAATTTTATCTTATTGTATGTCATCCCTCCCCTTCTCTAGCCAATATCCTATTTCTTTTTTACATTTCTTCCTGTAATGTTTTCATATCCTTTGCCAATTCTTTACTTCGCTAATCCGTCTTCTATTTATTTCTATATGAATAAGAAAAGGGAAAATGAAAACAAGGAGTAGCAAGAATGGATGCATTATCCAACCAATTTTATATTTTTACTTGTAATTTACCCTTGTCATGTGCGAGGCTTCTATTTGTCTATTCAATTTTCTATTCCTGCCCGCAAAATTGGGAAGAGAGAAAGTGAAAAAATATGAAGAAAAATAATGACCAATGTACTTTAGTATGTAACTTTACCTAATGTAATTACTTTTTTCTTTAGTACCATAAATACATTTGATAAACATATTTCCTCTAACTGAAATGAGATGGTGATTCTCAAATGGTTCTCAATGGAAATACATAAGGTTTCATTACATAAATTCCCTCTCTACTACCAAGATTCATATGGAATTTTTATGGATTCAGGGATATGGAGGGATACTATGCCTATCTGAGGATATTAATGCACCACCTAGTCCTAGGACTATTACTACAGATCTTAGCTTATTGAGTAAAGAGGTAAATTATTTTGAAATTGAACTTTGCTTGACAGCTACTGGAAGTAGAGTTTTTCCTTGTAATCCCAATCAACAATTGTTTTTATGTTCTTTAGATGCATATGAAAATGTTGTTGGTAAAAGCTCTCGATACACTGTAGCCTTCCTAAGGGAGTGATCTATATCATAGTATTGGGATAAAAAACCCCCAAGTCTCTCTAATAACCATGAGATAGCCATATAGCCTTATCTCTTAATGTTGCTTTACAAAAAAAATTATTTTACTCGATGGGCATGGGGAGATTGAACTGGTTGAACGCGAGATTTTAATCTATAATGAAGATTGAGAAGAACAAAAAATAAAATAAAATGGGCATGGTAGACTAGATGAACCTAAAGAGTTTATAAGAGGAATAAATTATTCTCATGGAAAACCATCATAAGTTTTATATGTTTCGAGATAAGTATAACGAGGTCTAATAAATGTAAAATATGGTTGATCCATATTTTGGATACAGATTTTAGTTTAATTTTTATGTTACTTCTCATGTTTGGGCCATTAACACATGTTTATATTAGGTGCTTTTAAATTTTTATTTTTTCCCCTAATGGAATGTGTTGAGTATGCCTTGAATGAATGCCTTGTATGGTGTTTTATTGAGTGAATTATTTATTTTTTGTTCAGTGAATGACCTTTCATAGGACCTATATAAATGGGTAAACATCACCTAGAATGAAACATGATTTTTTGTTATTGCTAACCCAATAACAAAAGCTGTTGGGATTTGAACCCAATACGTTTGTAGCTTGCATGATTTGAAACCATATGAAATCAAAGAAAACAAAAATTACAACAAACCTCAAAAGCTACAGATAAATGATGTAAACAATTCCTTTAAAAAAAATATAGTTAGAACTATCAAGCTCAAGGCAACCAAACAAACAATACAATTGGATTTTTTTAGCTCATATCACTGCTTGAAGTTCACATCCAAGGCACTCATCATTTTAGTAAAGCAAAAAAAAAATCTCAAAATGGAACTAGATAGAACATATATAAACTACAGATTCACAACATCCTCTATTTAAAACAAGCACAAAGTATAATTATTAAATAATATCAGTAATGGCTTATTGAACTTACGGGTAGGAAAATTAAGTATCTTTCATTGAAAAATGATAGGAAAATAGTGTTCTTAGTGATGTTTTCAGAATACCTATGATTCATACAACAGCCATGGTGTAACATGTAGGTTGTATCCTTTTCTACTTGTGTACATACAATGACCCTCCTTGTGTAACCCATAATTTATATTAGTGTGTTGCTCACCTATTAATCTAATAATTAGAATGATGTTAAATCCAAATCCAAATATAGTGATGGTAAATTCAACTGAAATAGACATTGGTATAACGGATTTTCAACCTTATGATGTCGTTTCCTACAAATACAACAAGTTCTAGTTCCACAAAAATAAATAATAATAATGTTGTTCATTCTATCCAGCAATGACATGCCCGTTGTTTACTTTCATGCATGGAACATATAATAAAGGTGGCACAGTGAATGGTTACATGGAGGAAAACATAACATATAGCATGTAGATTATATGGAGGAAAACATAACATGGGGCATGTAAATGTGCCTTGAATTATAACTTCATCATGTACTGATCAGATTTTACATATACTCGTTTATACAGGCCTATGTCCTAATTAATAAATGTTGAGAGAATATCTTATGTCTAATAACAACCTGCACTGTGAACTCTTTTGACTGATTTCCATGCTCATTATAGTGATTTCATTTATTATTTGGAATTTCTAATTGACTAATGAAGTATTTCACCAAACAATTTTTTCTTTTAATATACATATTTCAAAAATGTAAAATGTATATATTGTTTTATAAAAGGAGGATATGAAATATTGTGTTTTATCCCTCTGGTTGGGTTTAAGGTGAGGTTAATGTGTTGGCTTTCATTTTTTACAAGAATTAAAATGATTTATGTGTATATATGAGCATATTTATTTCACCATTTGGTAAAATCGATTGCCTTAGACATAGCATTCTTGTTGTTTCATAGCATTGAATGCATTTCAATATGAATTGAATAAATTAACAACCAATTTTGCAATTTTTTCTATGTTTTACATACTCCTAGCCATCCAATTATAAATGTGGATTTCAAGAAAGTCACATCTATCAAATTTTATATAATTCCCTATGAATTCAATAGTTTTCCATAACTTAGGAGACCATATAAAATATTGGTCTTCATCCTCAACTATCATGTCTTCCATCGGAAGATTCTAAAATTCAGAAAAAATCATGATTATGCAACAATGCATATTCCTGCAACTTGCTCCTCCTATAATAATCTAAAATAATGAATCAACTTTACTAAAAACAGAATTCAAATTCATGCATACCTATTTCTTCAACTAGCTGTCTGGTCCAAAATTGTTATGTATCTCGAAGAGTAGACTTCCTCCATTCTGAACTATACCTACAAACTACTAGGAATCTTGCTCTCAAAATATGAGAGTATAAAATATTCCTTCATTGTCATCAAATTGAAGAATATCTCATGATTTCATTCTTGTAGAGTATCTTTCAAATGCTTTCTTGCTATGACATGATACAAAGATTTGATGCATGCATTGGTCCTATTGCTAGATGAATTCTTTTATGAATACTTAAATTATTCATATTTGTATGTTGCTATCTATTATTTCAAAATTAATACTTCTACATGATATAGTATCCAAACTACAAACCTCATTATGATGGAGCTAAAAGAAGATATCCTTGGCATCTTCAACCTTAGGCTTATTTTTAGGTCCTTTTCCTTCTTCAATTGTGCGAGCTCAATCCTTTTCCTTTAAGGATTCTTAGGACAGTCTCTCTTGAAGTGTCTATACTCATTACATTCAAATCATTGTATTTTGGATATATTAATCTTCTTTTGATGAGGTTCGAAATTCCCAAAATTCCTTTTCTTCAAGTTCTTTACTTTAGCAGCAAAGGCTTGAGACTTACCATTGGCATCAATGTCGTACTTTGAATTCAATTTAGTCTCTTCTAAGATGCATTGAGACAAAACATATGCTTGGAGTGTCTTTCCATGAGTAGATACTAGTCACAAAAGTGTTCCATTTTGGAGGTAGAACATTGAGCACACAGGTTGTCAATTTTGCATCTCAAGGAATTTCAATAAGAGCTTGGATTTGATCCATCAACTGATATGTCTTCACCAAGTATGAGGATATTTCTTCATCAAAGGATATCCTTTCCTTGTACAAATGAATCCTCAAAGATACATTTTGTCTTGAAGTGCTTACTGCATATAGCTTAGTCAACCTGTCATAGATGTCTTTTTCCTTATACAATTTTAAAACAAATGGAGTAAGGTGATCCTTGAATGATTCAGTAAGGATAATTTGATCCCTTGTTTCATCCTTGAAGTATTTGTTCTAGTATTTGTAGGACATGGTTGATGACATAATTTTATATGAGGATAAGATCCTTCATGTTCTTCCATGCTTGGAATTTGGATGTCCCATAAGGCTTATTTATTTATTTGTAGAATGAAAACATAGTATTATATTCTTGATCAATAGGGAGAAATATAACACTTACTTGAATTTGGTGATGAATTTATTGTTCACTTCAATTGCAGGCTTGTTTTAAATGGTCCCAATACTATAATGCCAAGATGTAGCTCCTTTTTTCCTATGTTTAGGGTACATTGTAGTTACCAGTACATTCTTTCTAACTTGGCATTATTTTGTTCCAATTAATTGTGGATGCCTTCTAAATAATATATATTTAATTCATTTCTTTAACAATATATTTTTTACTTCTCCAAAGGCTATTAATCTATGAAAATACTCTGCTACCTCGACCCTATGGTTAGGATTACAATAGTCAGTGAAAAAAACTTGAGACTAGGGCTAAAATTTCACTCCAACCTGTGATCTCGTTTTGATTTCTAGGTGACTTATTCCCTAGCTTGAAGTTCTACTTATAAGCCACTGTAGGCCTTCCAAACTTAAGAATACATAACACACCTTTATTGACAAGTGAGACCGAACCTGCAACCTAGGTTACGCACCTTCTCGGGCTCACTCTATAGATTTCTAGGCCCCTTCAATTACTCCATAGCCCTCGACCTTGCAGCATAGAGTTTCGTATTTGCTAGCTGCTATTCTAGCCTTACACTAGCCCTCCAACACTCCCGAGGTATATCTGACAAAATAATCGGTCTTGTTCACAGAGGTATTTGAGTGCCCAAACTTTCCTTTGATTCCATGTTCAACCTTCTGCTCTTACTTTTCTTTTCTCTTGATTGATTCGACCTTCAAAGAATTCATAAGAAACATATTTTTCTTGACTTGGAAACCCTTTTGACTTAAAAAAACAGTGATCTTCCAACAAACTATGACCTTGAACTTAGCTCTAATACCATGTTGATAAATTTGTTAGGGAAACAACAATACAAAATTCTCTTATCTTGACAAGTTACTTGTGATATTCATTTGTATTTTATTCCTTATTATTATTATTATGTTTTTAGCAGAAAATAAATTTTCTAACACCGAATATCACACAAAAGAAAGAAGAACACAAGATATAGGTTGCAAGTGAAGGAAAAACCCCATCCAAGGGGAAAACCTAGAAAAAAATCTCTTCTTTTAGAATCAGTTCAAATGAGACGTCTAGGACTCAAGGCCAAAATAGGACATCCACCAAGAACCAAGCCAACAATCAAACATTTCTTCTCCGAGATAGAACAGACTCTCTAAGAAAAACGAGGGAAAATATCTTCAAATCAAGGCTAGACTTGCCTTTCGGCCTCCGAAAGAAGCTTTACTACTTTTCCTCTGATTCTCAAACTTTTAGAATATCAAGAAACTCTAATTATTTTTCATGTTTGTGCTGTAATAGAAATAATTTCAGATATTAAACATATTTAGGATTTATTTCCCCTTTTTTAGGGTTTTACTTTCCTTCCAAGGCCTTCTCTCATCCTTTCCAATTTCAGATCGAATGTGAGATGTGTGCCTCAAATGTGGTTGAATTTCCTCCTTTTAATAACCTTTCTAAGAGGTTTGAATAGCCCTCTCTAGGCCAACTTTGTCATAGCTGGCTGAATTGTTTTTGGGAGTTCTCTAGACTATTCTAGAGACAAAATAATAATTATTTATGTCATAAAAGTACCCAATAGGGTATTTTGCAAAATTTTGATCTTTGACATATGTAAGCCATAACAACATTACTAGAATTCTTCACCTGATTGAAAAAATACTTGAACATGAAACCCATGCTTTACAAAATAATCTTCTTTTACAACTTTTGATACACATATGAGTCAAATGACAATTATGAACACCGAAACTAGTTACATTTTTCAACATGATCAACATGATCTTGTGTTTATTGTTTGATTGTATATAGTTGTATCATTACTTGTGATTCAAGTGTTAAAAATATCTAATTACATATTGTTCTGTAGAAACTTCGATATGAAAAATCAATTTATTTTTTAGACATCAAAAGGGAAGAAAGGAATATTATATAAATCTATCAAAAAAGATAAGCTCATGAATTATATCATAATATTAATGAAAGAAAAATATGGAAAAAATCATGATAATGAAAATGTTGTTGATAATTTTCAATTAAAAATAATATGACCTTTTATGACTCCATTTTTGTACCTTCTTTTGTGCTTGAACCATGCCCCATGTTGAAGAACAAGTACTTGTTATTGAATATAAAAATTCCCTTAGCTTGGAGTGTCTTTTCATGAGTAGATACTAGTCACAAAAGTGTTTCATTCTAGAGATAGAGTATTGAGAAAACATGTTGTGAATCTTGCATCTAAAACAATTTATACAAGATCTTGGAGTTGATCCCTCAATTGAGATGTCTTCACTAGGAATGAGGAGTTGTCTTAATCAAATAATATACTTTCCTTATACAAATAGGTCCTCACAGATATCTCTTGTCTTGAAGTGCCTACTACATATTGCTTAGTCAACCTATCATAGACGTCTTTTGCCTTATCCAATTCTTTAACAAATGGAATAAGGTGATCCTTGATTGATTCGATAAGGAATCTTTAATCCCTTGTTTCACCCTTGAATTATTTTTTCCAATATTTTGTATTGATCTTATCTACTTCTGCAACTTTCGTTAGGACATGGTCCATGACATCATTTTTTATGAGGATAAGATCTATCCCGTTCTTCCATACTTGGAAGTTGGATGTCTGATAAAACTTATTTCTTTCTTTGCAGAATCAAGACATATTATTAGATGTTTGAGACATAGAGAGAAATACAAAAATTACTTGAATTTGGTGATGCCTGTAAATTTCACTTAAATTATAGGCATGTTTTCAATGGTCCCAAAGCTAAAATGCCAAAATTCTTCTCTTTTTGTATTTTGTTTAGGGTACACTACAGTTTCTAGTATAGTCTTTCTAAATTATATTTATTTTGTTCCAAATAATTTTGGATGCCTTCTCATCAACATAAATTTAATTCACTACTTTAACAATAGATTGTGTACTTGTCTTAAGGCTATTAATCTGTGCAAATACTTAGCAACTTTGACCCTCTAGTTAGGGCTTACAACAGTCACTGCCAAAATCTTGAGACTAGGCTTAAAATTACACTCCAACCTATGATCTCCTTTTAATTTCCAGGTGACTTCTTCCCTGGCTTAAATTTCTGCTTCTAAGCCATTGTAGGCATTGCAAACTTAAGACTACATAACTCACCTTTTCGACAAGTGAGACATAACCTCGCGACCTAGGTTAGGCCTCTTCTTGGGATGTATCTAGATGTTTCTAGGTCTTTTCAAATAATCCATAACCCTCAACTTGCAGCAGAGTTTTGGATTTTAGCTTCTATTCTAAACCTTATACTAGCCCTCAAACCGTCTTGAGGTAGAGCTTAAAAAATCGGCCTGCTCATGAGGTATTCGAGCCCAAACTTTCCTTTTATCCCACACTCAACCTTATACTATTAATTTTATTTCCTTTCTTACATTGATTCAACCTTCAAATAATTCATAGACAACCTCCTTTCTTGACTTGGAAACCCTTTGACTTAAAAAAAAACAATGATCTTCCAACTTCCTATGACCTTGACCTTAGCTCTAATACCATGTTGATAAATTTATTATGGAAACAAGAATACAAACTTCTCTTATCCCGAAAAATTAATTGTGATATTCATTTATCTTTTCTTCTTCTTTATTATTATTATTATTATTATTATTATTTTATCATCAAATAATTTTCCAAACACTGAATGTATAAGCTCCAAGCTATGGTAAAACCCCTCAAAGGGAAAAACCTAGAAAAAACTTTTCTTCTTATATAATCAATTCAAATGAGACTTCTAGGACTCAAGACAAAAATAGGACATCCACCAATAATGAAGCCATAAATAGAACAGGTCTTCTCCAAGACAAAATATATTATCTAGGAAAACAAAGAAAAATATATTCAAATCAAGTCTAGACTAGTCTTTTAGTGTCAAAAAGAAGCTTTGCTACTTCTCATGCAATTCTCAGACTTGTAGAGTACGAAGAAACTGAATTACTTCACACCAGTGAGGTATGAGAAAAATAATTTCATAGATGTAATATCATTAGGGTTTCTTGCTCCTTTCTGAGGGTTTTCCTTGCCTTCCAAGGCCTTGTCACGTCCTTTCTAATTACAAATAGAATGTCATATGTTTGCATCAAATGTGGTTGAAGTTCCTCTATTAAATATCCTTTCTAATAAGTTTGAATAGCCCTCTCTAGGACGACTTCATCATATCTTGTTGAATAGGTCCTGGGAGTTCTCTAGACTATTCTAGCGACAAAATAATAATTATTATTTTGATACAAGTGCCCAATAGGTTCTTTTGCAAAATTTGAATCTTTGACTTATGTAAGTCCTACCAGCATTAATATAATTTTTGACCCAATTCACAAAATACTTGAACATGAAACCCATGCTTTGCAAAATACTATTATTTTTCTTCTTTTTATACACATATGAGCCAAATGACAATTAAAAAGACTGAATCTAGTTATATTTTCCAACATCCTCAACATGATCTTGTGATTCTTGTTTAATTGTGTATATTTTTATAATTACTTGTTATTCAAGTGTTTAAAATATCATATTACATATTGTTCTCCACTCAGTTCGATATAAAAACTCATTTTTTTTCAAGAGGAAAAGGGGAAGAAAGGAAGATGATAGAGATCTATCAAAGAAGATAATATCATGAATTATATCATAAGATTAATGACAAGAAAATATGGACAAAATTCATGATAATGAAAATGTTGATGATAATTTTGAATTAAAAACAATATGAGCTTGTATCTCACCATTTTTGTACCTGCTCTTGTGTTTGAAGCATTCTTCTTGCTAAAAAAAAAGTATTTATTCTTGCATATCAGAAGTCCTAGGCTAAGAGAGTGCTTTGGATGATGAATGTAGGAAGTATGGGAAAAGAAAGACCAACCTTAAAAATATGGAAGAACCATTGTTTATATATTGGATGCACCCCATAAATGTTAATTGCATCAATACTTGCTTTGGCTCCATGTAACATAAGTTGCAAGAAAATAAATCCATTCTATGATTCAAATCAATGCCCTTTATTACATATCCACATCCTACATGTTCAATGAGATATCGAAGTATTTTTTTGTCTATTATTTCTTTACTAGGCATATATTTCAGTGATCATCGCGAACATGCACACTATCCACCTTCAGGGTTGACAACCGCTCATTTCATTCGAACTGGCAAGTCCTATACTATGGGAAAGCAAGATGTGGGGTGCATAGTGTATGGTTGGCCCAGGATATTCCATGATGGACTTGGAAATTGGAAGTGGTTTAGTATTTTCTGCTATACTTTTTTGGATGTTTTAAATACATTCTTCCTCTAAGTTTCTGATAAGGATGGAGATTGGTGACTTCATGTTATCAATGCATGAAGGGATTTTGTGTGCTTGGAGTAGATTTGGGTATTTCACCATGAGAAAAACAAACCAAAATCATCATGAGCATACAAAATCCCTTGACATGTGAACTCTTGGGTTGAGGGAGTGGATATGTAGGTGTGGGAGTCCTTAAGGTGACACATTATCTTGGATATGCATTGTCCCTAAGGAGACACATGACCTTGGAGATGCATTGGACATTAGGACCTTTGGAGGATTGTTGAAACTTGGGGAGTAGTGCTCATGCCATCGAGACCTTCCCTTTTAATCGTTGTCACCTTTGATCCTGAAACATGTCACTTAGAGTAGAGTGCTTCAAATGGGTGGACCTACTTGTGTCTTGCAACTTTTCTAGTAGCGGACTAGGTGTATTTGTTATTGTAAAGCCCCTTCAACTCTCATATAAATAAAGGATGGAGTGAGTTGTTATTATAGTCGATCATGCACTTCTGCATATTTCTTTTCATACTTGGGTTAGGGATCTAAAAATAATTCTACTCTCTCCCTCTCTCTCTCTCTCTCTCTCTCTCTCTCTCTCTCTCAACATTCTTTGTGCCTTATGTGATTTTGTATTAAGATGCCAGGATTTCTTGGAACATTCACCCGAAAAATTCATATATACATATATATATATATATATATATAAAGAATAAATGAAACCCATGAACACAATCACAACCTATCATATAATTCACCATGCTTTCGAAAACCCTAGATAGGGAGAACCAAGAGAAACCCCAACTCCACCAAATATTCTCCAATAATATGAAATCACCATGAGAAAAACATCCATGTTAGATTATCTTTGGTGGAGACATTGTAAACCATAAGTTGTTTTTTAATTGTGTTATTTCAGATTTGAATTCAATCTTACCACAACCTTCCATACCTTCTCACTCCCATAAATTATGTTATTTCAAAGACTTGAGTTCCAGATTTTCATAAATACAATGTCCTCAATACAATAGTTTAACAATTCTATATTCATAGTTAGATCATATTCCAAGAATAAATACATTCGTTTTATTTATCAACAATTGTCTCATGAAGATAAATCATGTCACAAGCGGCAATTGAACTTGGTTGGAAAGGATATTAATTTATCCCCTCAATTGGTTGAGATAGACTAGGAAACATGTGTTTAGTCATACTCAGTCACTAAGGATTTTTGATAATTTATCTCATTATTGGACTCAAATTTTCTCAATTAGAAACAAAAAATGATTGTTAAAATCCTTCGATACAAAGTTCCATTTATACTTTTATGACCATTTACAATTATGATCAATCACTATTAGTGACTTACTTGTCATTCTAAGAACTATCATAATTTCACATCAAAATAATTACTATTCTCATGAAAAATGATTCCTATCTCACTATATACAAACAAGGAAAATTGTTGGGTTCCAACAGGTTCGTAGTTTAGATTTTAACTATTTTTATAAAATTCTTATGCCTTCCACATGAAGAAGAGGAGCAACAATATGACATACATACTACATTTTTTGGCACAATGCTTTGTGATATTTCATTAAACTTGGACTTGTATTTATCCATGATCTAATTGACTTTTTCCTCAATCACACATCATAATATTTTTATTTCTAAATTTAGGATATTCTGTTAACGACACTCCAATTTTCCGATTGGGAATAGTTGAAGATTTTTGTAAATACCATATTACTTATGCATGCAATATTCTCATGAACACACAAATACCACTTTATATTTTTTTTCTCTATTTAATTACATGAGCTGGACTAGTGATCAAATGGTTAACCTCAAAAATGTGAATTGAATCAGAGCTAGAAAAAAACTGGATCAAAAAATATGTTGTCCAAAAATACATAAATGATTCAAATTTAGGAATATATATATATATATATATATATATATTAATGTGAATCCATATGAGTCACAATGATTATAAAAAAATATTTTCATTTAACTTGAGCTTTCCTGGGCATAGATTTGGAGGTTCCCCAACATGAAATTCCTAATGAGTATGTTTTCCATAAGCCTATCCTGCACCATATCATAGTTAAAATCTAAAGTCTTTGGCACCCTTAAACATGGAAATAGTCTAAGAATACAATACCATACTAATATCATATTTTTTCTAAGAGAGATCAACATGCATTTACATCCCCATTTTTTCTTTAGAGTGAAAGTGGTTATGTGTCTCATAACCCTGTTTGAAGGAGAAATGTACATATCATAGAATAGAGGCAAGATTAAAATGCTTTTTCTATAGATAGAAGTATTGTTATGACATTTTTCACACAACACCACTAAATATGTAACATATTGTGTGCATCCTTAGATATATTGAGACTGCAAGCTAAATATTTAAATAAGTGCATGTATGAAACTTATATATTATAAAAATAACCATCAATATTTTTCTTCCAACATTTTGTGTCAAATTCACAATAGCATGCTAAAAGGTGTCATTTCAATGTCTTGAAATTAGGATATATAAATGTGAGATATATACTCTAAATCTTTGGGTTCTATACTTTTCAAAAGTGAGCTTTTTTATGTTACATATTAATTGTTTAAACTTTGAACTTTGAAGAAATTCCTGAATGGACTTCATAAATACTCGACATATAGTGGAAAGGAAGTGGTATGATCAATTGTGTTATTTCAAATATCACCAGGGACTTGGTGCAGTGCCTCAACCTAGCGACGACCCCCCACCCATCCCCCCACTAATTGGGGTGTGTGCAAAAAGAGTTCCCTCACCTTATGGTCTCACAAGACTATGTTGTGAACTTTTCCACTAGCCCTTTCTATGAAACAGTGGTTTGTGATGTTTCTTTAGTGGACTGTGTTGATCTCTTACTTCGTATCCCTTTCCAACAACAATTCCATGCTATCTATAATTATAAACTTCCATATTTTTAGGAAATACAATGTCCTCAATAAATACTTATATGTATAGAATATATACTTATGTTTAGGATAATATTTGTGTTGGATTTGTTCCTTTATGTTTTACTATAATCTTAATGTTGACAATATTTAGCTGAATTTTTTCATCAAATGCTAATATAATATGCAAAACAAAATGATTGTCAAAATATGGAAAAAAATATGTTTCTTCTTATTTCTTTTTTTTTTTATTCATGACAAGGATCATGTTGTAGGAATGAGTTATCCTACAATTTGTTTCAATTTGTGGATTTTATTTTCCTCCCATTTTTTACAAGGACGTAGATTTTATTTCCTTGTTCATGGTTTTTGCATGTATCTTATCGAGCCCCAAATGTTGGTAATGGAGAAGATCTTCAGAAGTTGTCATGGACAGAGACTCTATTAGAATTTAATGTTACAATACCACTTCTACTTGGTACGAAAAAAAATTTAATGGTTTGGGCATAAAGAATAGTTATATAGAGACAGGGTTGATAGGTAAACCTCATGTCTTAGATTTAAGTAATTTATTTGTTTTTTCTGAGATTTATCAGATCAATTATTTCAATAATCCAATATGCATGTCCTTTATTTCTCACATGATGTCCGTTACTTGACATGGTTGATATAACATTCAATTCTAGGCCACTTTTATTTCAAGTCATAGATTACATTGATTAAAAGGATTTTCATATTTTGATTGGTTTATTAGGAGCTTGATTTCAAAAAATATTCTAAATCCCGTGTGGATGTAATTTTTTCAGGGTGAGCTCTTTGCACCAATAAGGTCAGATGAGTCCACGAACACAACTATACATCAAGAACATCTTCGGCCTTTGTTGTGTATATGTTATTCTATATATCATTAATGTATGGTTACTGATTGATTTAAAACACAGGATGGGAAGGTCATGTCGATTCTCTTGACAAAACATAATCAAATGGAGTGGTAGAATTGTGTTTTAAAGGGTGAGCTAGAAATCAGTACTTGGAAGGTTGAACCTGAGAATATAAATCTATCTGATTTGGATCTAGAGACACGACAAACAATGAAAAAAATGATGGTATTGACGATTCTTCCCCACAAATTGGCTCTAAATGTTAGACCACTTCCCGAATTTTAGTTATTTGCAATGGAAATAGTGGACAACTTTGATATTTTTATGAATAAAGACTCTCACCATTGTCCTATTATTTTTCTAGGAATGATATTAATTTTCAAGCTCCAACTAGTTTTTTGTGGAACTAATTAAATCTTTGAGGACAAGAATATAGTTTTCAAAGCTCTTTTCTAAATCTATTTTCTTGAGAAAAAATTTATTTTTACTTTATGCAATATAATTGCTACTATGTGACATATCATATGACATAATTGCTTGGATAAATAGATAGAAGTGTTGTACAATGTAGTTTTTTTCAATCTAAATTAACAAGATTTCCAAATACAAATTTTATTAATTAAGAACATCTTTTAGAATTCTTAGCTAAGTTATGATTATATATTGATAGGGAATTCTATGTATGTTGATGTTGTGTTGTCTCTTTGGTTTATATCTGGTAGGAATGGTTAATAAGGAACATGTTCTTGAGATGCAGGCACACATATTATTCTACAATAGATAGGGTTCTCCATGGTTTTCAGGCATAGAAATGAAAACAGAGATGTTAATGGGGTCTCCAAAGTCAATGTTCGATGCATTTAATAACAATGATGATTTTTATTCCTTGTCAGATAAATAATGTCAAAAATAAAATTTAAATAAATAGAAGAAAATCAAGAATGAAGGTGAATTTATTGCTTCCTGTCCAAGTGAAGTCACCAAACACCTTAGTACGGTAATGTGTTCAAGTCTAAAAATATTTCCTCTCCCACAATATATATGCATAGTATTCTCATTTCTCAAAGTTTCTCAACTCAAAAAATTGTGTTGTAATAGCAATTTTCTCTTCAAGTTCGTCAGCTGCTAGAAAAAAATACTACAAAAAATTCTTCTGTGAAAGAGAAAATGTTCTCGAAAAAATCAGATTTAGGTATTTTCAAAACACAGACAGATGATAAAACACCAACACACCTAGAGAAATTGATGACCGAGGGAGAGTATGACATGCCAAAGTCTTCAAAGAAATTAAAACAATGGGGGATAAAATAAATCTAAGGAAAAGCGATTCTCTCAATCTTCTAAGTTAAAATACGATATGTTCAAAAGATACCGCCAATTGTATTAATAAAGTATTGAGTAATATGCCTAGTAGTCATCGTTCGTGCCTTATGTAGCATGTTTAACCTAATCAGAATAGTTTCCAAAATACAGTGTAAGAAAACACTCCACACAACAGAAAGAAAAAGAATTCACCAAGCAAGGAGCATTTTATGGGTAAATGGGAAAATAAAGTTATGGGGATTAAGACCTCTACAACAAGGGAAAATTTTGGTCTTAAAGCTAGATAAAAACATAACTGTTGGATCCTCTAAGCATTTTGGTTCATCCACACTTAAGGAGGAATTAAAATATCTACCCTAGATGCCGATCCATACACATTTTGACTAAAAATTAAACAAACACCCCAATATACATGCAAGAAAGGTTAAGCATGACTAAACAACATAGTAGACTTGTCATCTTTTTCTTCTCTGACACAATGAGAAAGGCACCATCCCGTGCATGCAAATATGCAGAGCTCAAAATGAGTCAAGGTTTAGTTTTCAACTCCACATTTAATATTCATTAAATACATGTTTCATGTATTTTGTAGTTCAAACTTATGAAATATATTCATAGATTTTTCTGACAATAGTGATTGTGAAATACTGCAAAATATGGATGTTTGGACATGGAAGGTAGTGGAGTGTGTTTTTGAAAAAAAAAATTACATTCTTGTTGGTCATTTTTATTTGTGATTTAGTATAAACTCATTTTCTTCATTATAATTAAGTCCATTTTGTACTGGCAGATAATTGAACACATTTTTTTTTTCCAGTGTTTGGCAGTATTAAAGTGAACTAATTAATGTTTTATTGTTTGGTGATCATTGATGAAAAGAGATACACTTACTATGATGATTTTAAAATTTTTATTTGTTGTTTGTTGCCATGTTTTGATTGCATACTTGTGAAATTACAAATCGCATGTCGCTTTGTGTGAAGGGGAGATATATATAAATATGTGGATTTTGTTTCCTTGTGGTTCCCTCGAGATCCATGTTACATTTTCACAAAAGTTTAGATGTCATTCGGACATCTAAAACTTCTAATTTTTAATTTGAATATTTACGTCATAATGGAAATAAAAAGGTCCCAATTATAAAATTTCACCCAACAACAACAAAAATTATATTCTTATTTCATTCAACCTGTAACATATTGCCTTTTTCTTAATGAATGATCTTCTTCCATTTATGACATTTCTGCTGCAATATTTGGTCCATTTGCGAGTTGTAGGTCATTTAAGCCTCTTATACATAAATACAGTTCCCTACACCCATTTTTTAAAAGTCTAATTATTTAAGGGGTGTTAGCTCAATGGAAGAGCACCTACTTTACAAGGAGGTGGTCGGTGGTCTGATTCCATCATGCCCTAATATACATATGGAATGATGATGATTATTTTTTGGTGATGGAGGATATTTTTACCATCACCAATGTTCTTATGGTGACATTTTTTACCGTCACAAAAATATGAAATAGTGACGGTCAACTAACGCCACCATATATATGCATCAATAGTGGTGACCATGAAAGGTTTGTCAAAATAAGTAATTTTTCTTTGATATGAAGTGGTGAGGGTCAATGTTTCATTGTATTCATTATTTGTGACATACCTTTAAGTCACCAATGAGCTTATCATGAAATTTTTTTACCCTCACGAAATATGAAATGGTCATGGTCAACAAACATCGCCATATATAGGCACCAATAGTGACGAACATAAAAGGTCCATCACAATAAATTGTTGTTGTTCATATGAAACTGTGATAATTACTATCCCTCATTATAATCAATATTCCCAAGGGACCTTCAATGTCACCACAACACATTATTTTGGTGACATGACCTTTGGTGACGTTCAGGTTTTTGGTGAATCGGTCTATTTTTCAACACCATTGCTCATATGAAATCATTACGGTCAATATTTGTTCAGTTTTTGGTGATGAAGGCTCTTTTGACCATCACCAATGAGCTTATGGTGACATTTTTCACCCCTTGCCAATGTCCTTTTTTTATTGTAGTAATGATGTTTTACCCACCATTCAGCTTGAAATACATGTCCCATGACCTTGGTATTATAAATTTTTACATAGCTTTTTAACCAAGGGATGGTACAAAAATAATGTAAATAACCTTTCTTACTTAATATTTATATGTAATATCCATCAAATTGAAGGCGAAACAAAACATATGCAGAACACAAAAAAAAATTCACCCAATGAGAAATATGGATATTTGTCCATAATTGAATGTATGCCTACCAAATCAATTTTTGAGAAGTGATTCATTTCCCAAATGTAGGGATCAACTATGGATTATTCCTATAAGCTAGACCATAATAAAACTAAAGAGAAGAAATCTCATATGTGACTCTAATATCACTTAGCCTAACATTTTAATCTCAAAACTTGTTGGATCTTGCCACTGTTGAGAACCTAAGGTCCATTATTCAACCATCAATTAACATGGAAAATTCATCTCCTTCATATCATAAGGAATTTATTCCCTTTCTTTCCCCATAATCCCTTACAATCTCCTTTTATTTAGTGTATATAGATATATTCCGACGCTAATGGTTTCCAACTTAAAAGACATATTAGTGAACAATTAAAATAAACGGATGATTAGAAATAACATGGTGTATGTTTCATAATTATTTATTCCATTGTTATTGATGTTACAACCATTTATTTTTCTTGTTAAAACCATCCCATTTTCTCTCATTTCACAATACAACTCCCCAACTCTGTAGAAGATCTATTTAGCTATAATTCCATGAGGACATCTTCTCAATTGCAAGAACACTGGTCATATATTCAGATAATATCCTTCAGGAAAAAAGGGAGAAGAAACATTTGGGCCATGAAATAGAGAAATCCCATGGAAGGGAGGTGCTCTCAATTGATCAAAGGCATGCAAAAATGGGTTTTCCCCAATACTTTACATAAGATAGTGCATCGTTCCAAGGGAGGACACATAAAAAACTAAAGGAATACCAAGGGAAAATAATTATGAGAATATTTATAATGATCAATGTGCAAGGAATTTCATTCCTGTGAGAGGAATTTCCCTAATTCAAATCACACATACACCCATTTCGACCTTCCTCTCTAATGATCTAGAAGCTTTTTTATTACTTGTCAAAAAATGTTTTAAGTTGATATTGAATTAATAAATATTTCTTATTATTCATTCTTTTACATACATAAAAATACCATTGAAAACATAAAAACTGCACTATAATTGTAACCCGCGCTATAATTACAACGTAAGGCATTCTTGTTTGAAAACAATTTCCCTAGTTGCCACTGTGTACATCTATGCAATGTCAAATTGAATGTTAAAATATTGAATATTTTTGTGTTGTCATATTAGTAGTTAGAAAAAACAGTTAATATACATTAAAAGTTAAGAAAAAAATTACACAAACCACTTCCTATCAAATCCTCGAAATTCTAAGGCTCTTGCATCCTATGACATTTTTGCTGAACAAGAAGAAGTTGACCAGTGAGACGATGCAGACACCAAGAAAAAATATATGACTTGACGGGAATTTTGAGCCTGCTTGTGCATCCTATGGCATTTTTACTAAAAAATAATAACTCGATCAGTCAGAAGAGGCAAACACCAAGAAAACAAATTATGGATTGATAGACATTTCAAAGAATATGGTGCATGGTGAAAATTAGAAGGCTTGAATGCAATTCCTTCTCATAATAGCAAACAAGGTCTACCTAGAATCTTATCAACATTTGCACAAATTTGTGTTAGGAGGTTGCTACACATTTAACAAAGCTTATGGAATGAGTCCCTAGGAATATCTCGGCTACAATACCCAAGCCAACAAGATTTTGTGTTAGGCCATGGCCATTAAAACTAGAACTACATGGCATGGGTTTAAGAGTATGAACACGTTGGTAGATGTTGGATGAGGTATGGGATCTTCTTTATCCGTTATTGTGAAAGAAAATTGACATATTCATGGAATTAATCTTGATCTCCCTCATGTCCTCGCAACTACTCCTCCCATAACATGTAATATTTCTAATGTTGGTCAGCATCAATATAAATTTGTTGATCTAATAGGATAGAAATCCCATGATTATATATAGAAGGTTGTAATATTGAGATTGAGTTAGTGTTGCAGGGGTGGGGCATATGGAGGGAAATATGTTCACACACATACCTTCTGTTGATGCATTCAAGATGAAGGTGATGATTTAATCCATGGCTTTTCATTTGCATAAGAAATTCACTTATCATATTATTATCCCTACTACCTCTTGAATGCTAGAATTATTATATTATCATTATTATAGTGGATTATTCATGACTCGGAGGATGAGAAGTGCATGAAATTGCAGACAAGAAGCTATGAGGAAACGATAGTGAATGGAAATGTGTTAATTGTGGAAGCCGTTGTTGGGGGAGTGAAAGAAAGTGAAAGTGTTTCATGGAGATTGAGTTTGTTTTATTATATAGGAATCATGGTTTATAAAATGGGTGGGAAGGAGAGAAAAAAGAAAGAATTCAAAGGGTTGTTCGTAAAGAAAGGCTTCAAAAGGTACATCATCATCAAGTTTCATTTCCTTAAATCAAGTTTCCTTTCCTTCAAACACTAATTGTGTTGTCCAAATCCTAATAATATCTTGTGTTCCGTTGGTCAACTAGTAACCTTGCAATTTGAAAACAATATTTATGTTTGTAGGACGAGAGTATGTTTTTTTTCGGTATTTTGTAACAACTAGTGGTGTATTTATGTTTGTATGCGAATAATATGCATTTCATTAGTATTTGTATAGGAGGAAGGGTGGGGTAATAATGGGTATTCTGTGTTGAGATAGATAGTATGTCTTCTCTGGGTATTTTGTGTTGGGAAATAATATGCATTATTATGTAGATATTTTTTAGTAGTGATGAATAGGATATGCGATTTAGTGTTTAATGTGCCCTAACATATAATTTTTCATTACTAATTAGTTATAATTTTATCATAAAGTTAGCCAATCTACTAATAATAATATTGTTGTTAACGTTTGAATTTTATTTTTCATTTCTTTGTTTTCCTGTGATGAATTTAGAAAACTGGAAGTTTGTGGTTAAATATTTTTCATTTCAGTGGATTTTCCTACGAAGAATAGAGTTTATACATAATACAACTAGCATATATGGTGATAGAGCTATATTAATCTCAACTCAAATAATGTCTGCCTTTGTTTCTTGTTTCTTGGATTTCTTGTTGCGGTTTCAGAAGTTATATCTCATGGTAAATTTTTCTTCCCATCCATGATGAATTTTTCCCACATACAAAGTCCATACTCCGAAGAACAAGAATCTTAGGTTACAAATTCCATGCTACGAAGAACAGGAATCTAAGGTAATTGCATGTAATTGTACATTGTGAAGAATAAAGAGTCGTTAGCTCTATAGAGTGCTCTCTAGAGATAATCTCAAATAAAATTGTATACCGTTCTCTCTATATATATATAATCTCAACAAAAATAATGTTACCTTTGTTTCTATGTTTTCATTTAAACGGATTTTTACGAAATACATAGTCCATCCTACGAAGAATAGAGGTTATACCTTGTCAGATAAATAATGTCACAAATAAAATTTAAATAAATAGAAGAAAATCAAGAATAAAAGTTAATTTATTGCTTCCTGTCCAAGTGAACTAACCAGAACACCTCAGCAGGATAAGGTATTCAAGTCTAGAAATATTTCCTCTCCTACAATAGATATGCATAGTATTCTCGTTTATCATGTTTTTTAGCTCAAAAAATTGTGTTGTAATACTAAATTTCTCTTCAAGTTCATCAGTTGTTGGAAAAAATACTACAAAAAATTTTTCCGTGAGAGTGAAAATGTTCTCCGAAAAATGAGATTTAGGTATTTTCAAAACACAAACAGATGATAAAACACCAACACACTTAGATAAATTGATGACCGAGGGAGACGAGGACATGCCAAAGTCTTCAAAGAAATTAAAACATCGGAGGATAAAAGAAATCCAAGGAAAAGTGATTCTCTCAATATTCTAAATTCAAATATGATATGTTCAGAACGTACCCGTAATTATATTAATAAAGTATTGAGTAATATGCCTAGTAATCATTGTTCCTGCCTTACGTAGCATGTTTAACATAATCATAATAGTTTCCAAAATACAGTGGAAGATAGCACTCCACACAGCAGAAAGAAAATAATTCACCAAGCAAGGAGAATTTTGTGGGTAAATGGGAAAAGAAGGTTATGGGGATTAAGACCTCTACAACAAGGGGAAAAATTGGTCCTAATGCTAGAGAAAACATAACTGTTGGATCCTCTAAGCATTCTCGTTCATCCACACTTAAGGAGGAATTAAAATATCCACCCTAGATGCTAATCCATACAAATTTTGACTAAAAATTAAACAAACACCCCAATATACATGCAAGACAAGTTAAGCATGACTAAACAACAATTAGATTTTTCATCTTTTACTTCTCCGACACAATGAGATAGGCACCATCCCCTGGATGCAAATATGCAGAGATCAAAATGAGTCAAGGTTTAGTTTTCAACTCCACATTTAATATTCATTAAATCCATTTTTCACGTGTTTTCTAGTTCAAACTTATGAAATATATTCATAGATTTTTCTGGCAAAAGTGATTGTTAAATACTGCAAAATATGGATGTTTGGACATGGAAGTTCGTGGTTAAATATTTTTCATTTCAGTGGATTTTCCTACGAAGAGTAGAGTTTATACATAATCCAGCTAGCATATATGGTGATAGAGCTATATTAATCTCTACTCAAATAACTTCTACCTTTGTTTCTTGTTTCTTGGATTTCTTGCGGCGTTTTCAGAAGTAATGTCTCATGGTAAATTTTTCTTCCCATTCATGATGATTTTTTTCCCACATACAAAGTCCATGCTACGAAGAACAAGAATCTTAGGTAATTGCATCTAATTGTACGTTGCGAAGAATAAAGAGTCGTTAGCACTGTAGAGTGCTCTTTGATGATAGTCTCAAATAAAATTGTATAGCGTTCTCTCTCTATATATATAATCTCAACTAAAATGACGTTTAGCTTTGTTTCTATGTTTTCATTTAAATGGATTTTTACCATGGACTATAATAATAGAGGTTATATATAATCGAGCCGACATATGGCTATGATCACGCTCTCTATATATATAATCTCAAATAAAATAATATCTATGTTTGTTTGTTATTTCTTGGTTTTCCTGGAATTCTCTTAGAAACATTCAAGTTCCATGGTTAAATTTTCTTCCCATTCTCGATGATTTTTCCCACCTACATAGTGCATGCTATGAAGAATAAGAATTTCAGGTAATTGCATCTAATCCTAAGATGTGATTTAGTTGAGTTACAGAATAAAGTCGTTTAAAGGATATTCTGACGATGGAAGGATATTTTGGAGCTGTCGATTAAACTAATATTAATAATCCTCCTCCCCCAGGATAATTTTCTAGTGGTCATCATCATCGAACGAAGTCGCATTACAGAGGAGTTGTTCCTCAGAGTAATGGTAAATGGGGAGTTGAGATTTGAGTAGGCAAAAATCATATTTCGTGTGGAAAATTTGATAGCTAATATAACACTGAAAGAGCATCTAACAAGTCCATCCTCAAATACAAAAAACCGCAAAAGCGAGGCTACATGCAGATCTCAGTAAGGAGAAAATTGAAGAGGAAATCAAAGTTCTGGCTAAGTACACCAAGGAGAATATAGAGGAAATCATAAAACATCATTGATATGTCGAGAAGCTACGGAGGTTTAATCGTGATGATGGTCATGGTGGTGATATAAAGAGGGACACAAAAATTATGTTCAGTAAAGAGTTGACCCACACATATTTAGGCCAAAAATTCACTATTCTGAAACAACACACAACTTGTTATTTTAATATGGATGAGGAGGAGAATGGAAAAATTATATTTGTATTGAAGGAAAAGTAGGAAAATTCGTGGGATTTCGGTTACACTAAGAACCAGACAAGTGACATTCTTCTCTTTGAGAGATGCCACCCATGAACTATACTCAGGTCATTTGTGAGGAGGAGGAGGAATATCATGTCGAATCAGTCGAGCCTTAAGGTGAAACTATTCATGGCTGATCAATGCAGACTCAAGGTGATACCAGTAAAGGCTAATCAGTCCATAGTCAAGGTGAGATCATTCATGGTGAGTTAGTGCAGCCCGAAGGTGAAACTAGTCATGTCCAATGAGCGCAGTGTCAAGGTGAAACTAGTGATGTCCTATCAATACAGCTTCAACGTGAAACCATTCATGGACAATCAGTTCAGACTCATGTCCAATCAGTCCAACCTCAGATTGAAACCAGTCATGGACAACCATTACAGCTTCAAGGTGAATCCAGTCGTCGACAATCAGTCCAACCCTAAGTAGAAACTAGTCATGGATAATAAGTCCAACATCAAGGTGAATCAAGTCATGTCAAATCATTGAAGCCTCAAGGTGAAACCAGATCAGTGCGGCCTCAAAGTGAAACCATTAATGGCCAATTAGTGCAGCCTCAAGGTGAATCCAGTAATGTTTAATCAGTGAAGCCTCAAGTTGAAAGCGACAAATGTTGTGGTGAAAGGCATAACAAGATGGGGATTTCTGAACTGAGCCAATAAAATTATAAAATTTCTATTATGCTATTTCGGGAGGATCTTACAGGTTGAAATGTCCAATCAGTACAACATTAAATTGAAAGCAACATATTGGTGAAATTCACAACGAAACCGAGTTGCGATTTTTTGAAGTTTCAGGTGCCGGAATCCGGTGAAAAATTTTCAGATAAAATTTTGGTTTTTGTTATTCAAACTTGTTTTTTGACTCTATATATGGATTCACTCTCAAAAACCTCTAGGGCACTTCGATTATGCAAAGTTAGCAATGAAACTTCTCTTTTCAATAAATTCCTGTCATAATTTAGAGAAATTACACTGTAAAAATCACCATAAAAACCTTCAAAAAAAATCGCACTAATCAATCAAATAATAAAAATATGTGTATGCTATTTGGTAAATAAATTAAACCAAATCGAAGAAAGGAAGAGAAAATATGGAAAATGGGATTATCTTATGAGTCCTAGGGTTAGTTTCCTTGGGAATTTTGATTTAAGGTACTATACATCGAAGTTTTTCATTCCGGTTTATTGTTATGGAAAATGTATTTACAGTTGAGATTTTTTAGTCTAAATGTTTAGGTCTAAGATAATTTTACATGATGTTGAATAAAAAAAAATTGGTTAAAGTTTTTTTTTTATTGGTATATTATTATGGATTGTTTATATAGATAAGTGCTTTGTTTATATAAGTTTTATTTTTTTGGTCCTTGTTTTTTATTGGTTTAAGTACCAACAATTTTAAAAAGATTTCTTTTCTTTTAATATATTTTTTTATTTAGATGTTAATGTTAACATATTCAGATAAACTATTATACAACAAAATTAATTAATTAATTTCATTATATGTGATTATATATATATATATATATATTAATTTTTTTTATTTTTTGTATAAATATTTAAATTTAAGTTTCTTTACATTTTTTCATTTTATTTAAGTGAATGATATTAATGCAACTCATTTTTAAAATATTTTTATAAGTAGGAGATAACTATAGAGACATGATATTTTTTAATATAATAGAACATATTATAATCCACACCATGCACCATGAAAAGGGTGCAACAGGTATTATTGAAATCAACCATAGAGACATTGTGTATAACTATTATTTTAGGTCTTTAAGTGAATAGAGACATTGTTTATTACTATTATAACACAATTATTTTAGGTGTTAAGGTGTATAATTTTTTATGTTTTTTATTGGTTTAAGAGCTTCAGCCTTTTTTAATTTTTATTTTTTTTTATGAATATAATAAAATAGTAAAAAATATTAAAGGATTTAGTTAGAGAGATTTTTTAAACAATTTATTTATGGACTTAACATTTAAAAAAAATATTATAATTGACTCATTTGTGATATTTAAGAAATAGTTACATCTACTAGTGCAACCACATTTAATAATGTGGTTGATATACACTTATATCTACCACATCAATAATTATTAAATGTATAATGTAAATGTGTCTTACCATTTATGATTATTAATAATTTTATAAATAATCACCACCATCTATATATATGGTTACCATTTATTATTAATAATAATTTTATATTGAGACAATCTTTGTGACAATGCAATATTTGAAAATGGTTGATCATAGTCAACCATGGTTGATTTTACTATTGAGACAATATTTATCACAATGTCACATTGGACCATGGTTGACCATGGTTGATATAAACAGAAGGGATTTATATCAAACCCTAGGATTAAGATTATAAACATTATGAATGATATTATACCCTAGGAATATGAACTGTTAGATTAATAAACCTAACTAATTGATATTATAAATCCAAGAAAATAATGAACCCAAGAGAGTAGTATTAAACCCAAGGCATAAATATTATAAACCCTAGGAATATGAAGCTCCCTCTCGGGTCATGCTATATTTTTTCTTATGATGGATCTATGTTATCATGCTATTAATAAACTAAAACAATATATCATTATATTTTGTTTCACTGGCATCGGAGTCAATATAGAGTATACTACATTAACATATTATGTTACTTCACTAATATTGGATTCCAATGTATCACTTATTATAGAAGTTAAATACAAAATATAGGGATGCTACATAACAACATAACATTTTTCTCCAGATTGTCTTCTAGAATGCCTAGACTTGTCATATAAACATCACACTCTATATATTGCAAATCACAATTAAATTACAAAGCATGTGTGCAAGAAAAAACATCGTTCAAAACACACATGGAAAATATAGAAATCATAACGCTAGTATTCTTGGGTCATGATGAAAGACTTTGTAGGAGATGTGGAAAGGAGAGAAATTCTTGTTGATGGAGCACAAAGTATTATACTAGCCTTGAAGAATAGTTTTCTTGGCTTTCCATAAACCATTTTGGAAATCAACAAGATCCAATAAAAATTCCTCAAGAGGTTCCTCATTTCAAATGATTTTCCCAACACTCTGACTATCTCATAATGGAATGTCCAATCAGTCGAGCCTTAAGGTGAAACCATTCATGGATAATAAATGCCGACTCAAGGTGATACTAGTAAAGGCTAATTAGTCCAAAGTCAAGGTGAGATCATTCATGGCGATTCAGTGCAGCCCGAAGGTGAAACTGGTCATGTCCAATGAGCGCAGTGTCAAGGTGAAACTAGTGATGTCCTATCAATACAGCTTCAATGCGAAACCAGTCATGGACAATCAGTTCAGCCTCATTTCCAATCAGTCCAACCTCATATTGAAACTAGTCATGGACAACCATTGCAGCTTCAAGGTGAAGCCAGTCGTCAACAATCAGTCCAACCCCAAGTAGAAACTAGTCGTGGATAATAAGTCCAACATCAAGGTGAATCAAGTCATGTCAAATCATTGAAGCCTCAAGGCAAAACTAGATCATTGCGGCCTCAAAGTGAAACCATTAATGGCCAATTAGTGCAACCTCAAGGTGAATCCAGTAATGTCTAATCAGTGCAGCCTCAAGTTGAAAGCGACAACTGTAGTGGTGAAAGGCACAACAAGATGGGGATTTCTGAACTGAGCCAATAAAATTATAAAATTTCTATTATTCTATTTGGGAAAGAGCTTACAGGTTGAAATGTCCAATCAGTACAACGTTAAGTTGAAAGCAACATATCTAGTGGTGAAATGCACAACAAAACGGAGTTCCGATTTTTTGATGTTTCAGGTGCCGGAATTCGGTGAAAAATTTTGAGATAAAATTTTGGTTTTTGTTATTCAAACTGCTTTTTTGACTCTGTATGTGGATTCAGCACCCTCAAAAACCTCTAGGGCACTTCGATTATGCAACGTTAGAAATCAAACTTCTCTTTTCAATAAATTCCTGTCAGAATTTAGAGAAATTACACTGTAAAAAGTCACCATAAAAACCTTCAAAAAAGTCACACTAAAGACTACTCGCAAAAAAACTGTCACTCTAGGAACGCATAAATCAAATGATAAAAATATGTGTATGCTATTTGGTAAATAAATTAAACCAAATCGAAGAAGGGAAGAGAAAAGATGGAAAATGGTATTATCTTATGAGTCTTAGGGTTAGTTTCCTTGTGAATTTTGATTTAAGGTACTATACATCGAAGTTTTTTGTTTCGGTTTATTGTTATGGAAAATGTATTTACAGTTGAGATTTTTTAAGTCTAAATGTTTTGGTCTAAGATAATTGTATATGATTTTGAATGAAAAAAAAATGGTTAAAGTTGTTTTTGTATTGGTATATTATTATGGATTGTTTATATAGATAAGTGCTTTGTTTATATAAGTTTTATTTTTTCGGTCCTTGTTTTTTATTGGTTTAAGTACTAACAATTTTAAAAAGATTTCTTTTCTCTTAATATATTTGTTTATTTAGATGTTAATGTTAAGATATTCATATAAACTATTATACAACAAAATTAATTAATTAATTTCATTATATGTGATTTCCAATAAATATATATATATATATATATATATATATATATATATATATATATATATATATATATATATATATATATATATATATATTTCATTTTTTGTATAAATATTTAAATTTAAGTTTCTTTACCATTTTTCATTTTATTTAAGTGAATGATATTAATGCCACCCATTTTTAAAATATTTTTATAAATAAGAAATAATTATAGAGACATTGTATTTTTTAATATAATAGAACATATTATAATCCACACCATGAGAAGGGTGCAAAAGGTATTATTGAAACCAACCATAGAGACATTGTGTATAACTATTATTTTAGGTGTTTAAGTGAATAGAGACATTGTGTATTACTATTATTACACAATTATTTCGGGTGTTAAGGCGTATAATTGTTTATGTTTTTTTATGGTTTAAGAGCTTCAACCTTTTTTAATTTTTATATTTTTTTATGAATATAATAAAATAGTAAAAAATATTAAAGTATTTAATTAGAGAGATTTTTTAAACAATTTATTTATGGACTTAACATTTTAAAAAAATATTATAATTGACGCATTTGTGATATTTAAGAAATAGTTACATCTACTAGTGCAACCACATTTAATAATGTCGTTGATATACACTTATATCTACCACATAAATAATTATTAAATGTATAATGTAAATGTGTCTTACCATTTATGATTATTAATAATTTTATAAATAATCACCACCATATATATATATATATATGGTTACGATTTATTATTAATAATAATTTTATATTCAGACAATCTTTGTCACAATGCAATATTTGAAAATGGTTGATCATAGTCAACCATGATTGATTTTTATATCAATCCATTGAGTTTATAAATATAAGGGTTCACATTTCTACGGTATAATATTATATAAACCATAAAATAAACATGGTTGACCATAGTTTACCACATGGTCAATTTTTGTATTGAGAATATCTTTGTCACAATGTGACGTTGGACAATGATTTATTTTACTATTGAGACAATATTTGTCACAATGTGACATCGGACCATGGTTGACCATGGTCATTCATGAGTATAAACAGAAGGGATTTATATCAAACCCTAGGATTAAGATTATAAAGATTATGAATGATATTATACCCTAGGAATATGAACCGTTAGATTAGTAAACCTAACTAATTGATATTATAAATCCAAGAAAATAATGAACCCAAGAGAGTAGTAATAAACCCAAGGGATAAATATTATAAACCCTAGGAATATGAACCTCCCTCTCGGGTCATGCTATATTTTTTCCTAAGATGGATCTATGTTATCATGCTATTAATAAACTAAAACAATATATCATTATATTTTGTTTCATTGGCATTGGAGTCAATATAGAGTATACTACATTAACATATTATGTTACCTCACTGGTATTGGATTCCAATGTATCACTTATTATAGAAGTTAAATACAAAATATAGGGATGCTACATAACAACATAACATTTTTCTCCAGATTGTCTTCTAGATGCCTAGACTTGTCATCTAAACATCACACTCTATATATTGCAAATCACAATGAAATTACAAAGCATGTGTGCAAGAAAAAACATCGCTCAAAACACACATGGAAAATATAGAAAGAATAACTCTAGTACTATTGGGGCATGAAGAAAGACTTTGTAGGAGATGTGGAAAGGAGAGAAATTCTTGTTGATGGAGCACAAAGTGTTATACTAGCCTTGAAGAATAGTTTTCTTGGCTTTCCATAAACCATTTTGGAAATCAACAAGATCCAATAAAAATTCCTCAAGAGGTTCCTCATTTCAAATGATTTTCCCAACACTTGGACTATCTCACAATGGAATGTCTAATCATCTCCCCATTTTTCTTGGATCATGTGTCGATTCAAATAAACATGCACACCCACCTTGTTTCAACCACCCTTAGTTTTCTAAACAATATTTTAAGAATATGGTCGAGGACACATGGTCACACATACATCCCTCATGATTTAACTCCTATATGGATCAATTTGCAAAAAAAAATTCCATAATAAAACAAGTCGTCAAAGGATGGTCTCAACATCATACAAAAATTTAATTAACCTATTTAGATTAAGTTGAACATAACATAAAATAATTGTATCTTAAATTAAATGGGGTGTTCCCAAATGTTTTACTAACGACTCTTAAATAAATTGAACAAGAGAGATATGATATACCTAACAAAGAAGATAATTTCTGACAACATAAAAGTAGATATGTGTGGATTAGTGAGGGAGACAAAAATACTAAGCTTTTATATTTCATAGAATAAGGTATTATTTACGAAAAAAATATTAATAATATGTATTTTAAAATTTAATGGTTGTGAATGTTACACACATGACAATACTCCCCATCAAGATAAAATAATTTACAAATTTGTCGGAAAAGGGAGAACTATTTCTTAGAAAGAAGCAAATATGTAGTAAAATTTTTCATAAATCAGAAATCAATGAGAGGTCATCATAAAATAAAATAAATAAAGTAACCCTAGTTAAGATAAATTTGAAATAAGAATAAAAAAAAAATTCTTATGTTAAAATAAAATTTTTAGAGTACTCCATTTTTTTAATTAATTTTTTTTTGGTAGTTTTGAGTTGCTGAAGCTATAGGTGATCGGTGGTTTATTGGATTGTGTGAATAAACAATATATTCAACCATGTATTGGGTTATTCACCATGTAAAATGTCGCAATGGTCTGTTGGATTTTTCAATATAAATTTATGATATGTACAAGAATTTATAGTACAAGTTATAATGTGGCCACCAAGAGATGTAAACCTTGTAATGTTGAGAGGGAAATGAAAAATACTAAAATAGTTTGTTGTTAGTGTCAGTGTAATTAAAAAATGATTCTTTTTAATTTCAGAGATGATGTTTTGAGAGGAAACATTGGAGATATTAAATATCATTTGTTGCACTGCACTAGAATTTCCCATCAAAGTTTCATATTTTACACCAAAAATTGTGAAGTTGTGATGCAAATTTTGATTTTGAAAGATAGTCATCATATAGTTCATGAATTAACAGTATTTTGTTTAGCTTATGTCATATACTACTTGTATTTTTTCAAAATCTATCAAATATTTGTTATTGGAACTTGAAATACCATCTTTGAAAATTAAGAGGCCATGTATGTTGAAAAGATTGTAGAATCTATCAATTTGGAATAATGTATGCGATGTATATTTATATTATAGATTTCAATGACATTTTGTTTACTAATTTTTATCTTCAATCATATTTTATATGGCAGGATTCTTCTGGAATTTATGCCTTATGGTGTTTCCTTTGCAACATTAGGTGAAATATATACTTATAACCCATTAGAGAGTGTCAACCCATTGGGAAGTGCCATACATATTAAATACCCAATTTATAGCCTTAAAACTATGAAATGAAACTATTTATAATAAATTAACATTATTTACACTTTAAAATTATTAAACCCAAATTACAAAGCTTAACTTTTATCATATAAATTACATTGTTTAAATAATGACTAATTTAATATATTGTATTTATAAATATAGAAGAAAAAATATTATTTATCATTAATTTTAGAATGCATATATTTCAATTTATCAGAAATATTTTACACATATTATTAAACCTAAACCATACTAATTTGCATGTTGCATCTATTTTTTTAGCAATGCCACAAACCTTTATCAATGCAATAAAGTTAAGTATCCCAAGAAATTCACATATACAATACCATGTTCATATACCATTTATTTTCTTTGGATTCACCTCTTTTATCATATAGGTGAAACAAAGTTATTTCATGAGAAACAAGAAAATTGAGTTCTATTGTTTTTATTGGAAAACTAAAAAGTTGTTCAATTTTATTATTCTATTTTCACATGTTAGTTTTTTATATAAGATATAAATGACCCATGAGTGTGAAGCTCCATTGAAATCTCCCTTTCAATTTGGTCCTTTAATATTCATCCTTAAATGCTTAGGCTTAAGGCTTAAGTGTGCACAAAGAAGGATTGCAATAAAGATGGTTTTTTTTCTCACATGTTCCAAAACCTGTTATGAATGAATATTTTGGATGTGTAACATATTAAAATGTTTATCTTAAAATATCATTTAGAAAAATTTCTCACCTCTTTTATTTTTTCTTCCATAATCTTATTTGAAACTAATCGTATATGAAATATTAAATTTTTTAATATAAAAAAGGGTTAAATTTTAATTCACCTTTCAAATTTAAGATTTAGAAAATGTTTGGGCTAGTAATAAGGGGAAATATTTGTATAGCCGGGATGAAAAAATAGAAACAAGGAATTCATGGAATTGAGGCTTACAAAACGGCTTACTTCAAGGCCTACTCCTGGTTAAGGAAATGCATGTTCCTAATATCACTATTATGAAGGATTCACTTATAATCACCTAATACCTACAAAAAGGAAACATAGCCAAAGTATCAACATCTAAAGCTCATACTATAAATAATAATATGATTACTAGCTGATTTTCCGCAAAAAATGTTTTTCTATTTCTTAATAAAATAGAACATAGGTGTTGATGATCAGGCTAATAAGGAATTCCTTATCAATGTAGTCTAATTAGAATTCAATCATATATAGGGCCTTAATATCCCACCTCTTCTTACACACAAAAACTCCATGATATTGAAGCATTATCAAATGCACTTGCATCTCCAAAGATACTTTATACATGGAATCATATAATTAATTTTGGATGAGACCAGTCAGTAGTCATGGAAGCACCAGTTTCAAGGACACGTCTAGGCTCATTCACTTATCCTCCTATCATGATCATAATACATTATGTTGGTGGTGACCTGATCTCAATGTAATTCCTCCAACTCCATTGGTAATTGACATCAGGGTAGTAGAAATTATGTTCCTCTATGGTAACATTAATAGAGATGCATGTGAGTATTTTGATGATATGTATAATTGCATGGAGGACAGATGCTTTTGAGCTGATATAACTTTCTAATTTCGTAACCTTTGGGTTCAGATTTAAGTCAATGGTTTTAGAAATTGGTGATTCCCTGTAATCATTCTACAAATATTTCCACAACATGAATTCCTCGGTTCCATTACTACAACGTCTAGAAAAATCTTTTTTAAGGATGTTTTGTTGGCTTGGTGTGCCGAGTTGTATCAGTGACAAGATTTCCTTTCACAAACTCTAATATATAAGAAAGTTACAAATTGGCGCACCTAGGCTCCTAGTCTGTAGGATATCTACAATGTTTCAACATGTTTGTTATTCCCTTAATAATTTTCCCATGAAATTTCCACTAAAATTTAATCATTTAGTCTCATAGGGTTTTCCTATTACATGAAAATTCATATTATTTCTTATTTAGTAGTGGTTTCTTAATTTTGCTAGATCTATGGATTCCTACATAGGAATTTGCCCATATGAACATTTAGCTTGCTTTGTTATATTTTTTTGTTGACCATGTGCTACGACTCTGTGGGCCAACAATGGATGATATTTTCTACACCACTTGGTTAAAATATTTTGAGGATTTTTTTGCTATTCATTCCCAACTAGACTGAAATGAGCCTCAGTAAGGTGAAAGAACCTAGTGATAGTGCTTTTATGTCAACAATTTGAAGTACTGTAAGAATAGATCACTCTCAAAAAATCCCAAAAATCTAAATGAAGTTTTAACAACTACTATTTAAGAAGCACCCTTCCTTACTTCAACTCGGTTCTAGATAAAAAAATTCACCCCATGTTATGATGTATTCTCAATTAAAATTATATCGTTTTCTTGGTTTTTTTTGCAAGATGTATTTGTGTCATCATAAAATCATATTAGTCTCATCATACAATCATATTAGTTTTATTAAGTTGTCTTTTTGAGCTATTCCCACTCTCCTCTTTAAAGGATAAGTCGTTATTTGCATAGATGCAACTATTTCTCTTTTTTCTATTTTACATGACCAAGAAAAGATTTAATATAAAATATACTCATTTCTATGGAAAAAAATTAAAGGTGGCACTGTCTTAGGAGCCGAGAATTTCTTCTGATTGTAACTTTTTTACCAAATTCAAATGTTTTTTATTTTGCAAAATATTTATTTAGAAGTGTTCAAATACATATTTTGAAGGAATAAATAGATTCAACACTATTAAAAACCCAGGTCCACCTTAAATTCTATCATTTGAAAAATGTAACCTAGATTTCCAAAAAATTCAACTTGGTTTTTCAAAAGACATGCTAGAAAAATCTATATTTTTAGGGCGAAACTGTCACTATTTAGACTTCAGTGTTTTAAAAATTATGTAGAAATTTTTTGAAATATGAAACTAATATTAACTAAAAGACTAAATTGCATATATATAATATTTTTAATATAAAAAATTCTTACTAAATTCAGCCCCTTCTCCCAAAAAAAATAAAAATTCAAGAAGAGTTCAAAATATTTATATTTAACATGAAACAAATTAGACACAAATCCAACCATGGACTTTCTAACCAATTTAATAAAATTAAATAATTTTATCATGTTTATTTTTCATATTCTCACTTATTTTTAACCTTATATATCCTAGTACACAAAAAAGATTTCCACCTCTTGCATATGTTGTGTTGTTGTCCTTGCACTTTTCCAACCCTGCTAATTAGTAGCCTAACTGCACACATTAGATTTATAAAAACAAATAAATCTATTCATTAAAGTAAATAAATTTAATACTCTGGAAATTCACAAGTAATTTTATCCCTCATTTTTATTTCTGTAATTTATTAAAACCCATAATGCAAATAGGTTTTTGCCCTAATTTTTATTCTGAAGGAATAACCTTATTATGGATTCTATATTATAGAAACAGATGTGCATAGTGTTACTTCTGTAGAATTATTTTCCCACACATACAAAGTCAAAGCGGGCGTTATTGTCGTATAGCGTTTGACGAACCCACAATTTTACTTTGTAACCACAGACTCCACGAAGAAACTGTCCACGGACACTGAGTGGGGTGCTGCATTATTAGATTCTACGAAGAAAACGTGTCGATACACGGTAATCCAACGGTAAGCATTATATGGCCAGAAGCATTTAATGACCAATAGACCAGAAAATAAAGTTCGCTGTAGGTAAAAGTAATTATAAGCAAAATAATAAATAATACATGGGTATTTTAGCTACACTAAATACAACCAATTAACCCTATAAAACAGTACAAAAGTATTAATGCAAAGCTATGGCATGGTTTTTTTATTAAATTAATTTTTTGTTCTGGTAAATCTAATTTTAACCCTATAAAAATTGTGACAATTCAAAAAAAAATTAATAGGGTTATTATGGACCTGATACCACAAATGGTTTCAAACGCCAACTCAATAAAAGGTGTAGTTAAAAGCAATTATAAACAAATAACAAATAAGAAAAAATAATTAAATTGTCATTTAGTGTAGACCTCTCGGCTCCCGTATTCAACTGGAATTAAGCGTTGCGACCTCCTCTCGCCTCCCGTATTCAACTGCAATCAAGTTCAAGGAATTCCTATATATATAATTTATATATAGCTAAAAGAAAAGAATGGGAATTCATATAGAAAATGGCGAATTCATATATACAATGGTAAATATAAACCTTGGAATTCCAGCTCTGCTTGTGGTAAGTCTGTTGCAGCATTTCCACAAGACAACGTCCACGATCGGTGAGATCCATCCATCAATTAATTTGAATTTGGAGACCAAACCAAACAGTGGACAGATATCGCCGATCCTGGAGGTTCATAGGTGGACACATATCCCCGATTATGAATTGCATTGCTGCTCGCCGATGATGGACAGATGATGATTATAAAGACTCGTCTCCTCTCGCCATCTCCACCGACCTGCAATGTCCACCTTTCCAACTGCAGTTTGATATCCACCGACCTTCAATCTCCACCTTTCCAACTGCAGTTCCTGCTAGTGCTGACCATGAGTACTAATAACTCTAAGTAACACCTAACATAACTCAAACTAACAGTGTGTGGTGAGTGTAACAATGTGTTTAATTTTAAGCAATTCGAATACGGACAGAAACATCGCACCATAGCAACGCGCTCTCTGCGGACGGATAGAGTGAACGCCACGTTTGATTCTCACTGCACTTGCCCCTTAGGATAGAGGTCTACTGGAATGCGTCTTCAGTCATTTGAACCTTTGTTAAGTCACAGGCTATTGGTATATTAAGTTTGGGGTTGTTGGATATAGTTTTTGGTTATAATGGAAAATGATAAGTTTGATTATAGACCAAGCCTAAAACACTCTAATAAATAATTGATTCTCATGGTTTAAAAAAAAAAGTCATAAAAAAGTGAAAATAAATTGAAATCATAATTTTCTATTATGGTATTTCAAGTTACAAAATATATCAATACTTAAAAGTAAGCTTAAATGATCTAGAACTAAATGTGGACTTGTACACACACAGGAGGATGAAGTATCTCCATGTGTTGGAATTTCTGAATATTCCTAACACACAGAGGAAATAAAAATTCCTCAACTCAACACAAAGATTTAATCAAAATATTGGACAGAGATGGAGGAAACAATATATTTCATTAAGCAAACTAAACTGTTACAAAATGATATTTTCTTCAGAACTAAGATGTTATGGGTTCACAAAAAAAACTTCTGCTGCTACAAAACACAACTCTCCTCTTTTGGCATATGCTGCTACTTACACAACGTTGTTATTAAATGGTTTAACTACCCTCTCTGTCTTTGTATTTCTCTCGGCATACAATATAAAACACAGAGACTCACTCTCTGTCTTTTTCTGCCTTCGAGAAAAAATTTCATTACACACAGTCAATATAATGCGCACACTGCATATGTAAAACATTAGATATATATATATATATATATATATATATATATATTGTAAATATAATATATCTACAATATATATAAAACACTTATATCCTAAGTTTAAAGAAAACTATGTTATGGAAAATAAAAAAAAAACATTAAAACTTCATTCATTCCATATTCCATGGAGCCAAAATACTTTCCAAAATCCTTTTTCTTTGCCCCACGGAGCTGCATTCATTGGTACGAAGGAAGGTGACGTCACCTTCTCCGATGGGTTAATTTTCCCCTTCGCATCTCGAGCTTGCTGCTGACGGAATTTGTTGTTGGAGGAATTAAATGTGTTTGGTGAAGAATTTATTGTTGGTAGGTGAATGGTTAAAAACGTGGGTGTAGAAACGTGAATGCGGGAGGTTGCATGTAGATTTCCAAACAAGACCATGCTGCTGCTGCTGTCTTTCAAATTTCCAATCACAATTTAATTCGTCGTCCTTCTTTTGCTTCTGCCGCAATTCGAATTAATTTCCAACACTCCTTCTTAATTACAACTATTGTTCTCTTGCATACCCAAGAATCTCCTTAGTTATTTTAAACTCATTTTCTCCAATGGTTTTGTCAGTATATCATCAAACTGCTCTTCTTTTCTACAATGTTGTAAAACAATTTTTCCATTGCTCACTAATTCTCTGATGTAGTGATACTTTGCATCAATGTGTTTCGTTCTTTTATGAAACACTGAATTATTGGATAATGCTATAGCTGAGCTATTATCACAATAAAATGTCATGCCTTTTACTTGTTCATGACACAAACTTCTCAACATTCTCCTCATCCATACTGCTTGACGTGTTGATGTTGCAGCTGCCACATACTCTGCCTCTGCTATTGATAAAGCCACAATTGGTTGTTTCTTAGAAGCCCATGAAATGGCTCCTAATCCCATATGAAAAACATATCCAGAGATGCTTTTCCTATCATCTATACTTCCATCCCAATCACTGTTAGTATATCCAATCAAATCAAAATTTTCTAAAGTGGTTTATAAAATTCCATACCTCTTTATTCCTTTCACATACCTCATAATTCTTTTTGTTGCCTGTCAATGTGCCTCCTTTGGCCTTTCCATAAATCTGGAAATTAAACTTACATCATGCATAATATCAGGCCTAGTTGCAGTCAAATACATGAGGCTACCAACTATGCTCTTATACAAACTTGGATGAAAATCCATGCTGCTCTCTTCTTTGCTTAAATTCAATCCCATCACTGTAGGAGTAATTGTTGCCTTGCAATCCTGCATGTTAAATCATTCCAAAACTTCTTTAACATACTTTTCTTGAGAAATAAAAATCTTATTTTCATTTTGCTCTACTTCTATTCCTAAGAAGTTCCCAACAATCCCATATTAGTCATCTCAAATTCTTCTTTCATGACTGTCTTAAAATTATCAATGAGGTAAGCATCATTACCTATGAATATAACATCATCAACATACAAAACAACAATGAGCATCTTATCATATTTCTCCTTGATGTAAAATGTGGGTTTTTCTTCACATTTCTCAAACCCATTTTCTAGTAGATAGGCATCTATTTGTAATGTCCTTGAATTGTTGCTTTTTAAAATAGGAAGTTAAGAGCTATAAGGGTCAAAGTGGACCCCAAAGAACATATTGAGGATGGATATATTTTATTAAATTAAGTTAATAAAATAAAATGGAAATTAATGTGCACTGACTAGATTGAGATCTAGAAACTCAATCTATGAGGATGGATAAGGTTGTAAGAATTTCCCAGACTTTCAAAAATCCTTGAAATGAATAGAGTAAGATACTAAAATTAGATTTGGAAATGAATACCTAAATACCGCAATAAACAGGAAATTATTGGGAAAATATGGAATAAAGATGAAAGCAGAAAAGTTAGCTTTAAAAGTACCTTTGTGGAAGACACAAAGGGAAATCCTAGGAAAATAAGAATACAACTGATCCAGGTGGATATCGGTGGCCTCCCACCTATTCCATTTGGACCCGCAACATCAATTCTTTCAGTTTTTTAGCTTCAACACAACTTAGTATTTTTAGCAGGTTTTTGGGTCCTGCACACCCGAAGCTGTTTTGGGGACTTAATGATCCAGGTGGATATTGGTGGCCACCTACCGAGTCCATTTGAACCCCCACCATCAGTTATTTCAGTTTGTAAGTTTCAGCACAACTTACTATTTATAGCAGTTTTTCGAGTCCTGAATTTTCGAAGCCGTTTTGAGGCCCTAAACGACATTTTTTGGGAAAACGGGGAGCAACATGGGTCAATGTTTCTCCCTCAAAAGTTGTAGTCCTCGGATAGATATTTCTAACAAGCTATTGAGTGTGTCAAATGGAGATCGAATGCCAAAGTTATGTCCCCGAGAAGTTGAAACACTAATTTAACCAAACAGGACCCACAGTTTTGGCGCTTCATCTCCTACGGTTAGGTTTTTGGACGTTTCGGATTCTACATTGCTTCTCAACAATAAATAGGCCCTCGAGCCTCATTGTAATATAGTTCAGGGGGTTGGGAGCCGACACATCTCTTCTCAAAGATAAGCGCCACCAGTGCCCTAGCTCGCCACATCTCCATCATGTCTACATTGTAACATAGTTTAGGGGGTGGTAGCCGCCACATCTCTTCTCAGGGATACACTGCCAGTACCCTAATTCATCTATTTCCATTATGTCTGTAATAGGCCTGCGAGCCTCAATGTAACACAGTTCAGAGACCTGTGTACACCGCATCTCTTCTCATAGATACGCTACTAGCGCCCTAGATTATTTCCATTATGTTTGTAAGCTTATTTCAGTCATTCATTAATTAATAAAATGAAGCATTCTTTCTAGTGCATCTTTGTATCTATGGCTATATGTGTATTCTGTTGCGTTCCTGCATAAATCTGAATCAGTGGTATCAGAGGGGGTCTAATCTTTCTCTGTTTTTTTTTTCATATCCCCAACATGCCCAAGGTATAAGGAGTTCAACCTTGCAACCCCGACGACCCCCCATGGCGGAATGAAAGAGAGACGAGGGAGTAGGAGATCCTATCAAAATCTTGTTCGGGGATGCCCTCAAGAAATAAAGGAATGCGATGATGGATAAATTTGACTAGATCCTTTAATGGCTACCTACCAACAACACATCTACATCCAGCACGTCCACCAACAAGTCTGTGACATCCTGGACAAATCCAATACCAAGTTCAGCAAAATTTCCCCCCCATGGAGGAACTTAATGCAATGGAGACAATTGCTTCCTAAGGAGGGAGGAAGGATCCAGGTGGATATCGGTGGCCTGCCACCTATTCCATTTGGACCTACAACATCAATTCTTTCAGTTTTTCAGCTTCAGCACAACTTACTATTTTTAGCAGGTTTTCGGGTCCTGCACTGAGTCCATTTGAACCCCCACCATCAGTTATTTGAGTTTGTAAGTTTCAGCACAACTTACTATTTATAGTATTTTTTCGGGTCCTGAACTTCCTAAGCCGTTTTGAGGCGCTAAACGACATTTTTTGGAAAAATGGGGAGCAACATGGATCAATGTTCCTTACTCAAAAGTTTTATTCCTCGTATATATCTTTCTAACGAGCTATTGAACGTGTCAAACAAAGATCGGATGCCAAAGTTACGTCCTTGGGAAGTTGAAACACCAATTTACCCAAATGGGACCCACAATTTTGGCGCTTCATCTCCTAGGGTTAGGTTTTTGGACGTTTCGGATTCTACATTGTTTCTCAACAATAAATAGGCCCTCAAGCCTCATTGTAATACACTGCCAGTACTCTATCTCATCTATTTCCATTATGTCTGTAATAGGCCTGCGAGCCTCAATGTAACACAGTTTAGAGACCTATGTACGCCACATCTCTTCTGAGAGATACACTACCAGTGCCCTAGCTTATTTCCATTATCTTTTTAAGCTTATTTCAGTCATTAGTTAATTAATAAAATGAAGCATTATTTCCACTGCATCTTTGTATCAATGGCTATATGTGTATTATGTTTCATTCCTGCATAAATCCGGATCAGTGGTAGCAGAGGGGGTCTGGTATTTCTCTATTTTTCTTTTCATATCCCCAATGTGGCTAGGGTATAAGGATTTCAACCACGTAACCTCAATGACCCCCCATGGCGGAAGGAAAGAAAGACGAGGGAGCAGGAGATCCTATCAAAATATTTCCCGAGGATGCCCTTGAGAAATAAAGGAACGCGATGATGGATAACTTTGACCATATCCTTCAATGGCTGCCTACTGATGGCACATCTACATCCAGCATGTCTGCCAATAGGTCCTTGACATCTTGGACAAATCCAATACCAAGTTTAGCAAAATCCCCCCCCCGTGGAGGAACTTAACACAATGGAGACCATTTCTTCCTAAGGAGGGAGGAATGATCCAGGTGGATAGTAGTGGCCTCCCATCTATTCCATTTGGACTCATAGCATCAATTCTTTCAGTTTTTTAGCTTTAGCAGAACTTACTATTTTTAGCAAGTTTTCGGGTCTTGCACACCCGGAGCCGTTTTGGGGACTTAATGATCCAGGTGGATATTGGTGGCTACCCACCAGGTCCATTTCAACCACCACCATCAATTATTTCAGTTTGTAAGTTTCAGCACAACTTACTATTTATAGCAGTTTTTTGGGTCCTGAACTTCCAGAGCCATTTTGAGGCCCTAAACGATGTTTTTTGGGAAAATGGGGTGCAAAATGGGTGATAGATAGATGTTTCTCACTCAAACATTGTAGTCCTCGGATGTATCTTTCTAATGAGCCATTGAATATGTCAAACAGAAATCAGATGCCAAAGTTACATCCCCGAGAAGTTGAAACAACAATTTACAAAAACGAGACCCACAATTTTGGCACTTCATCTCCTAGGGTTAGGTTTTTGGATGTTTCTGATTGTACATTGTTTCTCAACAATAAGTAGGCCCTCGAGCGTAGTTTTAATATATTTCAGGGGGCTCGGAGCTGACACATCTCTTCTGAGAGATAAGCGCCACCAATTCCCTAACTCGCCACATCTCCATCATGTCTGCATTGTAACACAGTTCAGGGGCTGGTAGCCGCCACATCTCTTCTCAGTGATATGCTTCCAGTACCCTAGCTCATTTTTTTCCATTATTTCTATAATAGGCCTACGAGCCTCAATGTAACACAGTTCAGAGACCTGTGTATGCCACATCTCTTCTCAGAGATATGCTACCAACGCCCTAGCTTGTTTCCATTATGTTTGTAAGCTTATTGCAGTCATTCGTTAATTAATAAAATGAAGCATTCCTTCCACTGCATCTTTGTATCTATGGCTATATATGTATTCTATTACGTTCCTCCATAAATCTGGATCAACAACATCTTGAATTAACTTGATGCAGTTAAGGAAAATAGGCTAGGAAAATCAAGCTTATATAATCAGATTCCAGATAGACAAGAGGTTGTCTATAAATGGAGGAAAAGATGTTTTCTCTGGGGTGAGTTGTGAAGAGAAAGCTCTAATGTTGGGCGACAACTAGTTAGACCTAAGCAGCATGCACATTGAAATCTGAATAGTATTTGATTTAAATTTTTTATGTTGGGACTAGGCTAACTTGAAAGTTCTAAATTGAAATTTGGGTTTAGGAATTAGAAAAGTTATGAATTACAAATGACCTTTTGCTGTTCTATACATTTAACAAATTACTATAGAAGAAATAGTAAAATTTGTATGGTTTCACGACATATTTTGTAGAGGACCAACTCTCAGAATATCTAACACCCAGTGGCTGGTCTAGATCTGAGGTTAGGTACCTCACAAAAGCTGACAGTCCAAAATTTAGTGAAATTAGTATTCAGTTATTTAATCGAACAACTCATCGAGAATTATGCTCTATAATAGAAATTAATATACAGAGGTGGAATGAGTAAATATTTTATTTATGAAAAGATCTGTTGTACTCTATATTTTACCATTTCTGTACTAATAAAAATAAGAGTGGAAGTTAGAAAATACATGCATACACCTGATTTGTAATTCTAGGTTAAAAATAGAAGATAAAAGACTATGTAAGTCACCTTTCTACTTGGATATTTAATTATCCTAACAATACGTTATATTGTATCAAGGGAAAAGTATTGTCTAAATTCCCTTTTGTAAAGAGACAAAAGAAGATTCGAAGGATACATATCATGAACATTTAGGAGAATGTAGAAATGATATTCTATAATACTAAAAGAGCAAATCTATATTTATAAAACCACTAAAGAATTACATGGTTAACCATGAGTAAGAATGTAGAGGATTAGCATTGTTATTATATATTCAATCTCTTTTTACGAATACATAATTTAGGATTTTATGTATACAGAAACTATAGTGGTTCTGTGCTGTAGAATAAGGAAACAATTGTTTACTAATTATATTCGGAATTTTCATTTAAAGTTTCCCTTTAATATTCACATACTAGAAAAAATCTAGCAGAACTATGGAATTGAAATACAAAATGAAATAGTATAGTAGACATAAATAGAAATATATACTACATAAATAGAGGTTATTTATATGAAAAACATTCAGATATACATGTGTACGGAATGAATTTTGCTAATGACCCAAATAGAAACAAAACTGTTGCTAATAGTAAAGGAAATTTTTATTAATATGATATTAAAGGATAGCTATAAAATTCTGGTTCATTGAAGGATAATACCACAGTTCAATTTGGTGTCAAAAAAAATCCTAAGTTGAACAATTTCAAGCATCGATATAGTATACATGTAGATCCACGGATAGTCACTTTGCACAAGTTGTGGAGACTAAGTCCCATAAGAGAAGAAAATGAAAAATAGTGGTAAGGAGTCATAAATGAACTCTGATTCTTTGACGGAACATGAATACCAACCTGAATAAGAAAAGGGGAGTCAAATTCATGTTGGAGAAATATTATGGCAAAACATTCCATTACAAACACTAGGGTACATAATTACCTGAAAACAAGAAATCCAATGGAAGCTAATAGTAGCCAAATTTTTAAATAGAAATTTATTACCAAGTAAAAGTACAAAGAATGCAAAAATCATATTACCTTATTAACTGTGTAAGCTGGAGAAAGATCTTCCACACATCAAACTAAATGTTAAAATAAACACACTAGAAAGAATAAATGATTATCTCTACATTGTGGGAATCAAATTATTCAGACGGAGACCTTTAAATATCTCTGTTAGAAGAAAAATATATTTCTGGTTAGGTGTTAAGCAATAGAAAAGGAGGTACGATAATGATAACCAGTTGGGTTAAGTCGGGACAATCTATGAATTTAAAATAAAGACAATTTTTATACCAATGAGTTCCTCCAAACAATATGAAATAAAATATTATTCTTATGGCACATCTACTAACCATTATTAAAAATGCATGCAAACCATTAATCACAATAATGTTGCTAATTTTTTTTAAATGTTTGTATAAACGCTTTTTTGGATTTGTAATATCCCAAAAGGGAGAAGGCGGTAATACTTAAACACAATATAAGAACTACAACTAAGTAAACAATAAATCTCAAGACGACATCAGAATATACAGAGAAGCTGAGCCATTTTATTATATGGAGATGAATGAGTTACACAATGTACAGAAAATGAGTAGATCTAGGCCAAGAGAAGTCCTAGAATCAACCTACAATGGTGCTGCAAGTGGTACTGCGTAATTGGTGAGCTTACAGAAGCAATAATGCATTTTCCATGTCACTATTGATATACATGTAAATGCTACAATGGAAAATGTAGATATAGGGAGCTCAAGAGCTCTGATGATGCCCAGATTCAAGATTCGACCAATGTGACGGATTCCCAAGATAACCCAAAAAGGAATTTCTAGATCTACAACTTTGGAAAATCACCCTCCTAGGGTTTAATCCTTAATATGTTGGGATTAAAGTATGAAGCTAGATCTGACATATAGATGGCTAAAATATGTAACAAGATCAGATCTAAGATTGAATGGATGATCCCTCCTTCAGACCTACAAAATAGAAGCTCTAGGTCTTGCTTCTCAATCCTCCAATGATGATTACAACTGTTGTAACAAAATTACTCATAAAAACTGCATTGTAAGGGAAAGAGAGGCTATATGCCTATTGAAATATGCTGCAATAAACTCCAGGCTGATGGAAATTCTGATGGAAAGGTGAGGGGATGATCCCTCACAGGATTACTAGCTGAAATGTTATCAACTTCCTTCCTCCTTTGGATCTGCAATATGGATAGCATAATTCCTGAAGGGGTTACTACTGCTAGGAGGTTAATAACTCTTGGCCTGATGCTAGATCTGAAATGAAGCTCTAGGAATTTTGATCTATAAGCCCAAGGTAATAGAAATAATCCTATATTGGTTCCTCAACTAAAATATTGAAGGACAACCTCCTCCTCTCAAACTAATTTTTAGAAATCTACAATTTCTAAATATGAATGTTTTACAGAAAGTAGGAAAAGATATGTGGCACCAATTACTTATGTAGAATGAATTATAATACTCTTTTAAAATCTTCTGAATGAAAGAGGTGGGATTCCCAACCAGGAACACCCTGTGCTAAACAACACTTGCAATCTTTGCTAGACAGCCCAAGAAATCAATGGAATGTCAGATGACAATTCCAGATCTAAATAGATCCTCAACATCAATAATCTAAGGCATCCACTTATCCTTGAATTCATCTTCTTTATATAATGTTTGACCCTTCCCATGCCTTGGCCCTCATGTAAAATGCACTGTGCATGTGGACAAGATCCTCCATGTTTGACTGACTTGTCTATCCAAGTCATCCATTATGTCTAGGTGCAATGTACAGCCTCTCCATCATGTGTGCATTGATTGCACAACTTCCTCCATCATTTCATCATGAATTTTCCATGATCTTTTGTTTTATCCCTTCAAGATATTAGTTGATTGTGTCAACCTCCATGATCTATCTCATTAATGAGACATGATCTCCAATTCCATTCACATTAGTAGTTGCTCAACTACCTCATTATGCAGATATATGCTTAATTAATCCACATTCACACACAAAAAGTGGATATTTATTCATATTGAGGATTATGGGTCCCTCCACCCGTTTATTTACTTAATTCATTAAGAAAATTAAGAACTCTAATATTCCAAATATCAGGTGAAAATTTGGGAATATTACAGTCCTCCCTGGCAAAATGTTGCTTGTCCTCAAGCAACTGAAATAGTGGGTGATATAGGGAAAATCCTCCCTCCAAACCGTATCGTCATGTGGAAGGCCTTCCCATCTGTCATAATGTGTCATGCATGTCCAGCTCCAAAGCTGCCTTTCTAAGAGGTTTTAATAGCCCTCTCTAGGCCAACTTCGTCATAGCTGGCCGAATTGTTTTTGGGAGTTCTCTAGACTATTCTAGACACAAAATAATAATTATTTACGTCGTAAAAGTGCCCAATAGGGTATTTTGCAAAATTTTAATCTTTGACATATGTAATCCATAACAACATTACTAGAATGCTTCACCTGATTGAAAAAATACTTGAACATGAAACCCATGCTTTGCAAAATAATATTCTTTTAAAACTTTTGATACACATATTAGTCAAATGACAATTATGAAGACCGAAACTAGTTACATTTTTCAACATCATGAACATGATCTTGTGTTTATTGTTTGATTGTATATAGTTGTATCATTACTTGTGATTCAAGTGTTAAAAATATCTAATTACATATTGTTCTCCAGCAACTTTGATATCAAAAATCAATTTATTTTTTAGACATCAAAAGCGAAGAAAGGAATATTATAGAAATCTATCAAAAAAGATAAGCTCATGAATTATATCATAATATTAATGAAAGAAAAATATGGAAAAAATAATGATAATGAAAATGTTGTTGATAATTTTCAATTAAAAATAATATGACCTTGTATGACTTCATTTTTGTACCTTCTTTTGTGCTTGAAGCATGCCTCGTGCTGAAGAACAAGTACTTGTTATTGAATATAAAAATTCCCTCATCTTGGAGTGTCTTTTCATGAGTAGATACTAGTCACAAAAGTGTTTCATTCTAGAGATAGAGTATTGAGAAAACACATTGTGAATCTTGCATCTAAAACAATTTATACAAGATCTTGGAGTTGATCCCTCAACTGAGATGTCTTCACTAGGAATGAGGAGATGTCTTAATCAAATAATATCCTTTCCTTATACAAGCAGGTCCTCACAGATATCTCTTGTCTTGAAGTACCTACTACATCTTGCTTAGTCAACCTGTCATAGATGTCTTTTGCCTTATCTAATTCTATAACAAATGGAATAAGGTGATCCTTGATTGATTCAATAAGGAATCTTTGATCCCTTGTTTCACCCTTGAATTATTTTTTCCAATCTTTGGTATTGATCTTATCTACTTCTGCAACTTTTGTTAGGACATGGTCCATGACATCATTTTTTATGAGGATAAGATCTATCCCGTTCTTCCATACTTGGAAGTTGGATGTCTGATAAAACTTATTTCTTTCTTTGCAGAATCAAGACATATTATTAGATGCTTGGGACATAGAGATAAATACAAAACTTACTTGAATTTGGTGATGCCTTTAAATTTCACTTAAATTATAGGCATGTTTTCAATGGTCCCAAAGCTAAAATGCCAAAATTCTTCTATTTTTGTATTTTGTTTAGGGTACACTATAGTTTCCAGTATATTCTTTCTAAATTATATTTATTTTGTTCCAAATAATTGTGGATGCCTTCTCATCAACATAAATTTAATTCACTACTTTAATAGATTGTGTACTTGTATTAAGGCTATTAATGTGTGCAAATACTCTGCAACTTCAGCCCTCTGGTTAGGGCTTACAATATTCACTACAAAAATCTTGAGACTAGGCTTAAAATTCCACTCCAACCTATGATCTCCTTTTAATTTCCATGTGAATCCTTCCCTAGCTTAAATTTCTGGCTCTAAGCCACTATAGGCCTTCCAAACATAAGACTACATAACTCACCTTTCTTGACAAGTGAGACATAACCTACGACCTAGGTTAGGCCTCTTCTCGAGATGCATCTAAATGTTTCTAGGCCTTTTCAAATAATCCATAACCCTCGACTTGGTAGCACAGAGTTTTGGATTTTTTAGCTTCTATTCTAAACCTTATACTAGCCCTCAAACCATCTTGAGGTAGAGCTAAAAAAAAAATCGGGCTTGTTCGTAGGGGTATTTGAGTGCCCAAACTTTCCTTTTATCCCACACTCAACCTTCTACTATTAATTTTATTTCCTTTCATTTATTCAACCTTCAAACAATTCATAGACAACCTCCTTTTCTTGACTTGGAAACCCTTTTGAATTAAAACAACAATGATCTTCCAACTTCCTATGACCTTGATCTTAGCTCTAATACCATGCTGATAAATTTATTAGGGAAAAAGAATACAAACTTATATTATCTTCAGAAATTAATTGTGATATTCGTTTATCTTTTCTTCTTTGTTATTATTATTATTATTATTATTATTATTTTATCATCAAATAATTTTCCAAACACTGAATGTATAAGCTCCAAGCTATGGTAAAACCCCTCGAAGGGAAAAACCTAGAAAAAACTTCTCTTCTTATAGAATCAATTCAAATGAGACTTCTAGGACTCAAGATAAAAACAGGACATCCACCAAGAATGAAGCCATCAATAGAACAATTCTTCTCCAAGACAAAATATATCATCTAGGAAAACAAAGAAAAATATATTCAAATCAAGTCTAAACTAGCCTTTCAGTGTCAAAAAGAAGCTTTTCTACTTCTCATGCAATTCTCGGACTTGTAGAGTACGAAGAAACCGAATTACTTCACACCAGTGAGGTATGAGAAAAATAATTTCATAGATGTAACATCATTATGGTTTCTTGCTCCTTTGTGAGGGTTTTCCTTGCCTTCCAAGGCCTTCTTATGTCCTTTCCAATTACAGATCAAATGTTATATGTTTGCATCAAATGTGGTTGAATTTCCTCTATTAAATATCCTTTCTAAGAAGTTTGAATAGTCCCCTCTAGGACGACTTCATCATATCTTGATGAATAGGTCCCGGGAGTTCTCTAGACTATTCTAGAGACAAAATAATAATTATTATTTTGATACAAGTGCCCAATAGGTTCTTTTGCAAAATTTGAATCTTTGACTTATGTAAGTCCTACCAGCATTAATATAATTTTTGACCCAATTCACAAAATACTTGAACATGAAACCCATGCTTTACAACATAGTATTATTTTTCTTCTTTTGATACACATATGAGCCAAATGACAATTAAGAAGACTGAATCTAGTTATATTTTCCAACATCCTCAACATGATCTTGTGATTCTTGTTTAATTGTGTATATTTGTATAATTACTTGTTATTCAAGTGTTTAAAATATCGGATTACATATTGTTCTCCACTCAGTTCGATATAAAAACTCATTTTTTTCAAGAGGAAAAGGGGAAGAAAGGAAGATGATAGAGATCTATCAAACAAGATAATATCATGAATTATATCATAAGATTAATGACAGGAAAATATGGACAAAATTCATGATAATGAAAATGTTGTTGATAATTTTGAATTAAAAACAATATGAGCTTGTATCTCACTATTTTTGTACACGCTCTTGTGTTTGAAGCATGCTTCTTGCTAAAAAAAAGAGTATTTATTCTTGCATATCATAATTCCTAGGCTAAGAGAGTGCTCTGGATGATGAATGTAGGAATTATGGGAAAAGAAAGACCAGCCTTAAAAATATGGAAGAACCATTTTTTACATATTGGATGCACCCCATAAATGTTAATTGCATCAATAGTTGCTTTGGCTCCATGTAACATAATTTGCAAGAAAATAAAGCCATTCTATGATTCAAATCAATGCCCTTTATTACATATCCACATCCTACATGTTCAATGAGATATCAAAGTATTTTTTTGTCTATTGTTTCATTACTAGGCATATATTTCAGCGAGCATCGCGAACATGCACACTATGCACCTTCAGGGTCAACAACCACTCATTTCATTCGAACTGGCAAGTCCTATACTATGGGAAAGAAAGATTTGGGATGCATAGTGTATGGTTGGCCTAGGATCTTCCATGATGTACTTGGAAATTGGAAGTGGTTTAGTATTTTCTCCTATACTTTTTTTGATGTTTTAAATACATTCTTCCTCTAAGTTTCTGATAAGGATGGAGATTGGTGACTTCATGTTATCGATGCATGAAGGGATTTTGTGTGCTTGGAGTAGATTTGGGTATTTCACCATGAGAAAAACAAACCAAAATCATCATCAGCATACAAACTCCCTTGACATGTTAACTCTTGGGTTGAGGGAGTGGATATGTAGGTGTGGGAGTCCTTAAGGTGACACATTACCTTCGACATGCATTGTCCCTAAGGAGACACATGACCTTGGAGATGCATTGGATGTTAGGACCTTTGGAGGATTGTTGAACCTTGGGGAGTAGTGCTCATGCCATCGAGACCTTCCTTTTTAATCGTTGTCACCTTTGGTCCTGAAACATGTCACTTAGAGTAGAGTGCTTCAAATGGGTGCACCTACTTGTGTGTTACAACTTTTCTTGTAGTGGACTAGGTCTATTTGTTATTGTAAAGCCCCTTCAACTCTCATATAAATAAAGGATGGAATGAGTTGTTATTATAGTCGATCATGCACTTCTGCATATTTCTTTTCATACTTGGGTTAGGGATCTAAAAATAGTGCTACTCTCTCTCTCTCTCTCTCTCTCTCTCTCTCTCTCTCTCTCTCTCTCTCTCTTTTTCAACATTATTTGCACCTTATGTGCTTTTGTATTAAGATGCCAGGATTTCTTGGAACATTCACCTGAAAAATTCATATATATATATATATATATATATATATAATAAATTAAACGCATGAACACAATCACAACCTATCATTTAATTCACCATGCTTTCGAAAACCCTAGATAGGGAGAACCAAGAGAAACCCCAACTCCAGCAAATATTCTCCAATAATATGAAATCACCATGAGAAAAACCTCCATGTTAGATTATCTTTGGTGGAGCCATTGTAAACCATAAGTTATTTTTTAATTGTGTTATTTCATATTTGAATTCGATCTTACCACAACCTTCCATACCTTCTCACTCCCATAAATTATGTTATTTCAAAGACTTGAGTTCTAGATTTTGATAAATACAATGTCCTCAATACGATAGTTTAACAATTCTATATTCATAGTTAGATCATATTCCAAGAATAAATACATTTTTTTTATTTATCAACAATTTTCTCATGAAGATAAATCATGTCACAAGTGGCAATTGAACTTGGTTGGAAAGGATATTAATTTATCCCCTAAATTGGTTGAGATAGACCAGGAAACATGTGTTTAGTAATACTCAGTCACTAAGGATTTTTGATAATTTATCTCATTATTGGACTCAAATTTTCTCAATTAGAAACAAAAAATGATTATTAAAATCCTTCAATACAAAGTTCCATTTATACTTTTATGACCATTTACAATTATCATCAGTCACTATTAGTGACTTACTTGTCATTCTAAGCACTATCATAATTTCACATCAAAATAATTACTATTCTCATGAAAAATGATTCCTATCTCACTATATACAAACAAGGAAAATTGTTGGGTTCGAACAGGTTCATAGTTTAGATTTTAACTATTTTTATAAAATTCTTATGCCTTCCACATGAAGAAGAGGAGAAACAATATGACATACATACTACATTTTTTGGCACAATGCTTTGTGATATTTCATTCAACTTGGACTTGTATTTATCCATGATCAAATTGACTTTTTCCTCAATCACACATCATAATATTTTTATTTCTAAATTTAGGATATTCTGTTACACATTTTCTTACATCTACGACACTCCAATTTTCCAATTGGGCATAGTTGAAGATTTTTGTAAATACCATATTACTTATGCATGCAATATTCTCATGAACACACAAATACCACTTTATATTTTTTTTCTCTATTTAATTACATGAGCTGGACTAGTGATCAAATGGTTAACCTCAAAAATGTGAATTGAATCAGAGCTAGAAAAAAACTGGATCAAAAAATATGTTGTCCAAAAATACATAAATGATTCAAATTTAGGAATATATATATATATATATATATATATATTAATGTGAATCCATATGAGTCACAATGATTATAAAAAAATATTTTCATTTAACTTGAGCTTTCCTGGGCATAGATTTGGAGGTTCCCCAACATGAAATTCCTAATGAGTATTTTTTCCATAAGCCTATCCTGCACCATATCATAGTTAAAATCTAAAGTCTTTGGCACCCTTAAACATGGAAATAGTCTAAGAATACAATACCATACTAATATCATAATTTTTCTAAGAGAGATCAACATGCATTTACATACCCATTTTTTCTTTAGAGTGAAAGTGGTTATGTGTCTCATAACCCTGTTTGAAGGAGAAATGTACATATCATAGAATGGAGGCAAGATTAAAATGATTTTTCTATAGATAGAAGTATTGTTATGACATTTTTCACACAACACCACTAAATATGTAACATATTGTGTGCATCCTTAGATATATTGAGACTGCAAGCTAAATATTTAAATAAGTGCATGTATGAAACTTATATATTATAAAAATAACCATCAATATTTTTCTTCCAACATTTTGTGTCAAATTCACAATAGCATGCTAAAAGGTGTCATTTCAATGTCTTGAAATTAGGATATATAAATGTGAGATATATACTCTAAATCTTTGGGTTCTATACTTTTCAAAAGTGAGCTTTTTTATGTTACATATTAATTGTTTAAACTTTGAACTTTGAAGAAATTCCTGAATGGACTTCATAAATACTCGACATATAGTGGAAAGGAAGTGGTATGATCAATTGTGTTATTTCAAATATCACCAGGGACTTGGTGCAGTGCCTCAACCTAGCGACGACCCCCCACCCATCCCCCCACTAATTGGGGTGTGTGCAAAAAGAGTTCCCTCACCTTATGGTCTCACAAGACTATGTTGTGAACTTTTCCACTAGCCCTTTCTATGAAACAGTGGTTTGTGATGTTTCTTTAGTGGACTGTGTTGATCTCTTACTTCGTATCCCTTTCCAACAACAATTCCATGCTATCTATAATTATAAACTTCCATATTCTTAGGAAATACAATGTCCTCAATAAATACTTATATGTATAGAATATATACTTATGTTTAGGATAATATTTGTGTTGGATTTGTTCCTTTATGTTTTACTATAATCCTAATGTTGACAATATTTAGCTGATTTTTTTCATCAAATGCTAATATAATATGCAAAACAAAAAGATTGTCAAAATATGGAAAAAAATATGTTTCTCCTTATTTCTTTTTTTTATTATTCATGACAAGGTAATCATGTTGTAGGAATGAGTTATCCTACAGTTTGTTTCAATTTGTGGATTTTATTTTCCTCCCAATTTTTACAAGGACGTAGATTTTATTTCCTTGTTCGTGGTTTTTGCATGTATCTTATCGAGCCCCAAATGTTGGTAATGGAGCAGATCTTCAGAAGTTGTCATGGACACAGACTCTATTAGAATTTAATGTTACAATACCACTTCTACTTGGTACCAGAAAAATTTTAATGGTTTGTGCATAAAGAATAGTTATATAGAGACAGGGTTGATAGGTAAACCTCATGTCTTAGATTTAAGTAATTTATTTGTTTTTTCTGAGATTTATCAGATCAATTATTTAAATAATCCAATATGCATGTCCTTTATTTCTCACATGATGTCCGTTACGTGACATGGTTGATATAACATTCAATTCTAGGCCATTTTTATTTCAAGTCATAGATTATATTGATTAAAAGGATTTTCATATTTTGATTGGTTTATTAGGAGCTTGATTTCAAAAAAGATTCTAAATCCCGTGTGGATGTAATTTTTTTAGGGTAAGCTCTTTGCACCAATAAGATGAGATGAGTCCATGAACACAACTATACATCAAGAACATCTTCGGACTTTGTTGCATATATTTTATTCTATATATCATTAATGTATGGTTACTGATTGATTTAAAACACAGGATGGGAAGGTCATGTCGATTATCTTGACAAAAAATAATCAAATGGAGTGGCAGAATTTTGTTTTAAAGGGTGAGCTAGAAATTCATACTTGGAAGTTTCAACCTGAGAATATAAATCTATTTGATTTGGATCTAGAGACACGAAAAACAATGAAAAAAATGATGGTATTGACGATTCTTCCCCACAAATCGGCTCTAAATGTTAGACCACTTCCCGAATTTTAGTTATTTGCAATGGAAATAGTGGAAAACTTTGATATTTTTATGAATAACGACTCTCACCATTGTCCTATTCTTTTCCTATGAATGATATTAATTTTCAAACTCCAACTAGTTTTTTGTGGAACTAATTAAATCTTTGATGACAAAAATATAGTTTTCAAAGCTTTTTTCTAAATCTATTTTCTTGAGAAAAAAATTATTTTTACTTTATGCAATATAATTGCTACTATGTGACATATCATATGACATAACTGCTTGGATAAATAGATAGAAGTGTTGTACAAGGTAGTTTTTTTCAATCTAAATTAACAAGATTTCCAAATATTTTATTAATTAAGAACATCTTTTAGACTTCTTAGCTAAGTTATGATTATATATTGATAGGGAATTTTATGTATGCTGATGTTGTGTTGTCTCTTTGGTTTATATCAGGTATGAATGGTTAATAAGGAACATGTTCTTGAGATGCAGACACATATATTATTCTACAATAGATAGGGTTCTCCATGGTTTTCAGGCATAGAAATGAAAACAGAGATGTTAATGGGGTCTCCAAAGTCAATGTTCGATGTATTTAATAACAATGATGATTTTTATTCCTTGTCAAATAAATAATGTCAGAAATAAAATTTAAATAAATAGAAGAAAATCAAGAATGAAGGTGAATTTATTGCTTCCTGTCCAAGTGAAGTCACCAAACACCTTAGCACGGTAATGTGTTCAAGTCTAAAAATATTTCCTCTCCTACAGTATATATGCATAGTATTCTCATTTCTCCAAGTTTTTCAGCTCAAAAAATTGTGTTGTAATAGCAATTTTCTCTTCAAGTTCATCAGCCGCTGGAAAAAAATACTACAAAAAATTCTTCTGTGAAAGAGAAAATGTTCTCGAAAAAATCAGATTTAGGTATTTTAAAAACAAAAATAGATGATGAAACACCAACACACCTAGAGAAATTGATGACCGACGGAGATTAGGACATGCCAAAGTCTTCAAAGAAATTAAAACAACGGGGGATAAAATAAATCCAAGGAAAAGCGATTCTCTCAATCTTCTAAATTCAAATACGATATCTTCAAAAGGTACCGCCAATTCTATTAATAAAGTATTGAGTTATATGCCTAGTAGTCATCGTTCCTGCCTTATGTAGCATGTTTAACCTAATCATAATAGTTTCCAAAATACAGTGTAAGAAAACACTCCACACAACAGAAAGAAAAATAATTCACCAAGCAAGGAGCATTTTGTGGGTAAATGGGAAAATAAGGTTATGGGGATTAAGACCTCTACAACAAGGGAAAATTTTGGTCTTAAAGCTAGATAAAAACATAACTGTTGGATCCTCTAAGCATTCTGGTTCATCCACACTTAAGGAGGAATTAAAATATCTACCCCAGATGTCGATCTATACACATTTTGACTAAAAATTAAACAAACACTCCAATATACATGCAAGAAAGGTTAAGCGTGACTAAACAACATAGTAGACTTGTCATTTTTTTCTTCTCTAACACAATGGGAAAGGCACCATCCCGTGCATGCAAATATGCAGAGATCAAAATGAGTCAAGGTTTAGTTTTCAACTCCACATTTAATATTCATTAAATACATGTTTCATTTATTTTGTAGTTAAAACTTATGAAATATATTCATATATTTTTCTGACAAAAGTGATTATGAAATACTACAAAATATGGATGTTTGGACATGGAAGGTAGTGGAGTGTGTTGTTGAAAAAAAAAATTTACATTCTTGTTGGTCATTTTTATTTGTGATTTAGTATAAACTCATTTTCTTCATTATAACTAAGTCCATTTTGTACTGGCAGATAATTGAACACATTCTTTTTTTCCAATGTTTGGCAGTATTAAAGTGAACTAATTAATGTTTTATTGTTTGGTTATCATTGATGAAAAAAGATACACTTACTATGATGATTTTAAATTTTTTATTTGTTGTTTGTTGCCATGTTTTTATTGCATACTTGTGAAATTAAAAATCGCATGTCGCTTTGTGTGAAGGGGAGATATATATAAATATGTGGATTTTGTTTCCTTGTGGTTCCCTGGAGATCCATGCTACATTTTCACAAAAGTTTAGATGTCAGTTGGATATCTAAAATTTCTAATTTTTAATTTGAATATTTACGTCATAATGGAAATACAAAGGTCCCAATTATAAAATGTCACCCAAGAACAACAAAAATTATGTTCTTATTTCATTCAACCTGTAACATATTGCCTTTTTCTTAATCAATGATCTTCTTCCATTTATGACATTTCTGTTGCAATATGTGGTCCATTTGCGAGTTGTAGGTCATTTGAGCCTCTTATACATAAATATCGTTCCCTACACCCATTTTTTAAAAGTCTAATTCTTTAAAGGGTGTTAGCTCAATGGAAGAGCACCTGCTTTACAAGGAGCTGGTCGGTGGTCTGATTCCATCATGCCCTAATATACATATGGAATGATGATGATTATTTTTTGGTGATGGAGGATATTTTGACCATCACCAATGTTCTTATGGTGACATTTTTTACCATCACCAAAATATGAAATAGTGATGGTAAACTAACGCCACCATATGTATGCATCAATAGTGGTGACCATGAAAGGTTTGTCAAAATAAGTCATTTTAATTGATATGAAGTGGTGAGGGTCAATGTTTCATTGTATTCATTATTCGTGACATACCTTTAAGTCACCAATGAGCTTATGATGACATTTTTTTACCCTTGTGAAATATGAAATGGTCATGGTCAACAAACATCGCCATATATATGCACCAATAGTGACAGACATAAAAGGTCCATCACAATAAATTTTTGTTGTTCATATGAAATGGTGACAATTACTATCCCTCATTATAATCAATATTCCCAAGGGACCTTCAATGTCACCACAACACATTATTTTGGTGACATGACCTTTGGTGATGTTCAGGTTTTTGGTGACTCGGTCTATTTTTCATCACCATTGCTCATCTGAAATCATTACGGTCAATATTTGTTCAGTTTTTGGTGATGAAGGAAATTTTTACCATCACCAATGAGCTTATGGTGACATTTTTCACCCCTTGCCAATGTCCTTTTTTATTATAGTAATGATGTTTTACCCACCATTCAGCTCGAAATACATGTCCCATGACCTTGGTATTATAAATTTTTACATAGATTTTTAACCAAGGGATGGTACAAAAATAATGTAAATAACCTTTCTTACTTAATATTTATATGTAATATCCATCAAATTGAAGGCGAAACAAAACATATGCAGAACACACAAAAAAAAATCCACCCAACGAGAAATATGGATATTTGTCCATAATTGAATGTATGCCTACCAAATCAATTTTTGAGAAGTGATTCATTTCCCAAATGTAGGGATCAACTATGGATTATTCCTATAAGCTAGACCATAATACAACTAAATAGAAGAAATATCATATGTGACTCTAATATCACTTAGCCTAACATGTTAATCTCAAAACTTGCTAGATCTTGCCACTGTTGAGAACTTAAGCTCCATTATTCAACCATCAATTAACATGGAAAATTCATCTCCTTCATATCATAAGGAATGTATTCCCTTTATTTCCCCATAATCCCTTACAATCTCCTTTTATTTAGTGTATATAGAAATATTCCAACGTAAATGGTTTCCAACTTAAAAGACATATTAGTGAACAATTAAAATAAACTGATGATTAGAAATAACATGGTGTATGTTTCATAATTCTTTATTCCATTGTTATTGATGTTACAACCATTTATTTTTCTTGTTAAAACCATCCCATTTTCTCTCATTTCACAATACAACTCCCCAACTCAGTAGAAGATCTAATTAGCTATAATTCCATGAGGACATCTTCTCAATTGCAAGAACATTGGTCATCTATTCAGATAATATCCTTCATGAAAAAAGGGAGAAGAAACATTTGTGCCGTAAAATAGAGAAATCCCATGGAAGGGAAGTGATCTAAATTGATCAAAGGCATGCAACAATGGGTTTTCCCCAATACTTTACATAAGATAGTGCACCGTTCCAAGGGAGGAAACATAAAAAACTAAATGAATACCAAGGGAAAATAATTATGAGAATATTTATAATGATCAATGTGCAAGGAAGTTCATTCCTATGAGAGGAATTTCCCTAATTCAAATCACACATACACCTGTTTCGACCTTCCTCTCTAATGATCTAGAAGCTTTTTTATTACTTGTCAAAAAATGTTTTAAGTTGATATTTAATTAATAAATATTTCTTATTATTCTTTCTTTTACATACATAAAAATACCATTGAAAACATAACAACTGCACTATAATTGTAACCCACGCTATAATTACAACATAAGGCATTCTTGTTTGAAAAAAATTTCCCTAGTTGCCACTGTGTACATCTATGCAACGTGAAATTGAATGTTAAAATATTGAATATTTTTGTGTTATCATATTAGTAGTTAGAAAAAATAGTTAATATACATTAACAGTTAAGAAAAAAAGTACACAAACCACTTCCTGTCAGATCCTCAAAATTCTAAGGCTCTTCCATCCTATGGCATTTTTCGTGAACAAGAAGAAGTTGACCAGTGAGACGACGGAGACACCAAGAAAAAATATATGACTTGACAGGAATTTTGAGCCTGCTCGTGCATCCTATGGAATTTTTACTAAACAATAATAACTCGATCCGTCAGAAGAGGAAAACACCAAGAAAACAAACTATGGCTTGATAGACATTTCAAAGCAGCTGGTGCATGGTGAAAATCAGAAGGCTTGAAGGCAATTCCTTCTCATAATATCAAACAAGGTCTAGCTAGAATCTTATCAACATTTGCACAAATTTGTGTCGGGAGGTTGCTACACATTTAAGAAAGCTTATGGAATGAGTCCCTAGGAATATCTCGGCTACAATAATCAAGCCAACAAGCTTTTGTGTTAGGCCATGGCCATTAAAACTAGAACTACATGGCATGGGTTTAAGAGTATGAACACGTTGGTAGATGTTGGATGAGGTATGGGATCTTCTTTATCCGTTATTGTGAAAGAAAATTGACATATTCATGGAATTAATCTTGATCTCCCTCATGTCGTCGCAACTACTCCTGCCATAACATGTAATATTTCTAATGTTGGTCAGCATCAATATAAATTTTTTGATCTAATAGGATAGAAATTCCATGATTATATATAGAAGGTTGTAATTGAGATTGAGTTAGTGTTGTGGGGGTGGGGCATATGGAGGGAAATATGTTCACACACATACCTTCTATTGATGCATTCAAGATGAAGGTGATGATTTAATCCATGGCTTTTCATTTGCATAAGAAATTCACTTATCTTATTATTATCCCTACTACCTCTTGAATGCTAGAATTATTATATTATCATTATTATAATGGATTATTCATGACTCGGAGGATGATAAGTGCATGAAATTGCAGACAAGAAGCTATGAGGAAACGATAGTGAATGGAAATGTGTTAATTGTGGATTTCGTTGTTGGGGGAGTGAAAGAAAGTGAAAGTATGTCAAGGAGATTGAGTTTGTTATATTATATATGAATGATGGTTTATAAAATGGGTGGGAAGGAGAGAACAAAGAAATAATTCAAAGGGTTGTTCCTAGACAAAGGCTTCAAAAGGTACACCATCATCAAGTTTCTTTTCCTTAAATCAAGTTGCCTTTCCTTCAAACACTAATTGTGTTGTCCAAATCTTAATAATATCTTGTGTTCCATTCGTCAACTAGCAACCTTGGAATTTGAAATCAATATTTATGTTTATAGGATGAGAGTATGTTTTTTTCGGTATTTTGTAACAACTAGTGGTGTATTTATGTTTGTATGCGAATAATATGCATTTCATTAGTATTTCTATAGGAGGAAGGGTGGGGTAATAATGGGTATTCTGTGTGGAGATAGATAGTATGTCTTCTCTGGGTATTTTGTGTTGGGAAATAATATGCATTATTATGTAGATATTTTTTAGTAGTGATGAATAGGATATGCGATTTAGTGTTGAATGTGCCCTAACATATAATTTTTCATTACTAATTAGTTATAATTTTATCATAAAGTTAGCCAATCTACTAATAATAATATTGTTGTTAACGTCTGAATTTTATTTTTCATTTCTTTGTTTTCATGTGATGAATTTAGAAAACTGGAAGTTCGTGGTTAAATATTTTTCATTTCAGTGGATTTTCCTACGAAGAATAGAGTTTATACATAATACAGCTAGCATATATGGTGATAGAGCTATATTAATATCAACTCAAATAATGTCTACCTTTGTTTCTTGTTTCTTGGATTTCTTGCTGCGGTTTCAGAAGTTATAACTCATGGTAAATTTTTCTTCCCAGCCATGATGAATTTTTCCCACATACAAAGTCCATACTCTGAAGAACAAGAATCTTAGGTTACAAAGTCCATGCTACGAAGAACAAGAATCTTAGGTAATTTCATGTAATTGTACATTGTGAAGAATAAAGAGTCGTTAGCTCTATAGAGTGCTCTCTAGAGATAATCTCAAATAAAATGGTATAGCGTTCTCTCTCTCTATATATAATCTCAACTAAAATAACGTTACCTTTGTTTCTATGTTTTCATTTAAATGGATTTTTACAAAATACATAGTCCATCGTACGAAGAATAGAGGTTATACCTTGTCAGATAAATAATGTCACAAATAAAATTTAAATAAATAGAAGAAAATAAAAAATAAAGGTGAATTTATTGCTTCCTGTCCAAGTGAACTAACCAGAACACCTCAGCAGGATAAGGTATTCAAGTCTAGAAATATTTCCACTCCTACAATAGATATGCATAGTATTCTCATTTCTCCATGTTTTTTAGCTCAAAAAATTGTGTTGTAATACTAAGTTTCTCTTCAAGTTGATCAGTTGTTGGAAAAAATACTACAAAAAATTCTTCCGTGAGAGAGAAAATGTTCTCCGAAAAATCAGATTTAGGTATTTTCAAAACACAAACAGATGATAAAACACCAACACACTTAGAGAAATTGATGACCGAGGGAGACGAGGACATGCCAAAGTCTTCAAAGAAATTAAAACATCGGGGGATAAAAGAAATCCAAAGAAAAGTGATTCTCTCAATATTCTAAATTCAAATATGATATGTTCAAAACGTACCCGCAATTCTATTAATAAAGTATTAAGTAATATGCCTAGTAATCATCATTCCTGCCTTACGTAGCATGTTTAACAGAATCATAATAGTTTCCAAAATACAGTAAAATACAACACTCCACACAGCAGAAAGAAAAAGAATTCACCAAGCAATGAGCATTTTGTGGGTAAATGGAAAAAGAAGGTTATGGGGATTAAGACCTCTACAACAAGGGAAAAATTTGGTCCTAACGCTAGAGAAAACATAACTGTTGGATCCTCTAAGCATTCTCGTTCATCCACACTTAAGCAGGAATCAAAATATCTACCCTAGATGCCGATCCATACACCTTTTGACTAAAAAATAAACAAACACCCCAATATACATGCAAGACAAGTTAAGCACGACTAAACAAGAAATTAGATTTGTCATCTTTTACTTCTCCGACACAATGAGACAGGCACCATCCCCTGGATGCAAATATGCAAAAATCAGAATGAGTCAAGGTTTAGTTTTAACCTCCACATTTAATATTCATTAGATCCATTTTTCATGTGTTTTCTAGTTCAAACTTATGAAATATATTCATAGATTTTTCTGGCAAAAGTGATTGTTAAATACTTCAAAATATGGATGTTTGGACATGGAAGTTCGTGGTTAAATATTTTTCATTTCAGTGGATTTTCCTACGAAGGGTAGAGTTTATACATAATCCAGCTAGCATATATGGTGATAGAGCTATATTAATCTCTACTCAAATAACATCTACCTTTGTTTCTTGTTTCTTGGATTTGTTGTGGCGTTTTCAGAAGTAATGTCTCATGGTAAATTTTTCTTCCCATTCATGATGATTTTTTTCCCACATACAAAGTCCATGCTACGAAGAACAAGAATCTTAGGTAATTGCATCTAATTGTACGTTGTGAAGAACAAAGAGCCATTAGCACTGTAGAGTGCTCTCTGGAGATAGTCTCAAATAAAATTGTATAGCGTTCTCTCTCTATATATATAATCTCAACTAAAATGATGTTTAGCTTTGTCTCTATGTTTTCATTTAAACGGATTTTTACCATGGACTATAATAATAGAGGTTATATATAATCGAGCCGACATATGGCTATGAGCACGCTCTCTATATATATAATATCAATTAAAATAATGTCTATGTTTGTTTGTTGTTTCTTGGTTTTCCTGGAATTCTCTTAGAAACATTCAAGTTCCATGGTTAAATTTGCTTCCCATTCTCGATGATTTTTCCCACCTACATAGTGCATGCTACGAAGAATAAGAATTTCAGGTAATTGCATCTAATCTTAAGATGTGATTTATTTGAGTTACAAAATAAAGTCGTTTAAAGGATATTCTGAGGATGGAAGGATATTTTGGAGCTGTCAATTATATTAATATTAATAATCCTCCTCCCCCAAGATAATTTTCTAGTGGTCATCATCATCAAATGAAGTCGCATTACAGAGGAGTTGTTCCTCAGAGTAACGGTAAATGGGGAGTTAAGATTTGAGTAGGAAAAAATGATATTTCATGGGGAACATTTGATAGTAAATATAACGCTGAAAGAGCATCTAACAGGTCCATCGTCAAATACAAAAAACCGCATAAGCGAGGCTGCATGCAGATCTCAGTAAGGAGAAAATTGAAGAGGAAATCAAAGTTCTGGCTAGGTACACCAAGGAGAATATAGAGGAAATCATAAAACATCATTGATATGTCGAGAAGCTACAGAGGTTTAATCGTGATGATGGTCATGGTGGTGATATAAAGAGGGACACAAAAATTATGTTCAGTAAAGAGTTGACCCACACAGATTTAGGCCAAAAATTGACTATTATGAAACAACACACAAGTTGTTATTTTAATATGGATGAGGAGGAGAATGGAAAAATTATATTTGTATTAAAGGAAAATTAGGAAAAGTCGTGGGATTTCGGTTACACTAAGAACCAGAGATAAGTGACATTCTTCTCTTTGAGAAATGCCACCCATGAACTATACTCAGGTCATTTGTGAGGAGGAGGAAAATCATGTCGAATCAGTTGAGCCTTAAGGTGAAACCATTCATGGCTGATCAATGCAGACTCAAGCTGATACCAGTAAAGGCTAATCAGTCCAAAGTGAAGGTGAGATCATTCATGGCGAGTCAGTGCATCCGAAGGTGAAACTGGTCATGTCCAATGAGCGCAGTGTCAAGGTGAAACTAGTGATGTCCTATCAATACAGCTTCAACGTGAAACCAGTCATGGACAATCAGTTCAGCCTCATGTCCAATCAGTCCAACCTCAGATTGAAACCAGTCATGGACAACCATTGCAGCTTCAAGGTGAAGCCAGTCGTTGACAATCAGTCCAACCACAAGTAGAAACTAGTCATGGATAATAAGTCCAACATCAAGGTGAGTCAAGTCATGTCAAATCATTGAAGCCTCAAGGTGAAACCAGATCAGTGCGGCCTCAAAGTGAAACCATTAATGGCCAATTAGTGCAGCCTCAAGGTGAATCCAGTAATGTCTAATCAGTGTAGCCTCAAGTTGAAAGCGACAACTGTAGTGGTGAAAGTCACAACAAGATGGGGATTTCTGAACTCAGCCAATAAAATTATAAAATTTTTATTATGCTATTTGGGAAAGAGCTTACAGGTTTAAATTTCCATTCAGTACAACGTTAAGTTGAAAGCAACATATTGGTGAAATGCACAACAAAACGGAGTTGCAATTTTTTGAAGTTTCAGGTACCGGAATCCGGTGAAAAATTTTAAGATTAAATTTTGGTTTTTGTTATTCAAACTGGTTTTTTGACTCTATATATGGATTCATAACCCTCACAAATCTTCGATTATGCAAAGTTAGCAATCAAACTTCTCTTTTCAATAAATTCCTGTTAGAATTTAGAGAAATTACACTGTAAAAATCACCATAAAAACCTTCAAAAAAATCGCACTAATCAATCAAATGATAAAAATATGTGTATGCTATTTGATAAATAAATTAAACCAAATCAAAAAAGGGAAAAGAAAATATGGAAAATGGGATTATCTTATGAGTCTTAGGGTTAGTTTCGTTGGGAATTTTGATTTAAGGTACTATACATCGAAGTTTTCCGTTTCGGTTTATTGTTATGGAAAATGTATTTACAGTTGAGATTTTTTAAGTCTAAATGTTTTGGTCTAAGATAATTTTATATGATTTTGAATGAAAAAAAAATGGTTAAAGTTGTTTTTGTATTGGTATATTATTATGGATTGTTTATATAGATAAGTGCTTTGTTATATAAGTTTTATTTTTTTGGTCCTTGTGTTTTATTGGTTTAAGTACTAACAATTTTAAAAAGATTTATTTTCTTTTAATATATTTTTTTATTTAGATGTTAATGTTAAAATATTCATATAGACAATTATACAACAAAATTAATTAATTAATTTCATTATATGTGATTTCCAATATATATATATATTTATTGTTTTTTTATTTTTTGTATAAATATTTAAATTTAAGTTTCTTTACATTTTTTCATTTTATTTAAGTGAATGATATTAATGCCACTCATTTTTAAAATATTTTTATAAATAAGAGATAACTATAGAGACATTGTATTTTTTAATATAATAAAACATATTATAATCCACACCATGCACCATGAGAAGGGTGTAACATGTATTATTGAAACCAACTACAGAGACATTGTGTATAACTATTATTTTAGGTGTTTAAGTGAATAGAGACATTGTGTACTACTATTATAAAAAAATTATTTTAGGTGTTAAGGTGTATAATTTTTTATGTTTTTTTATGGTTTAAGAGCTTCAACCTTTTTTAATTTTTATATTTTTTTATGAATATAATAAAATAGTAAAAAATATTAAAAGATTTAACTAGAGAGATTTTTTAAACAATTTATTTATGGACTTAAAATTTTTAAAAAATATTATAATTGACTCATTTGTGATATTTAAGAAATAGTTACATCTACTAGTGCAACCACATTTAATAATGTGGTTGATATACACTTATATCTACCACATCAATAATTATTAAATGTATAATGTAAATGTGTCTTACCATTTATGATTATTAATAATTTTATAAATAATCACCACCATCTATATATATGGTTACCATTTATTATTAATAATAATTTTATATCGAGACAATCTTTGTGACAATGAAATATTTGAAAATGGTTGATTATAGTCAACCATGAATGATTTTCATATCAATCCATTGAGTTTATAAATATAAGGGTTCACATTCCTAGGGTATAATATTATATAAACCATAAAATAAACATGGTTGACCATAGTTTACCACGTGGTCAATTTTTGTATTGAGAATATTTTTTTCACAATGTGACATTGGACCATGATTGATTTTACTATTGAGACAATATTCGTCACAATGTGACATTGGACCATGGTTGACCATGGTCGTTCATGAGTATAAACAGAAAGGATTTATATCAAACCCTAGGATTAAGATTATAAACATTATGAATGATATTATACCCTAGGAATATGAACCGTTAGATTAATAAACCTAACTGATTGATATTATAAATCCAAGAAAATAATGAACCCAAGAGAGTAGTATTAAACGCAAGGGATAAATATTATAGACCCTAGGAATATGAACCTCCCTCTCGGGTCATGCTATATTTTTTCTTATGATGGATCTATGTTATCATGCTATTAATAAACTAAAACAATATATCATTATATTTTGTTTCACTGGCATCGGAGTCAATATAGAGTATACTACATTAACATATTATGTTATTTCATTGGTATTGGATTCCAATGTATCACTTACTATAGAAGTTAAATACAAAATATAGGGATGCTACATAACAACATAACATTTTTCTCCAGATTGTCTTCTAGAAAGCCTAGACTTGTCATCTAAACATCACACTCTATATATTGCAAATCACAATGAAATTACAAAGCATGTGTGCAAGAAAAAACATCGTTCAAAACACACATGGAAAATGTAGAAAGCATAACTCTAGTATTCTTGGGGCATGATGAAAGGCTTTGTAGGAGATGTGGAAAGGAGAGAAATTCTTGTTGATGGAGCACAAAGTCTTATACTAGCCTTGAAGAATAGTTTTCTTGGATTTCCATAAACCATTTTGGAAATCAACAAGATTCGATAAAAATTCCTCAAGAGGTTTCTCATTTCAAATGATTTTCCCAACACTCGGACTATCTCACAATGGAATGTATAATCATCTCCCCATTTTTCTTGGATCATGTGTTGATTCAAATAAACATGCACACCCACCTTGTTTCAACGACCCTTAGTTTTCTAAACAATATTTTAAGAATATGGTCGAGGACACATGGTCACACATACATCCCTCATGATTTAACTCCTATATTGATCAATTTGCAAAAAATATTTCCATACTAAAACAAGTCGTCAAAGGATGGTCTCAACGTCATACAAAAATTTAATTAACCTATTTAGATTGAGTGGAACATAACATAAAGTAATTGTATCTTAAATTAAACGGGGTGTTCCTGAATGTTGTACTAACGACTCTTAAATAAATTGAACAAGAGAGATATGATATACCTAACAGAGAAGATAAATTCTGACAACATAAAAGTAGATATGTGTGGATTAGTGAGGGAGACAAAAATACTAAGCTTTTATATTGCATAGAATAAGGTATTATTTACGAAAACAAATATTAATAAGATGTATTTTAAAATTTAATGGTTGTGAATGTTACACACATGACAATACTCCCCATCAAGATAAAATAATTTACAAATTTTTCGGAAAAGGGAGAACTATTTGTTAGAAAGAAGCGAATATCTAGTAAAATTTTTCATAAATCAAAAATCAATGACAGGTCATCATAAAATAAAATAAATAAAGTAACCCTAGTTAAGATAAATTTGAAATAAGAATAAAAAAAAAATTCTTATGTGAAAATAAAATTTTTAGGGTACTCCATTTTTTTAATTAATTTTTTTTTGGTAGTTTTGAGTTGCTGAAGCTATAGGTGATCGTTGGTTTATTGGATTGTGTGAATAAACAATATATTCAACCATGTATTGGGTTATTCACCATGTAAATTGTTTCAATGGTCTATTGTAATTTTCAATATAAATTTATGATATGTACAAGAATTTATAGTACAAGTTATAATGTGGCCACCAAGAGATGTAAACCTTGTAATGTCGAGAGGGAAATGAAAAATACTAAAATAGTTTGTTGTTAGTGTCAGTGTAATTAAAAAATGATTCTTTTTAATTTCAAAGATGATGTTTTGAGAGGAAACATTGGAGATATTAAATATCATTTGCTGCACTGCACTAGAATTTCCCATCAAAGCTTCATATTTTACACCAAAAGTTGTGAAGTTGTGATGCAAATTTTGATTTTGAAAAATAGTCATCATATAGTTCATGAATTAATAGTATTTTGTTTAGCTTATGTCATCTACTACTTGTATTTTTTCAAAATCTAACAAATATTTGTTATTGGAACTTGAAAGACCATCTTTTAAAATTAAGAAGCCATGTATGTTCAAAAGATTGTAGAATCTATCAATTTGGAATAATGTATGCAATGTATCTTTATATTATAGATTTGAATGACATTTTGTTTACTAATTTTTATCTTCAATCACATTTTATATGGCACGATTCTTCTGGGATTTATGCCTTATGGTGTTTCTGTTGCAACATTAGGTGAAATTTATAGTTGTAACCCATTAGAGAGTGCCAACCCATTGGGAAGTGCCATACGTATGAAATACCCAATTTATAGCCTTAAAACTATGAAATGAAACTATTTACAATAAATTAACATTCTTTACAGTTTAAAATTATTAAACCCAAATTACAAAGCTTAACTTTTATCATATAAATTACATTGTTTAAATAATGTCTAATTTAATATATTGTATTTATAAATATAGAATAAAAAATATTATTTATCGTGAATTTTAGAATGCATATATTTCAATTTATCAGAAATATTTTACACATATTATTAAACCTAAACCATACTAATTTGCATGTTGCATCTAATTTTTTAGCAATGCCACAAACCTTTATCAATGCAATAAAGTTAAGTATCCCAATAAATTCACATATACAATACCTTGTTCATATACCATTTATTTTCTTAGGATTCACCTCTTTTATCATATAGGTGAAACGAAGTTATTTCAAGAGAAACAAGAAAATTGAGTTCTATTATTTTTATTGGAAAACTAAAAAGCTGTTCAATTTTATTATTCTATTTTCACATGTTAGTTTTTTATATAAGATATAAATGACCCATGAGTGTGAAGTCTACTGAAATCTCCAGAATTTGGTCCTTTAATATCATCCTTAAAATGCTTAGCCAAGCACAAGTGTGAACAAAGAAGGATTGAAATAAAGATGGTTTTTTTTTCTTCACATGTTCCAAAACCTGTTATGAAAATGAATATTTTGATGTAACATATTAAAATGTTTATCTTAAAATATCGTTTAGAAAAATTTCTACCTTTTATTTTTTTTTTCCATAACTATTCGAAACTAATCGTATATGAAATATTAAATTTTTTAATATAAAAAAGGGTTAAATTTTAATTCACCTTTCAAATTTAAGATTTAAAAAATGGTTGGGCTAGTAATAAGGGGAAATATTTTGTATAACTAGGATGAAAAAATAGAAACAAGGAATTCATGGAATTGAGGCTTACAACACGACTTACTTCAAGGCCTACTCCTGGTTAAGGAAATGCATGTTCCTAATATCACTATTATGAAGGATTCACTTATAATCACCTAATACCTACAAAAAGGAAACATAGCCAAAGTATCAACATCTAAAGCTCATACTATAAATAATAATATGATTACTAGATGATTTTCCGCAAAAAATGTTTTACCCTTTCTTAAGAAAATAGAACATAGGTGCTGATGATCAGGCTAATAAGGAATTCCTTATCAATGTAGTCCAATTAGAATTCAATCATATATATGGCCTTAATATCCCACCTCTTCTTACACACAAAAACTTCATGATATTGAAGCATTATCAAACACACTTGCATCTCCAAAGATACTTTATACATGGAATCATATAACTAATTTTGGATGAGACCAGTCAGTAGTCATGGAAGCACCAGTTTCAAGGAAACATCTAGGCTCATTCACTCATCCTCCTATCATGATCATAATACATTATGTTGGTGGTGACCTGATCTCAATGGAATTCCTCCAACTCCATTGGTAATTGACATCAAGGTAGTGGAAATTATGTTTCTCTATGGTAACATTAATAGAGATGCATGTGAGTATTTTGATGATATGTATAATTGCATGGGGGTCAGATGCTTTTGAGTTGATATAACTTTCTAATTTCTTAACCTTTGGGTTCAGATTTAAGTCAATGGTTTTAGAAATTGGTGATTCCCTGTAATCATTCTACAAATATTTCCACAACATGAATTCCTCGGTTGCATCACTACAATGTCTAGAAAAATCTTTTTTAAGGATGTTTTGTTGGCTTGGTGTGCCGAGTTGTATCAGTGACAAGATTTCCTTTGAAAAACTCTAATATATAAGCAAGTTACAAATTGGCGCACCTAGGCTCCTAGTCTATAGGATATCTATAATGTTTCAACATGTTTTTTATTCTCTTAAAAATTTTCCCATGAAATTTCCACTAAAATTTAATCATTGAGTCTCATGAAAATTCATATTATTTCTTATTTAGTAGTGGTTTCTTAACTTTGCTAGATCTATGGATTCCTGCATAGGAATTTTCCCATATGAACATTTAGCTTGCTTTGGTATATTTTTTTTGTTGACCATGTGCTACTACTCTGTGGGCCAACAATGGATGATATTTTATACACAACTTGGTTAAAATATTTTGAGGATTTTCTTGCTATTCATTCCCAACTAGACTGAAATGAGCCTCAGTAAGGTGAAAGAACCTAGTGATAATGCTAATAAAATTTGCAACAATTGCATCCAGTACATGCAGATTTTGTAACTTTATATTTTAGAGAAAATTATGAAATTACGAAACCAAATGAGAACCATTATTTAGCTTGCGGAGTATATCTAGGATTTAAAGTCTGTATTGGCTTTCCAATATGATGAGATAGGTGCTTTATGTCAACAATTTAAAGTACTGTATGAATATATCACTCTCAAAAACTCCCAAAAAACTAAATGAAGTTTTAACAAATACTATTTAGGAAGCACCCTTCCTTACTTCAACTAGGTTCTAGATAAGGAAATTCACCCCATGTTATGATGTATTCTCAATTAAAATTATATCTTTTTCTTGATTTTTTTGCAAGATGTATTTGTGTCATCATACAATCATATTAGTTTTATTAAGTTGTCTTTTTGAGCTATTCGCACTCTCCTCTTTAAAGGACAAGTCATTATTTACATAGATGTAACTATTTTTCGTTTTTCTATTTTACATGACCAAGAAAAGATTTAATATAAAATATACTCATTACTATGGAAAAAAATTAAAGGTGGCACTGTCTTAGGAGCGGAGAATTTCTTCTGATTGTAACTTTTTTACCAGATTGAAATGTTTTTTATTTTGCAAAATATTTATTTAGAAGTGTTCAAATACATATTTTGAAGGAGTAAATAGATTCAACACCGTTAAAAACCTAGGTCCACCTTAAATTCTATCATTTGAAAAATGTAACCTAGATTTCCAAAAAATTCAACTTGGTTTTTCAAAAGGCATGCTAGAAAAATCTATAAAAATTATGTAGAAAAATTTTGAAATATGAAACTAATATTAAATAAAAGACTAAATTGTATATATATAATATTTTTAATATCAAAACTTCTTACTAAATTCAGCCCCTTCCCCCCAAAAAAAAAAAATTCAAGAAGAGTTCCAAATATTTATATTTAACATGAAACAAATTAGACACAAATCCAACCATGGACTTTCTAACCAATTTAATAAAATTTTTACCGAAATAAATAATTTTATCTTGTTTATTTTTCATATTCTCACTTATCTTTAACCTTATATATCCTAGTACACAAAAAAGATTTCCACCTCTTGCATATGTTGTGTTGCTGTCCTTGCACTTTTCCAACCCTGCTAATTAGTAGCCTAACGGCACACATTAGATTTATAAAAAGAAATAAATTTATTCATTAAATTAAATAAATTTAATACTCCAGAAATTCACAAGTAATTTTATCCCTCATTTTTATTTCTGTAATTTTATTCTGAAGGAATAACCTTATTATGGATTCTATATTATAGAAACAGATGTGCATAGTATTACTTCTGTAGAATTATTTTCCCACACATACAAAGTGAAAGCGGGTGTTATTGTCGTATAGCGTTTGACGAACCCACAATTTTACTTTGTAACCACAGACTCCTCGAAGAAACTGTCCACGGACACTGAGTGGGGTGCTGCATTATTAGATTCTACGAAGAAAACGTGTCGATACAAGGTAATCCAACGGTAAGCATTATATGGCCAAAAGCATTTAATGGCCAATAGACCAGAAAATAAAGTTCGCTGTAGGTAAAATAAATAATAACATAGGTATTTTAGCTACACTAAATACAACAAATTAACCTTTTAAAACAGTACAAAAGTATTAATGCAAAGCTATGGCATGGTTTTTTTATTAAATTAATTTTTTGTTCTGGTAAATCTTATTTTAACCCTATAAAAATTGTGACAATTCAAAAAAAATTTAATAGGGTTATTATGGACCTGATACCACAAATGGTTTCAAACGCCAACTCAATAAAAGGTGTAGTTAAAAGCAATTATAAACAAATAAGAAAAAATAAATTTAAATTGTCATTTAGTGTAGACCTCTCGGCTCCCGTATTCATCTGGAATTAAGCGTTGCGACCTCCTCTCGCCTCCCGTATTCAACTGCAATCAAGTTCAAGGAATTCCTATATATATAATTTATATATAGCTAAAAGAAAAGAATGGGAATTCATATAGAAAATGGCGAATTCATATATACAATGGTAAATATATACCTTGGTATTCCATCCACCGCTTCGCTTTCTGTGGTATTGTTGCCGCATTTCCACAAGACAACGTCCACGATCGGTGAGATCCATCCATCAATTAATTTGAATTTGGAGACCAAACCAAACAGTGGACAGATATCGCCGATCCTGGAGGTTCATAGGTGGACACAGATCTCCGATTATGAATTGCATTGCTGCTCGCCGATGATGGACAGATGATGATTATAAAGACTCGTCTCCTCTCGCCATCTCCACCGACCTGCAATGTCCACCTTTCCAACTGTAGTTTGATATCCACCGACCTTCAATCTCCACCTTTCCAACTGCAGTTCCTGCTAGTGCTGACCATGAGTACTAATAACTCTAAGTAACACCTAACATAACTCAAACTAACAGTGTGTGGTGAGTGTAACAATGTGTCTAATTTTAAGCAATTCGAATACGGACAGAAACATCGCACCATAGAAACGCGCTCTCCGCGTTAATATTTTTAATTAATAAAAGAATTATATAGTTAATATTTTTAATTAATAAAAGAATTAAGATAAACTTAATGTTAAAATGAGTTTATAATTTCATAATTTTCTTTAAATATTAATATATTTTCTTTAATTCAATTGCAATTTATGTTTTATAAGCTTTTTAAAATACTAAATTCAATTTAAAAAGTACAATGAAAAAAATTAAAAATAAAATTCATATACCCTAAAAAAAAATTGTATCATAGTTAACTTCTTAAAACTATAACACTTAGACCAGAGCGATCTAAAGAAGTTTATGTATTTTATTATTATTATGATACTCATCCCCAAAAAATATCATGCAAGGTGTGAAATTATTTGATAAAATCTATTTTTGGAGCAATGAATTCATGAATTTTTAAAAAGAACAGTAATATTGCTATTAAGGGGGGTGAGAGGGAATTATTTAAATATTTCTATGAAGTGGGGTTAGAGGGAATTATTTAAATATTTCTATTAGGGAATTATTTAAAGTGAGATATTATGGAGTACTAGATAGGAAGGAATGAATATTTTTTATTTACTCAAAAAGGGTAAATGCCCCTTAGGATAGAGGTCTTCTGGAATGCGTCTTCAGTCATTTGAACCTTTGTTAAGTCACAGGCTATTGGTATATTAAGTTTGGGGTTGTTGGATATAGTTTTTGGTTATAATGGAAAATGATAAGTTATATTATAAACCAAGCCTAAAACACTCTAATAAATAATTGATTCTCATGGTTAAAAAAAAAGTCATAAAAAACTGAAAATAAATTGAAATCATAATTTTCTATTATGGTATTTCAAGTTATGAAATATATCAATACTTAAAAGTAAGCTTAAATGATCTAGAACTAAATGTGGACTTGTACACACACACGAGGATGAAGTATCTCCATGTGTTGGAATTTCATATTCCTAACACACAGAGGAAATAAAAATTCCTCAACTCAACACAAAGATTTAATCAAAATATTGGACAGAGATGGAGGAAACAATATATTTCATTAAGCAAACTAAACTGTTACAAAATGATATTTTCTTCAGAACTAAGATGTTATGGGTTCACACAAAAAACTTTTGCTGCTACAAAACACAACTCTCCTCTTTTGGCATATGCTGCTACTTACACAACGCTGTTCTAAAATGGTTTAACTACCCTCTCTGTCTTTGTATAGCTCTCGGCATACAATATAAAACACATAGACTCACTTTCTGTCTTTTTCTGCCTTCGAAACATTATATATATATATATATATATATATATATATATATATATATTGTAAATATAATATATCTACAATATATATAAAACACTTATATCCTAAGTTTAAAGAAAACTATGTTATGGAAAAAAAAAAAAAAAAAAAATTAAAACTTCATTCATTCCATATTCTGTGGAGCCAAAATAATTTCCAAAATCCTTTTTCTTTGCCCCACGGAGCTGTGTTCATTGGTCCGGAGGAAGGTGAGGTCACCTTCTCCGATGGGTTAACTTTCCCCTTCGCATCTCGAGCTTGCTGCTAACGGAATTTGTTGTTGGAGGAGTTAAATGTGTTTGGTGAAGAATTTATTGTTGGTAGGTGAATAGTTAAAAACGTGGGTGTAGAAATGTGAATGCGGGAGGTTGCATGTAGATTTCCAAACAATACCATGCCACCGCTGTTGTCTTTCGATTTTCCAATCAAAATTTAATTTGTCATCCTTCTTTTGCTTCTGCCACAGTTCGAATTAATTTCCAACACTCCTTAATTACAACTATTGTTCTCTTGCATACCCAAGAATTTCCTTAGATAGTTTAAACTCATTTTCTCCAATGGTTTTGTCAGTATATCATCAAACTTCTCTTCTTTTCTACAATGTTGTAAAACAATTTTTCCATTGCTCACTAATTCTCTGATGTAGTGATACTTTGCATCAATGTGTTTCGTTCTTTTATGAAACACCGAATTATTGGATAATGCTATAGCTGAGCTATTATCACAATAAAATGTCATGCCTTTTACTTGTTCATGAAAAAAACTTCTCAACATTCTCCTCATCCATACTGCTTGACGTGTTGCTGTTGTAGCTACCACATACTCTGCCTCTGCTATTGATAAAGCCACAATTGGTTGTTTCTTAGAAGCCCATGAAATTGCTTCTAATCCCATATGAAAAACATATCCAGAGATGCTTTTCCTATCATCTATACTTCCATCCCAATCACTGTTAGTATATCCAATCAGATGAAAATTTTCTAAAGTGGTGTATAAAATTCCATACCTCTTTATTCCTTTCACATACCTCATAATTCTTTTTGTTGCCTGTCAATGTGCCTCCTTTGGCCTTTCCATAAATCTGGAAATTAAACTTATATCATGCATAATATCAGGCCTACTTGCAGTCAAATACATGAGGCTACTAACTATGCTCTTATACAAACTTGGATGAAAATCCATGCTGCTCTCTTCTTTGCTTAAATTCAATCCCATCACTGTAGGAGTAATTGTTGCCTTGCAATCCTGCATGTTAAATCATTCCAAAACTTCTTTAACATACTTTTCTTGAGAAATAAAAATCTTATTTTCATTTTGCTCTACTTCTATTCCTAAGAAGTTCCCAACAATCCCATATTAGTCATCTCAAATTCTTCTTTCATGACTGTCTTAAAATTATCAATGAGGTAAGCATCATTACCTATGAATATAACATCATCAACATACAAAACAACAATGAGCATCTTATCATATTTCTCCTTGATGTAAAATGTGGGTTTTTCTTCACATTTCTCAAACCCATTTTCTAGTAGATAGGCATCTATTTGTAATGTCCCTGAATTGTTGCTTTTTAAAATAGGAAGTTAAGAGCTATAAGGGTCAAAGTGGACCCCAAAGAACATATTGAGGATGGATATATTTTATTAAATTAAGTTAATAAAATAAAATGGAAATTAATGTGCACTGACTAGATTGAGATTGAGATCTAGAAACCCAATCTATGAGGATGGATAAGGTTGTAAGAATTTCCCAGACTTTCAAAAATCCTTGAAATGAATAGAGTAAGATACTAAAATTAGATTTGGAAATGAATACCTAAATACCGCAATAAACAGGAAATTATTGGGAAAATATGAAATAAAGATGAAAGCAGAAAATTTAGCTTTAAAAGTACCTTTGTGGAAGACAGAAAGGGAAATCCTAGGAAAATAAGAATACAACTGATCCAGGTGGATATCGGTGGCCTCCCACCTATTCCATTTGAACCCGCAACATCAATTCTTTCAGTTTTTTAGCTTCAACACAACTTAGTATTTTTAGCAGGTTTTTGGGTGCTACACACTCGAAGTTGTTTTGGGGACTTAATGATCCAGGTGGATATTGGTGGCCACCTACCGAGTCCATTTGAACCCCCACCATCAGTTATTTTAGTTTGTATGTTTCAGCACAACTTACTATTTATAGCAGTTTTTCGAGTCCTGAATTTTAGAAGCCGTTTTGAGACCCCAAACGACATTTTTTGGGAAAACTGGGAGCAACATGGGTCAATGTTTCTCCCTCAAAAGTTGTAGTCCTCGGATAGATATTTCTAACAAGCTATTGAGTGTGTCAAACAGAGATCGAATGCCAAAGTTATGTCCCCGAGAAGTTGAAACACTAATTTAACCAAAAAGGACGCACAGTTTTGGCGCTTCATCTCCTACGGTTAGGTTTTTGGACGTTTCGGATTCTACATTGCTTCTCAACAATAAATAGGCCCTCGAGCCTCATTGTAATATAGTTCAGGGGGTTGGGAGCCGACACATCTCTTCTCAAAGATAAGCGCCACCAGTGCCCTAGCTCGCCACATCTCCATCATGTCTACATTGTAACATAGTTCAGGGGGTGGTAGCCGCCACATCTCTTCTCAGGGATACACTGCCAGTACCCTAATTCATCTATTTCCATTATGTCTGTAATAGGCCTGCGAGCCTCAATGTAACACAGTTCAGAGACCTGTGTACACCACATCTCTTCTCATAGATATGCTACTAGTGCCCTAGCTTATTTCCATTATGTTTGTAAGCTTATTTCAGTCATTCATTAATTAATAAAATGAAGCATTCTTTCTAGTGCATCTTTGTATCTATGGCTATATGTGTATTCTGTTGCGTTCCTGCATAAATCTGAATCAGTGGTATCAGAGGGGGTCTAATCTTTCTCTGTTTTTTTTTTCATATCCCCAACATGCCCAAGGTATAAGGAGTTCAACCTTGCAACCCCGACGACCCCCCATGGCGGAATGAAAGAGAGACGAGGGAGTAGGAGATCCTATCAAAATCTTGTTCGGGGATGCCCTCAAGAAATAAAGGAATGCGATGATGGATAAATTTGACTAGATCCTTTAATGGCTACCTACCAACAACACATCTACATCCAGCACGTCCACCAACAAGTCTGTGACATCCTGGACAAATCCAATACCAAGTTCAGCAAAATTTCCCCCCCATGGAGGAACTTAATGTAATGGAGAAAATTGCTTCCTAAGGAGGGAGGAAGGATCCAGGTGGATATCAGTGGCCTGCCACCTATTCCATTTGGACCTACAACATCAATTCTTTTAGTTTTTCAGCTTCAGCACAACTTACTATTTTTAGCAGGTTTTCGGGTCCTGCACTGAGTCCATTTGAACCCCCACCATCAGTTATTTGAGTTTGTAAGTTTCAGCACAACTTACTATTTATAGTATTTTTTCGGGTCCTGAACTTCCTAAGCCGTTTTGAGGCGCTAAACGACATTTTTTGGGAAAATGGGGAGCAACATGGGTCAATGTTCCTTACTCAAAAGTTTTATTCCTCGTATATATCTTTCTAACGAGCTATTGAACGCATCAAATTGAGATCGGATGCCAAAGTTACGTCCTTGGGAAGTTGAAACACCAATTTACCCAAATGGGACCCACAGTTTTGGCGCTTCATCTCCTAGGGTTAGGTTTTTGGACGTTTCGGATTCTACATTGTTTCTCAACAATAAATAGGCCCTCGAGCCTCATTGTAATACACTGCCAGTACTCTATCTCATCTATTTCCATTATGTCTGTAATAGGCCTGCGAGCCTCAATGTAACACAGTTTAGAGACCTATGTACGCCACATCTCTTCTGAGAGATACACTACCAGTGCCCTAGCTAATTTCCATTATTTTTGTAAGCTTATTTCAGTCATTAGTTAATTAATAAAATGAAGCATTCTTTCCACTGCATCTTTGTATCAATGGCTATATGTGTATTATGTTGCATTCCTGCATAAATCCGGATCAGTGGTAGCAGAGGGGGTCTGGTATTTCTCTATTTTTCTTTTCATATCCCCAATGTGGCTAGGGTATAAGGATTTCAACCACGTAACCTTGATGACCCCCCATGGCGGAAGGAAAGAAAGACGAGGGAGCAGGAGATCCTATAAAAATATTTCCCGAGGATGCCCTTGAGAAATAAAGGAACGCGATGATGGATAACTTTGACCAAATCCTTCAATGGCTGCCCACCGATGGCACATCTACATGCAGAATTTCCGCCAAGAGGTCCTTGACATCCTGGACAAATCCAATACCAAGTTTAGCAAAATCCCCTCCCCGTGGAGGAACTTAACACAATGGAGACCATTTCTTCCTAAGGAGGGAGGAATGATCCAGGTGGATACTAGTGGCCTCCCATCTATTCCATTTGGACTCACAGCATCAATTCTTTCAGTTTTTCAGCTTTAGCAGAACTTACTATTTTTAGCAGGTTTTCGGGTCTTGCACACCCGGAGCCGTTTTGGGGACTTAATGATCCAGGTGGATATTGGTGGCTACCCACCAGGTCCATTTCAACCACCACCATCAATTATTTCAGTTTGTAAGTTTCAGCACAACTTACTATTTATAGCAGTTTTTTGGGTCCTGAACTTCCAGAGCCATTTTGAGGCCCTAAACGATGTTTTTTGGGAAAATGGGGTGCAAAATGGGTGATAGATAGATGTTTCTCACTCAAACATTGTAGTCCTCGGATGTATCTTTCTAATGAGCCATTGAATATGTCAAACAGAAATCAGATGCCAAAGTTACATCCCCGAGAAGTTGAAACAACAATTTACAAAAACGAGACCCACAATTTTGGCACTTCATCTCCTAGGGTTAGGTTTTTGGATGTTTCTGATTGTACATTGTTTCTCAACAATAAGTAGGCCCTCGAGCGTAGTTTTAATATATTTCAGGGGGCTCGGAGCTGACACATCTCTTCTGAGAGATAAGCGCCACCAATTCCCTAACTCGCCACATCTCCATCATGTCTGCATTGTAACACAGTTCAGGGGCTGGTAGCCGCCACATCTCTTCTCAGTGATATGCTTCCAGTACCCTAGCTCATTTTTTTCCATTATTTCTATAATAGGCCTACGAGCCTCAATGTAACACAGTTCAGAGACCTGTGTATGCCACATCTCTTCTCAGAGATATGCTACCAACGCCCTAGCTTGTTTCCATTATGTTTGTAAGCTTATTGCAGTCATTCGTTAATTAATAAAATGAAGCATTCCTTCCACTGCATCTTTGTATCTATGGCTATATATGTATTCTATTACGTTCCTCCATAAATCTGGATCAACAACATCTTGAATTAACATGATGCAGTTAAGGAAAATAGGCTAGGAAAATCAAGCTTATATAATCAGATTCCAGATAGACAAGAGGTTGTCTATAAATGGAGGAAAAGATGTTTTCTATGCGGTGATTTGTGAAGAGAAAGCTCTAATGTTGAGCGACAACTAGTTAGACCTAAGCAACATGCACATTGAAATCTGAATAGTATTTGATTTAAATTTTTTATGTTGGGACTAGGCTAACTTGAAAGTTCTAAATTGAAATTTGGGTTTAGGAATTAGAAAAGTTATGAATTACAAATGACCTTTTGCTGTTCTATACATTTAACAAATTACTATAGAAGAAATAGTAAAATTTGTATGGTTTCACGACATATTTTGTAGAGGACCAACTCTCAGAATATCTAACACCCAGTGGCTGGTCTAGATCTGAGGTTAGGTACCTCACAAAAGCTGACAGTCCAAAATTTAGTGAAATTAGTATTCAGTTATTTAATCGAACAACTCATCGAGAATTATGCTCTATAATAGAAATTAATATACAGAGGTGGAATGAGTAAATATTTTATTTATGAAAAGATCTGTTGTACTCTATATTTTACCATTTCTGTACTAATAAAAATAAGAGTGGAAGTTAGAAAATACATGCATACACCTGATTTGTAATTCTAGGTTAAAAATAGAAGATAAAAGACTATGTAAGTCACCTTTCTACTTGGATATTTAATTATCCTAACAATACGTTATATTGTATCAAGGGAAAAGTATTGTCTAAATTCCCTTTTGTAAAGAGACAAAAGAAGATTCGAAGGATACATATCATGAACATTTAGGAGAATGTAGAAATGATATTCTATAATACTAAAAGAGCAAATCTATATTTATAAAACCACTAAAGACTTACATGGTTAACCATGAGTAAGAATGTAGAGGATTAGCATTGTTATTATATATTCAATCTCTTTTTACGAATACATAATTTAGGATTTTATGTATATAGAAACTATAGTGGTTCTATGCTGTAAAATAAGGAACCAATTGTTTACTAATTATATTGGGAATTGTCATTTAAAGTTTCCCTTTAATATTCACATACTAGAAAAAATCTAGCAGAACTATGGAATTGAAATACAAAATGATATAGTATAGTAGACATAAATAGAAATATAGACTACATAAATAGAGGTTATTTATATGAAAAACATTCAGATATACATGTGTAAAGGAAATTTTTATTCAGATATACAAAAATAATAGTAAAGGAAATTTTTATTAATATGATATTAAAGGATAGCTATAAAATTCTAGTTCATTGAACGATAAAACCACAGTTCAATTTGGTGTCAGCAAAAATCCTAAGTTGAACAATTTCGAACATCGATATAGTATACATGTCGATCCGCGGATAGTCACTTTGCACAAGTTGTGGAGACTAAGTCCCATAAGAGAAGAAAATGAAAATAAGTGGTAAGGAGTCATTAATGAACTCTGATTCTTCGACAGAACATGAATACCAACCTGAATAAGAAAAGGGGAGAAAAATTCATGTTGGAGAAATAGTATGGAAAAACATTCCATTACAAACACTAGGGTACATAATTACCTTTAAACAAGAAATCCAATGGAAGTTAATAGTAGCCGAATTTTTAAATAGAAATTTATTACCAAGTAAAAGTACAAAGAATGCAAAAATCATATTACCTTATTAACTGTGTAAGTTGGAGAAAGATCTTCCACGGTGGAATATGAAGATTAATACCAAGACGTTGAATAATGAAATCATGAAAAGAAATAGGGAAGCAGTAGAAAATTTATTCAAAGACATCAAACTAAATGTTAAAATAAACACACTAGCAATAATAAACGATTATCTCTACATTGTGGGAATCAAATTATTCAGACGGAGACCTTTAAATATCTATGTTAGAAGACAAATATATTTCTGGTCAGGTGTTAAGAAATAGAAAAGGAGGTACGATAATGATAACCAGTTGGGTTAAGTCGGGACAATCTATGAATTTAAAATAAAGACAATTTTTATACCAATGAGTTCCTCCAAACAATATGAAATAAAATATTATTGTTATGGCACATCTACTAACCATTATTCAAAATCCATGCAAACCATTAATCACAATAATGTTGCTAATTTTTTTTAAATGTTTCTATAAACGCTTTTTTGGATTTGTAATATCCCAAAAGGGAGAAGGCAGTAATACTTAAACACAATATAAGAACTACAACTAAGTAAAAAATAAATCTCAAGAAGACATCAGAATATACAGAGAAGCTGAGCCATTTTATTATATGGAGATGAATCAGTTACACAAAGTACAGAAAATGAGTAGATCTAGCCCAAGAGAAGGCCTAGAATCACCCTACAATGGTGCTGCAAGTGGTACTGCATAATTGGTGAGCTTACAGAAGCAATACTACATTTTCCCCGTCACTGCTGATATACATGTAAATGCTACAAAGTAAAATGTAGATCTAGGGAGCTCAAGAGCTCTGATGATGCCAAGATTCAAGATTCGGCCAATGTGATGGATTCCCAAGATAACCCAAAAAGGAATTTCTAGATCTACAACTTTGGAAAATCATCCTCCTAGGGTTTAATCCTTAATCTGTTGGGATTAAAGTATGAAGCTAGATATGACATATAGATGGCTAAAATATGTAACAAGATCAGATCTAAGCTTGAAGGGATGATCCCTCCTTCAGGCCTACAAACTAGAGGCTCTAGGTCTTGCTTCTCAATCCTCCAATGATGATTACAGCTGATGCAACACAAGTGCTCATAAAAAATGCATTGTAAGGGAAAGAGAGGCTATATGACTATTGAAATATGCTACAATAAACTCCAGGCTGATGTAAATTCTAATGGAAAGGTGAGGGGATGATCCCTCACAAGATTACTCGCTGAAATGTTATCAACTTCCTTCCTCCTTTGGATCTGCAATATGGATAGCATAATTCCTGAAGGGGTTACTACTGCTAGGAGGTTAATAACTCTTGGCCTGATGCCAAATCTGAAATGAAGCTCTGGGAATGTTGATCTTTAAGCCCAAGGTAATAGGAATAATCCTATATTGGTTCCTCAACTAAAATATTGAAGGACAACCTCCTCCTCTCAAACTAATTTTCAGAAATCTGCAATTTCTAAATATGAATGTTTTGCAGAAAGTAGGAAAAGATATGTGGCACCAATTCCTTATGCGGAATGAAGTATAATACTCTTTCAAAATCTTCTCAATGAAAGAGGTGGGATTCCCAACCAGGAACACGTTGTGCTAAACAACACTTGCAATCTTTGCTAGACAACCCAAGAAATCAATGGAATGTCAGATGACAATTCCAGATCTAAACAGATCCTCAACATCAATAATTTAAGGCATCCACTCATCCTTGAATTCATCTTCTTTATATAATGTTTGAGCCTTCCCATGCCTTGTCCCTCATGTAAAATGCACTGTGCATGTGGACAAGATCCTCCATGTTTAACTGAATTGTCTATCCAAGTCATCCATCATGTCTAGGTGCAATGTACACCCTCTCCATCATGTGTGCATTGATTGCACAACTTCCTCCATCATCTCATCATGAATGTTCCATTATATTCTGTTTTATCCCTTTAGGATCTTAGTTGATTGTGTCAACCTCCATGATCTATATCATTAATGAGAAATGATCTCCAATTCCATTCACATTAGTAGTTGCTCAACTACCTCATTGTGTAGATATATGCTTAATAATCAACATTAACACACAAAAAGTGGATATTTATTCATATTGAGGATTATGGGTCCCTCCACCCTTTTATTTACTTAATTCATTAAGAAAATTAAGAGCTCTAATATTCCAAATATCAGGTGAAAATTTGGGAATATTACAGTCCTCCCTGGAAAAATGTTGCTTGTCCTCAAGCAACTGAAATAGTGGGTGATATAGGGAAAATCCTCCCTCCAAACTGTATCGTCATGTGGAAGGCCTTCCCATCTGTCATAATGTGTCATGCATGTCCAGCTCCAAAGCTGCCTTTCTAAGAGGTTTGAATAGCCCTCTCTAGGCCAACTTCGTCATAGCTGGCTGAATTGCTTTTGGGAGTTCTCTAGACTATTATAGAGACAAAATAATAATTATTTACGTCGTAAAAGTGTCCAATAAGGTATTTTGCAGAATTTTAATCTTTGACATATGTAAGCCTTAACAACATTACTAGAATGCTTCACCTGATTGAAAAAATACTTGAACATGAAACCCATGCTTTACAAAATAATCTTCTTTTACAACTTTTGATACACATATGAGTCAAATGACAATTTTGAAGACCGAAAATAGTTACATTTTTCAACATCATCAACATGATCTTGTGTTTATTGTTTGATTGTATATAGTTGTATCATTACTTGTGATTCAAGTTTTAAAAATATCTAATTACATCTTGTTCTCCAGCAACTTCGATATGAAAAATCAATTTATTTTTTAGACATCAAAAGGGAAGAAAGGAATATTATAGAAATATATCAAAAAATATAAGCTCATGAATTATATCATAGTATTAATGAAAGAAAAATATGGAAAAAATCATGATAATGAAAATGTTGTTGATAATTTTCAATTAAAAATAATATGACCTTGTATGACTCCATTTTTGTACCTTCTTTTGCGCTTGAAGCATGCCTCATGCTGAAGAACAAGTACTTGTTATTGAATATAAAAATTCCCTAATCTTGGAGTGTCTTTTCATGAGTAGATACTAGTCACAAAAGTGTTTCATTCTAGAGATAGAGTATTGAGAAAAAACGTTGTGAATCTTGCATCTAAAACAATTTATACAAGATGTTGGAGTTGATCCCTCAACTGAGATGTCTTCACTAGGAATGAGGAGATGTCTTAATCAAATAATATCCTTTCCTTATACAAGCAGGTCCTCACAAATATCTCTTGTCTTGAAGTACCTACTACATATTGCTTAGTCAACCTGTCATAGATGTCTTTTGCCTTATCCAATTCTATAACAAATGGAATAAGGTGATCCTTGATTGATTCAATAAGGAATCTTTGATCCCTTGTTTCACCCTTGAATTATTTTTTCCAATATTTGGTATTGATCTTATCTACTTCTGCAACTTTCGCTAGGACATGGTCCATGACATCATTTTTTATGAGGATAAGATCTATCCCGTTCTTCCATACTTGGAAGTTGGATGTCTGATAAAACTTATTTCTTTCTTTGCAGAATCAAGACATATTATTAGATGTTGAGACATAGAGAGAAATAAAAAACTTACTTGAATTTGGTGATGCCTTTAAATTTCACTTAAATTATAGGCATGTTTTCAATGGTCCCAAAGCTAAAATGCCAAAATTCTTCTCTTTTTGTATTTTGTTTAGGGTACACTGCAGTTTCTACTATAGTCTTTCTAAATTATATTTATTTTGTTCCAAATAATTGTGGATGCCTTCTAATCAACATAAATTTAATTCACTACTTTAACAATAGATTGTGTACTTGTCTTAAGGCTATTAATCTGTGCAAATAATCTGCAACTTCAGCCCTCCGGTTAGGGCTTACAATAGTCACTACAAAAATCTTGAGACTAGGCTTAAAATTCCACTCCAACCTATGATCTCCTTTTAATTTCCATGTGAATATTTCCCTAGCTTAAATTTCTGGCTCTAAGCCACTGTAGGCCTTCCAAACATAAGACTACATAACTCACCTTTCTTGACAAGTGAGACATAACCTGTGACCTAGGTTAGGCCTCTTCTCGGGATGAATCTAGGTTTTCTAGGCCTTTTCAAATAATCCATAACCCTCCACTTGGTAGCACAAGTTTTGGATTTTTTAGCTTCTATTCTAAACCTTATACTAGCCCTCAAACCGTCTTGATGTAGAGCTAAAAAAAAAATCGGGCTTCTTCGTAGAGGTATTTGAGCGCCCAAACATTCCTTTTATCCCACACTCAACCTTCTACTATTAATTTTATTTCCTTTAATTGATTCAACCTTCAAATAGTTCATAGACAACCTCCTTTTCTTGACTTGGAAACCCTTTTGACTTAAAAAAACAATGATCTTCCAAATTCCTATGACCTTGATCTTAGCTCTAATACCATGTTGATAAATTTATTAGGGAAAAATAATAAAAACTTATATTATCTTTAGAAATTAATTGTGATATTCATTTATCTTTTCTTCTTTGTTATTATTATTATTATTATTATTTTATCATCAAATAATTTTCCAAACACTGAATGTATAAGCTCCAAGCTATGGTAAAACCCTTCGAAGGGAAAAACCTAGAATTTTTTTTTCTTCTTATAGAATCAATTCAAATGAGACTTCTAGGACTCAAGACAAAAATAGGACATCCACCAAGAATGAAGCCATCAATAGAATAGGTCTTCTCCAAGAAAAAATATATTATCTAGGAAAACAAAGAAAAATATATTCAAATCAAGTCTAGACTAGCCTTTCAATGTCAAAATGAAGCTTTGGTACTTCTCATGCAATTCTCGGACTTGTAGAGTACGAAGAAACCAAATTACTTCGCACCAGTGACGTATGAGAAATATAATTTCATAGATGTAACATCATTAGGGTTTCTTGCTCCTTTGTGAGGGTTTTCCTTGCCTTCCAAGGCCTTCTCACGTCCTTTCCAATTACAGATCGAATGTTATATGTTTTCATCAAATGTGGTTGAAGTTCCTCTATTAAATATCCTTTCTAAGAAGTTTGAATAGTCCTCTCTAGGACGACTTCATCATATCTTGATGAATAGGTCCTGGGAGTTCTCTAGACTATTCTAGAGACAAAATAATAATTATTATTTTGATACAAGTGCCCAATAGGTTCTTTTGCAAAACTTGAATCTTTGACTTATGTAAGTCCTACCAGCATTAATATAATTCTTGACCCAATTCACAAAATACTTGAACATGAAACCCATGCTTTACAACATAGTATTATTTTTCTTCTTTTGATACAAATATGAGCCAAATGAAAATTAAGAAGATTGAATCTAGTTATATTTTCCAACATCCTCAACATGATCTTGTGATTCTTTTTTAATTGTGTATATTTGTATAACTACTTGTTATTCGAGTGTTTAAAATATCGGATTACATATTGTTCTCCGCTTAGTTCGATATAAAAACTCATTTTTTTTCAATAGGAAAAGGGGAAGAAAGGAAGATGATAAAGATCTATCAAACAAGATAATATCATGAATTATATCATAAGATTAATGACAGGGAAATATGGAAAAAATTCATGATAATGAAAATGTTGTTGATAATTTTGAATTAAAAACAATATGAGCTTGTATCTCACCATTTCTGTACCTGCTCTTGTGTTTGAAGCATGCTTCTTGCTAAAAAAAAGAGTATTTATTCTTGCATATCATAATTCCTAGGCTAAGAGAGTGCTCTGGATGATGAATGTAGGAATTATGGGAAAAGAAAGACCAGCCTTAAAAATATGGAAGAACCATTTTTTACATATTGGATGCACCCCATAAATGTTAATTGCATCAATAGTTGCTTTGGCTCCATGTAACATAATTTGCAAGAAAATAAAGCCATTCTATGATTCAAATCAATGCCCTTTATTACATATCCACATCCTACATGTTCAATGAGATATCAAAGTATTTTTTTGTCTATTGTTTCATTACTAGGCATATATTTCAGCGAGCATCGCGAACATGCACACTATGCACCTTCAGGGTCAACAACCACTCATTTCATTCGAACTGGCAAGTCCTATACTATGGGAAAGAAAGATTTGGGATGCATAGTGTATGGTTGGCCTAGGATCTTCCATGATGTACTTGGAAATTGGAAGTGGTTTAGTATTTTCTCCTATACTTTTTTTGATGTTTTAAATACATTCTTCCTCTAAGTTTCTGATAAGGATGGAGATTGGTGACTTCATGTTATCGATGCATGAAGGGATTTTGTGTGCTTGGAGTAGATTTGGGTATTTCACCATGAGAAAAACAAACCAAAATCATCATCAGCATACAAACTCCCTTGACATGTTAACTCTTGGGTTGAGGGAGTGGATATGTAGGTGTGGGAGTCCTTAAGGTGACACATTACCTTCGACATGCATTGTCCCTAAGGAGACACATGACCTTGGAGATGCATTGGATGTTAGGACCTTTGGAGGATTGTTGAACCTTGGGGAGTAGTGCTCATGCCATCGAGACCTTCCTTTTTAATCGTTGTCACCTTTGGTCCTGAAACATGTCACTTAGAGTAGAGTGCTTCAAATGGGTGCACCTACTTGTGTGTTACAACTTTTCTTGTAGTGGACTAGGTCTATTTGTTATTGTAAAGCCCCTTCAACTCTCATATAAATAAAGGATGGAATGAGTTGTTATTATAGTCGATCATGCACTTCTGCATATTTCTTTTCATACTTGGGTTAGGGATCTAAAAATAGTGCTACTCTCTCTCTCTCTCTCTCTCTCTCTCTCTCTCTCTCTCTCTCTCTCTCTCTTTTTCAACATTATTTGCACCTTATGTGCTTTTGTATTAAGATGCCAGGATTTCTTGGAACATTCACCTGAAAAATTCATATATATATATATATATATATATATATAATAAATTAAACGCATGAACACAATCACAACCTATCATTTAATTCACCATGCTTTCGAAAACCCTAGATAGGGAGAACCAAGAGAAACCCCAACTCCAGCAAATATTCTCCAATAATATGAAATCACCATGAGAAAAACCTCCATGTTAGATTATCTTTGGTGGAGCCATTGTAAACCATAAGTTATTTTTTAATTGTGTTATTTCATATTTGAATTCGATCTTACCACAACCTTCCATACCTTCTCACTCCCATAAATTATGTTATTTCAAAGACTTGAGTTCTAGATTTTGATAAATACAATGTCCTCAATACGATAGTTTAACAATTCTATATTCATAGTTAGATCATATTCCAAGAATAAATACATTTTTTTTATTTATCAACAATTTTCTCATGAAGATAAATCATGTCACAAGTGGCAATTGAACTTGGTTGGAAAGGATATTAATTTATCCCCTAAATTGGTTGAGATAGACCAGGAAACATGTGTTTAGTAATACTCAGTCACTAAGGATTTTTGATAATTTATCTCATTATTGGACTCAAATTTTCTCAATTAGAAACAAAAAATGATTATTAAAATCCTTCAATACAAAGTTCCATTTATACTTTTATGACCATTTACAATTATCATCAGTCACTATTAGTGACTTACTTGTCATTCTAAGCACTATCATAATTTCACATCAAAATAATTACTATTCTCATGAAAAATGATTCCTATCTCACTATATACAAACAAGGAAAATTGTTGGGTTCGAACAGGTTCATAGTTTAGATTTTAACTATTTTTATAAAATTCTTATGCCTTCCACATGAAGAAGAGGAGAAACAATATGACATACATACTACATTTTTTGGCACAATGCTTTGTGATATTTCATTCAACTTGGACTTGTATTTATCCATGATCAAATTGACTTTTTCCTCAATCACACATCATAATATTTTTATTTCTAAATTTAGGATATTCTGTTACACATTTTCTTACATCTACGACACTCCAATTTTCCAATTGGGCATAGTTGAAGATTTTTGTAAATACCATATTACTTATGCATGCAATATTCTCATGAACACACAAATACCACTTTATATTTTTTTTCTCTATTTAATTACATGAGCTGGACTAGTCATCAAATGGTTAACCTCAAAAATGTGAATTGAATCAGAGCTAGAAAAAAACTGGATCAAAAAATTTGTTGTCCAAAAATACATAAATGATTCAAATTTAGGAATATATATATATATATATATATATATATTAATGTGAATCCATATGAGTCACAATGATTATAAAAAAATATTTTCATTTAACTTGAGCTTTCCTGGGCATAGATTTGGAGGTTCCCCAACATGAAATTCCTAATGAGTATTTTTTCCATAAGCCTATCCTGCACCATATCATAGTTAAAATCTAAAGTCTTTGGCACCCTTAAACATGGAAATAGTCTAAGAATACAATACCATACTAATATCATAATTTTTCTAAGAGAGATCAACATGCATTTACATCCCCATTTTTTCTTCAGAGTGAAAGTGGTTATGTGTCTCATAACCCTGTTTGAAGGAGAAATGTACATATCATAGAATAGAGGCAAGATTAAAATGCTTTTTCTATAGATAGAAGTATTGTTATGACATTTTTCACACAACACCACTAAATATGTAACATATTGTGTGCATCCTTAGATATATTGAGACTGCAAGCTAAATATTTAAATAAGTGCATGTATGAAACTTATATATTATAAAAATAACCATCAATATTTTTCTTCCAACATTTTGTGTCAAATTCACAATAGCATGCTAAAAGGTGTCATTTCAATGTCTTGAAATTAGGATATATAAATGTGAGATATATACTCTAAATCTTTGGGTTCTATACTTTTCAAAAGTGAGCTTTTTTATGTTACATATTAATTGTTTAAACTTTGAACTTTGAAGAAATTCCTGAATGGACTTCATAAATACTCGACATATATTGGAAAGGAAGTGGTATGATCAATTGTGTTATTTCAAATATCACCAGGGACTTGGTGCAGTGCCTCAACCTAGCGACGACCCCCCACCCATCCCCCCACTAATTGGGGTGTGTGCAAAAAGAGTTCCCTCACCTTATGGTCTCACAAGACTATGTTGTGAACTTTTCCACTAGTCCTTTCTATGACACAGTGGTTTGCGATGTTTCTTTAGTGGACTGTGTTGATCTCTTACTTCGTATCCCTTTCCAACAACAATTCCATGCTATCTATAATTATAAACTTCCATATTTTTAGGAAATACAATGTCCTCAATAAATACTTATATGTATAGAATATATACTTATGTTTAGGATAATATTTGTGTTGGATTTGTTCCTTTATGTTTTACTATAATCCTAATGTTGACAATATTTAGCTGATTTTTTTCATCAAATGCTAATATAATATGCAAAACAAAAAGATTGTCAAAATATGGAAAAAAATATGTTTCTCCTTATTTCTTTTTTTTATTATTCATGACAAGGTAATCATGTTGTAGGAATGAGTTACCCTACAGTTTGTTTCAATTTGTGGATTTTATTTTCCTCCCATTTTTTACAAGGACGTAGATTTTATTTCCTTGTTCATGGTTTTTGCATGTATCTTATCGAGCCCCAAATGTTGGTAATGGAGCAGATCTTCAGAAGTTGTCATGGACACAGACTCTATTAGAATTTAATGTTACAATACCACTTCTACTTGGTACCAGAAAAATTTTAATGGTTTGTGCATAAAGAATAGTTATATAGAGACAGGGTTGATAGGTAAACCTCATGTCTTAGATTTAAGTAATTTATTTGTTTTTTCTGAGATTTATCAGATCAATTATTTAAATAATCCAATATGCATGTCCTTTATTTCTCACATGATGTCCGTTACGTGACATGGTTGATATAACATTCAATTCTAGGCCATTTTTATTTCAAGTCATAGATTATATTGATTAAAAGGATTTTCATATTTTGATTGGTTTATTAGGAGCTTGATTTCAAAAAAGATTCTAAATCCCGTGTGGATGTAATTTTTTTAGGGTAAGCTCTTTGCACCAATAAGATGAGATGAGTCCATGAACACAACTATACATCAAGAACATCTTCGGACTTTGTTGCATATATTTTATTCTATATATCATTAATGTATGGTTACTGATTGATTTAAAACACAGGATGGGAAGGTCATGTCGATTATCTTGACAAAAAATAATCAAATGGAGTGGCAGAATTTTGTTTTAAAGGGTGAGCTAGAAATTCATACTTGGAAGTTTCAACCTGAGAATATAAATCTATTTGATTTGGATCTAGAGACACGAAAAACAATGAAAAAAATGATGGTATTGACGATTCTTCCCCACAAATCGGCTCTAAATGTTAGACCACTTCCCGAATTTTAGTTATTTGCAATGGAAATAGTGGAAAACTTTGATATTTTTATGAATAACGACTCTCACCATTGTCCTATTCTTTTCCTATGAATGATATTAATTTTCAAACTCCAACTAGTTTTTTGTGGAACTAATTAAATCTTTGATGACAAAAATATAGTTTTCAAAGCTTTTTTCTAAATCTATTTTCTTGAGAAAAAAATTATTTTTACTTTATGCAATATAATTGCTACTATGTGACATATCATATGACATAACTGCTTGGATAAATAGATAGAAGTGTTGTACAAGGTAGTTTTTTTCAATCTAAATTAACAAGATTTCCAAATATTTTATTAATTAAGAACATCTTTTAGACTTCTTAGCTAAGTTATGATTATATATTGATAGGGAATTTTATGTATGCTGATGTTGTGTTGTCTCTTTGGTTTATATCAGGTATGAATGGTTAATAAGGAACATGTTCTTGAGATGCAGACACATATATTATTCTACAATAGATAGGGTTCTCCATGGTTTTCAGGCATAGAAATGAAAACAGAGATGTTAATGGGGTCTCCAAAGTCAATGTTCGATGTATTTAATAACAATGATGATTTTTATTCCTTGTCAAATAAATAATGTCAGAAATAAAATTTAAATAAATAGAAGAAAATCAAGAATGAAGGTGAATTTATTGCTTCCTGTCCAAGTGAAGTCACCAAACACCTTAGCACGGTAATGTGTTCAAGTCTAAAAATATTTCCTCTCCTACAGTATATATGCATAGTATTCTCATTTCTCCAAGTTTTTCAGCTCAAAAAATTGTGTTGTAATAGCAATTTTCTCTTCAAGTTCATCAGCCGCTGGAAAAAAATACTACAAAAAATTCTTCTGTGAAAGAGAAAATGTTCTCGAAAAAATCAGATTTAGGTATTTTAAAAACAAAAATAGATGATGAAACACCAACACACCTAGAGAAATTGATGACCGACGGAGATTAGGACATGCCAAAGTCTTCAAAGAAATTAAAACAACGGGGGATAAAATAAATCCAAGGAAAAGCGATTCTCTCAATCTTCTAAATTCAAATACGATATCTTCAAAAGGTACCGCCAATTCTATTAATAAAGTATTGAGTTATATGCCTAGTAGTCATCGTTCCTGCCTTATGTAGCATGTTTAACCTAATCATAATAGTTTCCAAAATACAGTGTAAGAAAACACTCCACACAACAGAAAGAAAAATAATTCACCAAGCAAGGAGCATTTTGTGGGTAAATGGGAAAGTAAGGTTATGGGGATTAAGACCTCTACAACAAGGGAAAATTTTGGTCTTAAAGCTAGATAAAAACATAACTGTTGGATCCTCTAAGCATTCTGGTTCATCCACACTTAAGGAGGAATTAAAATATCTACCCCAGATGTCGATCTATACACATTTTGACTAAAAATTAAACAAACACTCCAATATACATGCAAGAAAGGTTAAGCGTGACTAAACAACATAGTAGACTTGTCATTTTTTTCTTCTCTAACACAATGGGAAAGGCACCATCCCGTGCATGCAAATATGCAGAGATCAAAATGAGTCAAGGTTTAGTTTTCAACTCCACATTTAATATTCATTAAATACATGTTTCATTTATTTTGTAGTTAAAACTTATGAAATATATTCATATATTTTTCTGACAAAAGTGATTATGAAATACTACAAAATATGGATGTTTGGACATGGAAGGTAGTGGAGTGTGTTGTTGAAAAAAAAAATTTACATTCTTGTTGGTCATTTTTATTTGTGATTTAGTATAAACTCATTTTCTTCATTATAACTAAGTCCATTTTGTACTGGCAGATAATTGAACACATTCTTTTTTTCCAATGTTTGGCAGTATTAAAGTGAACTAATTAATGTTTTATTGTTTGGTTATCATTGATGAAAAAAGATACACTTACTATGATGATTTTAAATTTTTTATTTGTTGTTTGTTGCCATGTTTTTATTGCATACTTGTGAAATTAAAAATCGCATGTCGCTTTGTGTGAAGGGGAGATATATATAAATATGTGGATTTTGTTTCCTTGTGGTTCCCTGGAGATCCATGCTACATTTTCACAAAAGTTTAGATGTCAGTTGGATATCTAAAATTTCTAATTTTTAATTTGAATATTTACGTCATAATGGAAATACAAAGGTCCCAATTATAAAATGTCACCCAAAAACAACAAAAATTATATTCTTATTTCATTCAACCTGTAACATATTGCCTTTTTCGTAATCAATGATCTTCTTCCATTTATGACATTTCTGTTGCAATATTTGGTCCATTTGCGAGTTGTAGGTCATTTGAGCCTCTTATACATAAATATCGTTCCCTACACCCATTTTTTAAAAGTCTAATTCTTTAAAGGGTGTTAGCTCAATGGAAGAGCACCTGCTTTACAAGGAGCTGGTCGGTGGTCTGATTCCATCATGCCCTAATATACATATGGAATGATGATGATTATTTTTTGGTGATGGAGGATATTTTGACCATCACCAATGTTCTTATGGTGACATTTTTTACCATCACCAAAATATGAAATAGTGATGGTAAACTAACGCCACCATATGTATGCATCAATAGTGGTGACCATGAAAGGTTTGTCAAAATAAGTCATTTTAATTGATATGAAGTGGTGAGGGTCAATGTTTCATTGTATTCATTATTCGTGACATACCTTTAAGTCACCAATGAGCTTATGATGACATTTTTTTACCCTTGTGAAATATGAAATGGTCATGGTCAACAAACATCGCCATATATATGCACCAATAGTGACAGACATAAAAGGTCCATCACAATAAATTTTTGTTGTTCATATGAAATGGTGACAATTACTATCCCTCATTATAATCAATATTCCCAAGGGACCTTCAATGTCACCACAACACATTATTTTGGTGACATGACCTTTGGTGATGTTCAGGTTTTTGGTGACTCGGTCTATTTTTCATCACCATTGCTCATCTGAAATCATTACGGTCAATATTTGTTCAGTTTTTGGTGATGAAGGAAATTTTTACCATCACCAATGAGCTTATGGTGACATTTTTCACCCCTTGCCAATGTCCTTTTTTATTATAGTAATGATGTTTTACCCACCATTCAGCTCGAAATACATGTCCCATGACCTTGGTATTATAAATTTTTACATAGATTTTTAACCAAGGGATGGTACAAAAATAATGTAAATAACCTTTCTTACTTAATATTTATATGTAATATCCATCAAATTGAAGGCGAAACAAAACATATGCAGAACACACAAAAAAAAATCCACCCAACGAGAAATATGGATATTTGTCCATAATTGAATGTATGCCTACCAAATCAATTTTTGAGAAGTGATTCATTTCCCAAATGTAGGGATCAACTATGGATTATTCCTATAAGCTAGACCATAATACAACTAAATAGAAGAAATATCATATGTGACTCTAATATCACTTAGCCTAACATGTTAATCTCAAAACTTGCTAGATCTTGCCACTGTTGAGAACTTAAGCTCCATTATTCAACCATCAATTAACATGGAAAATTCATCTCCTTCATATCATAAGGAATGTATTCCCTTTATTTCCCCATAATCCCTTACAATCTCCTTTTATTTAGTGTATATAGAAATATTCCAACGTAAATGGTTTCCAACTTAAAAGACATATTAGTGAACAATTAAAATAAACTGATGATTAGAAATAACATGGTGTATGTTTCATAATTCTTTATTCCATTGTTATTGATGTTACAACCATTTATTTTTCTTGTTAAAACCATCCCATTTTCTCTCATTTCACAATACAACTCCCCAACTCAGTAGAAGATCTAATTAGCTATAATTCCATGAGGACATCTTCTCAATTGCAAGAACATTGGTCATCTATTCAGATAATATCCTTCATGAAAAAAGGGAGAAGAAACATTTGTGCCGTAAAATAGAGAAATCCCATGGAAGGGAAGTGATCTAAATTGATCAAAGGCATGCAACAATGGGTTTTCCCCAATACTTTACATAAGATAGTGCACCGTTCCAAGGGAGGAAACATAAAAAACTAAATGAATACCAAGGGAAAATAATTATGAGAATATTTATAATGATCAATGTGCAAGGAAGTTCATTCCTATGAGAGGAATTTCCCTAATTCAAATCACACATACACCTGTTTCGACCTTCCTCTCTAATGATCTAGAAGCTTTTTTATTACTTGTCAAAAAATGTTTTAAGTTGATATTTAATTAATAAATATTTCTTATTATTCTTTCTTTTACATACATAAAAATACCATTGAAAACATAACAACTGCACTATAATTGTAACCCACGCTATAATTACAACATAAGGCATTCTTGTTTGAAAAAAATTTCCCTAGTTGCCACTGTGTACATCTATGCAACGTGAAATTGAATGTTAAAATATTGAATATTTTTGTGTTATCATATTAGTAGTTAGAAAAAATAGTTAATATACATTAACAGTTAAGAAAAAAAGTACACAAACCACTTCCTGTCAGATCCTCAAAATTCTAAGGCTCTTCCATCCTATGGCATTTTTCGTGAACAAGAAGAAGTTGACCAGTGAGACGACGGAGACACCAAGAAAAAATATATGACTTGACAGGAATTTTGAGCCTGCTCGTGCATCCTATGGAATTTTTACTAAACAATAATAACTCGATCCGTCAGAAGAGGAAAACACCAAGAAAACAAACTATGGCTTGATAGACATTTCAAAGCAGCTGGTGCATGGTGAAAATCAGAAGGCTTGAAGGCAATTCCTTCTCATAATATCAAACAAGGTCTAGCTAGAATCTTATCAACATTTGCACAAATTTGTGTCGGGAGGTTGCTACACATTTAAGAAAGCTTATGGAATGAGTCCCTAGGAATATCTCGGCTACAATAATCAAGCCAACAAGCTTTTGTGTTAGGCCATGGCCATTAAAACTAGAACTACATGGCATGGGTTTAAGAGTATGAACACGTTGGTAGATGTTGGATGAGGTATGGGATCTTCTTTATCCGTTATTGTGAAAGAAAATTGACATATTCATGGAATTAATCTTGATCTCCCTCATGTCGTCGCAACTACTCCTGCCATAACATGTAATATTTCTAATGTTGGTCAGCATCAATATAAATTTTTTGATCTAATAGGATAGAAATTCCATGATTATATATAGAAGGTTGTAATTGAGATTGAGTTAGTGTTGTGGGGGTGGGGCATATGGAGGGAAATATGTTCACACACATACCTTCTATTGATGCATTCAAGATGAAGGTGATGATTTAATCCATGGCTTTTCATTTGCATAAGAAATTCACTTATCTTATTATTATCCCTACTACCTCTTGAATGCTAGAATTATTATATTATCATTATTATAATGGATTATTCATGACTCGGAGGATGATAAGTGCATGAAATTGCAGACAAGAAGCTATGAGGAAACGATAGTGAATGGAAATGTGTTAATTGTGGATTTCGTTGTTGGGGGAGTGAAAGAAAGTGAAAGTATGTCAAGGAGATTGAGTTTGTTATATTATATATGAATGATGGTTTATAAAATGGGTGGGAAGGAGAGAACAAAGAAATAATTCAAAGGGTTGTTCCTAGACAAAGGCTTCAAAAGGTACACCATCATCAAGTTTCTTTTCCTTAAATCAAGTTGCCTTTCCTTCAAACACTAATTGTGTTGTCCAAATCTTAATAATATCTTGTGTTCCATTCGTCAACTAGCAACCTTGGAATTTGAAATCAATATTTATGTTTATAGGATGAGAGTATGTTTTTTTCGGTATTTTGTAACAACTAGTGGTGTATTTATGTTTGTATGCGAATAATATGCATTTCATTAGTATTTCTATAGGAGGAAGGGTGGGGTAATAATGGGTATTCTGTGTGGAGATAGATAGTATGTCTTCTCTGGGTATTTTGTGTTGGGAAATAATATGCATTATTATGTAGATATTTTTTAGTAGTGATGAATAGGATATGCGATTTAGTGTTGAATGTGCCCTAACATATAATTTTTCATTACTAATTAGTTATAATTTTATCATAAAGTTAGCCAATCTACTAATAATAATATTGTTGTTAACGTCTGAATTTTATTTTTCATTTCTTTGTTTTCATGTGATGAATTTAGAAAACTGGAAGTTCGTGGTTAAATATTTTTCATTTCAGTGGATTTTCCTACGAAGAATAGAGTTTATACATAATACAGCTAGCATATATGGTGATAGAGCTATATTAATATCAACTCAAATAATGTCTACCTTTGTTTCTTGTTTCTTGGATTTCTTGCTGCGGTTTCAGAAGTTATAACTCATGGTAAATTTTTCTTCCCAGCCATGATGAATTTTTCCCACATACAAAGTCCATACTCTGAAGAACAAGAATCTTAGGTTACAAAGTCCATGCTACGAAGAACAAGAATCTTAGGTAATTTCATGTAATTGTACATTGTGAAGAATAAAGAGTCGTTAGCTCTATAGAGTGCTCTCTAGAGATAATCTCAAATAAAATGGTATAGCGTTCTCTCTCTCTATATATAATCTCAACTAAAATAACGTTACCTTTGTTTCTATGTTTTCATTTAAATGGATTTTTACAAAATACATAGTCCATCGTACGAAGAATAGAGGTTATACCTTGTCAGATAAATAATGTCACAAATAAAATTTAAATAAATAGAAGAAAATAAAAAATAAAGGTGAATTTATTGCTTCCTGTCCAAGTGAACTAACCAGAACACCTCAGCAGGATAAGGTATTCAAGTCTAGAAATATTTCCACTCCTACAATAGATATGCATAGTATTCTCATTTCTCCATGTTTTTTAGCTCAAAAAATTGTGTTGTAATACTAAGTTTCTCTTCAAGTTGATCAGTTGTTGGAAAAAATACTACAAAAAATTCTTCCGTGAGAGAGAAAATGTTCTCCGAAAAATCAGATTTAGGTATTTTCAAAACACAAACAGATGATAAAACACCAACACACTTAGAGAAATTGATGACCGAGGGAGACGAGGACATGCCAAAGTCTTCAAAGAAATTAAAACATCGGGGGATAAAAGAAATCCAAAGAAAAGTGATTCTCTCAATATTCTAAATTCAAATATGATATGTTCAAAACGTACCCGCAATTCTATTAATAAAGTATTAAGTAATATGCCTAGTAATCATCATTCCTGCCTTACGTAGCATGTTTAACAGAATCATAATAGTTTCCAAAATACAGTAAAATACAACACTCCACACAGCAGAAAGAAAAAGAATTCACCAAGCAATGAGCATTTTGTGGGTAAATGGAAAAAGAAGGTTATGGGGATTAAGACCTCTACAACAAGGGAAAAATTTGGTCCTAACGCTAGAGAAAACATAACTGTTGGATCCTCTAAGCATTCTCGTTCATCCACACTTAAGCAGGAATCAAAATATCTACCCTAGATGCCGATCCATACACCTTTTGACTAAAAAATAAACAAACACCCCAATATACATGCAAGACAAGTTAAGCACGACTAAACAAGAAATTAGATTTGTCATCTTTTACTTCTCCGACACAATGAGACAGGCACCATCCCCTGGATGCAAATATGCAAAAATCAGAATGAGTCAAGGTTTAGTTTTAACCTCCACATTTAATATTCATTAGATCCATTTTTCATGTGTTTTCTAGTTCAAACTTATGAAATATATTCATAGATTTTTCTGGCAAAAGTGATTGTTAAATACTTCAAAATATGGATGTTTGGACATGGAAGTTCGTGGTTAAATATTTTTCATTTCAGTGGATTTTCCTACGAAGGGTAGAGTTTATACATAATCCAGCTAGCATATATGGTGATAGAGCTATATTAATCTCTACTCAAATAACATCTACCTTTGTTTCTTGTTTCTTGGATTTGTTGTGGCGTTTTCAGAAGTAATGTCTCATGGTAAATTTTTCTTCCCATTCATGATGATTTTTTTCCCACATACAAAGTCCATGCTACGAAGAACAAGAATCTTAGGTAATTGCATCTAATTGTACGTTGTGAAGAACAAAGAGCCATTAGCACTGTAGAGTGCTCTCTGGAGATAGTCTCAAATAAAATTGTATAGCGTTCTCTCTCTATATATATAATCTCAACTAAAATGATGTTTAGCTTTGTCTCTATGTTTTCATTTAAACGGATTTTTACCATGGACTATAATAATAGAGGTTATATATAATCGAGCCGACATATGGCTATGAGCACGCTCTCTATATATATAATATCAATTAAAATAATGTCTATGTTTGTTTGTTGTTTCTTGGTTTTCCTGGAATTCTCTTAGAAACATTCAAGTTCCATGGTTAAATTTGCTTCCCATTCTCGATGATTTTTCCCACCTACATAGTGCATGCTACGAAGAATAAGAATTTCAGGTAATTGCATCTAATCTTAAGATGTGATTTATTTGAGTTACAAAATAAAGTCGTTTAAAGGATATTCTGAGGATGGAAGGATATTTTGGAGCTGTCAATTATATTAATATTAATAATCCTCCTCCCCCAAGATAATTTTCTAGTGGTCATCATCATCAAATGAAGTCGCATTACAGAGGAGTTGTTCCTCAGAGTAACGGTAAATGGGGAGTTAAGATTTGAGTAGGAAAAAATGATATTTCATGGGGAACATTTGATAGTAAATATAACGCTGAAAGAGCATCTAACAGGTCCATCGTCAAATACAAAAAACCGCATAAGCGAGGCTGCATGCAGATCTCAGTAAGGAGAAAATTGAAGAGGAAATCAAAGTTCTGGCTAGGTACACCAAGGAGAATATAGAGGAAATCATAAAACATCATTGATATGTCGAGAAGCTACAGAGGTTTAATCGTGATGATGGTCATGGTGGTGATATAAAGAGGGACACAAAAATTATGTTCAGTAAAGAGTTGACCCACACAGATTTAGGCCAAAAATTGACTATTATGAAACAACACACAAGTTGTTATTTTAATATGGATGAGGAGGAGAATGGAAAAATTATATTTGTATTAAAGGAAAATTAGGAAAAGTCGTGGGATTTCGGTTACACTAAGAACCAGAGATAAGTGACATTCTTCTCTTTGAGAAATGCCACCCATGAACTATACTCAGGTCATTTGTGAGGAGGAGGAAAATCATGTCGAATCAGTTGAGCCTTAAGGTGAAACCATTCATGGCTGATCAATGCAGACTCAAGCTGATACCAGTAAAGGCTAATCAGTCCAAAGTGAAGGTGAGATCATTCATGGCGAGTCAGTGCATCCGAAGGTGAAACTGGTCATGTCCAATGAGCGCAGTGTCAAGGTGAAACTAGTGATGTCCTATCAATACAGCTTCAACGTGAAACCAGTCATGGACAATCAGTTCAGCCTCATGTCCAATCAGTCCAACCTCAGATTGAAACCAGTCATGGACAACCATTGCAGCTTCAAGGTGAAGCCAGTCGTTGACAATCAGTCCAACCACAAGTAGAAACTAGTCATGGATAATAAGTCCAACATCAAGGTGAGTCAAGTCATGTCAAATCATTGAAGCCTCAAGGTGAAACCAGATCAGTGCGGCCTCAAAGTGAAACCATTAATGGCCAATTAGTGCAGCCTCAAGGTGAATCCAGTAATGTCTAATCAGTGTAGCCTCAAGTTGAAAGCGACAACTGTAGTGGTGAAAGTCACAACAAGATGGGGATTTCTGAACTCAGCCAATAAAATTATAAAATTTTTATTATGCTATTTGGGAAAGAGCTTACAGGTTTAAATTTCCATTCAGTACAACGTTAAGTTGAAAGCAACATATTGGTGAAATGCACAACAAAACGGAGTTGCAATTTTTTGAAGTTTCAGGTACCGGAATCCGGTGAAAAATTTTAAGATTAAATTTTGGTTTTTGTTATTCAAACTGGTTTTTTGACTCTATATATGGATTCATAACCCTCACAAATCTTCGATTATGCAAAGTTAGCAATCAAACTTCTCTTTTCAATAAATTCCTGTTAGAATTTAGAGAAATTACACTGTAAAAATCACCATAAAAACCTTCAAAAAAATCGCACTAATCAATCAAATGATAAAAATATGTGTATGCTATTTGATAAATAAATTAAACCAAATCAAAAAAGGGAAAAGAAAATATGGAAAATGGGATTATCTTATGAGTCTTAGGGTTAGTTTCGTTGGGAATTTTGATTTAAGGTACTATACATCGAAGTTTTCCGTTTCGGTTTATTGTTATGGAAAATGTATTTACAGTTGAGATTTTTTAAGTCTAAATGTTTTGGTCTAAGATAATTTTATATGATTTTGAATGAAAAAAAAATGGTTAAAGTTGTTTTTGTATTGGTATATTATTATGGATTGTTTATATAGATAAGTGCTTTGTTATATAAGTTTTATTTTTTTGGTCCTTGTGTTTTATTGGTTTAAGTACTAACAATTTTAAAAAGATTTATTTTCTTTTAATATATTTTTTTATTTAGATGTTAATGTTAAAATATTCATATAGACAATTATACAACAAAATTAATTAATTAATTTCATTATATGTGATTTCCAATATATATATATATTTATTGTTTTTTTATTTTTTGTATAAATATTTAAATTTAAGTTTCTTTATATTTTTTCATTTTATTTAAGTGAATGATATTAATGCCACTCATTTTTAAAATATGTTTATAAATAAGAGATAACTATAGAGACATTGTATTTTTTAATATAATAGAACATATTATAATCCACACCATGCACCATGAGAAGGGTGCAACAGGTATTATTGAAATCAACCATAGAGACATTGTGTATAACTATTATTTTAGGTGTTTAAGTGAATAGAGACATTGTGTATTACTATTATAACACAATTATTTTAGGTGTTAAGGTGTATAATTTTTTATGTTTTTTTATGGTTTAAGAGCTTCAACCTTTTTTAATTTTTATATTTTTTTTATGAATATAATAAAATGGTAAAAAATATTAAAGGATTTAATTAGAGAGATTTTTTAAACAATTTATTTATGGACTTAACATTTTAAAAAATTATTATAATCGACTCATTTGTGATATTTAAGAAATGGTTACATCTACTAGTGCAACCACATTTAATAATGTGGTTGATATACACTTATATCTACCACATCAATAATTATTAAATGTATAATGTAAATGTGTCTTACCATTTATGATTATTAATAATTTTATAAATAATCACCACCATCTATATATATGGTTACCATTTATTATTAATAATAATTTTATATTGAGACAATCTTTGTGACAATGCAATATTTGAAAAAGGTTGATCATAGTCAACCATGATTGATTTTCATATCAATCCATTGAGTTTATAAATATAAGGGTTCACATTCCTAGGGTATAATATTATATAAACCATAAAATAAACATGTTTGACCATAGTTTACCACATGGTCAATTATTGTATTGAGAATTTATTTTTCACAATGTGACATTGGACCATGATTGATTTTACTATTGAGACAATATTTGTCACAATGTGACATTGGACCATGGTTGACCATGGTCGTTCATGAGTATAAACAGAAGGGATTTATATCAAACCCTAGGATTAAGATTATAAACATTATGAATGATATTATACCCTAGGAATATGAACCATTAGATTAATAAACCTAATTGATTGATATTATAAATCCAAGAAAATAATGAACCCAAGAGAGTAGTATTAAACCCAAGGGATAAATATTATAAACCCTAGGAATATGAACCTCCCTCTCGGGTCATGCTATATTTTTTCTTATGATGGATCTATGATATCATGCTATTAATAAACTAAAACGATCTATCATTATATTTTGTTTCACTGGCATCGGAGTCAATATAGAGTATACTACATTAACATATTATGTTGCTTCATTGGTATTGGATTCCAATGTATCACTTCTTATATAAGTTAAATACAAAATATAGGGATGCTACATAACAACATAACATTTTTCTCCAGATTGTCTTCTAGAATGCCTAGACTTGTCATCTAAACATCACACTATATATATTTCAAATCACAATGAAATTAAAAAGCATGTGTGCAAGAAAAAACATCGTTCAAAACACACATGGAAAATATAGAAAGCATAACTCTAGTATTCTCGGGGCATGATGAAAGACTTTGTAGGAGATGTGAAAAGGAGAGAAATTCTTGTTGATGGAGCACAAAGTCTTATACTAGCCTTGAAGAATATTTTTCTTGGCTTTCCATAGACTATTTTGGAAATCAACAAGATCCAATAAAAATTCCTCAAGAGGTTCCTCATTTCAAATGATTTTCCCAACACTCGGATTATCTCACAATGGAATGTATAATCATCTCCCCATTTTTCTTGGATCATGTGTCGATTCAAATAAACATGCACACCCACCTTGTTTCAACCACCCTTAGTTTTCTAAACAAGATTTTGAGAATATGGTCGAGGACACATGGTCACACACACATCCCTCATGATTTAACTCCTATATGGATCAATTTGCAAAAAACATTTCCATACTAAAACAAGTCGTCAAAGGATGGTCTCAATGTCATACAAAAATTTAATTAACCTATTTAGATTAAGTGGAATGTAACATACAATATTTGTATCTTAAATTAAATGGGGTGTTCCCGAATGTTGTACTAACGACTCTTAAATAAATTGAACAAGAGAGATATGATATACCTAACAAAGAAGATAATTCCTGACAACATAAAAGTAGATATGTGTGGATTAGTGAGGGAGACAAAAATACTAAGCTTTTATATTGCATAGAATAAGGTATTATTTACGAAAAAATATTAATAAGATGTATTTTAAAATTTAATGGTTGTGAATGTTACACACACGACAATACTCCCCATCAAGATAAAATAATTTACAAATTTGTCGGAAAAGGGAGAACTATTTGTTAGAAAGAGGAAAATATCTAGTAAAATTTTTCATCAATAAAAAATCAATCAGAGGTCATCATAAAATAAAATAAATAAACTAACCCTAGTTAAGATAAATTTGAAATAAGAATAAAAAAAAAATTCTTATGTTAAAATAAAAATTTTAGGGTACTCCATTTTTTTAATTAATTTTTTTTTGGTAGTTTTGAGTTGCTGAAGCTATAGGTGATCGGTGGTTTATTGGATTGTGTGAATAAACAATATATTCAACCATGTATTGGGTTATTCACCATGTAAATTGTTGCAATGGTCTATTGGAATTTTCAATATAAATTTATGATATGTACAAGAATTTATAGTACAAGTTATAATGTGGCCACCAAGAGATGTAAACCTTGTAATGTCGAGAGGGAAATGAAAAATACTAAAATAGTTTGTTGTTAGTGTCAGTGTAATTAAAAAATGATTCTTTTTAATTTGAGAGATGATGTTTTGAGAGGAAACATTCGAGATATTAAATATCATTTGCTGCACTACACTAGAATTTCCCATCAAAGTTTCATATTTTACACCAAAAGTTGTGAAGTTGTGATGCAAATTTTGATTTTGAAAGATAGTCATCATATAGTTCATGAATTAATAGTATTTTTTTAGCTTATGTCATCTACTACTTGTATTTTTTGAAAATCTATCAAATATTTGTTATTGGAACTTGAAAGACCGTCTTTGAAAATTAAGAGGCCATGTATTTTGAAAATATTGTAGAATCTATCAATTTGGAATAATGTATGCGATGTATATTTATATTATAGATTTGAATGACATTTTGTTTACTAATTTTTATCTTCAATCATATTTTACATGGCACAATTCTTCTGGAATTTATGCCTTATGGTGTTTCCTTTGCAACATTAGGTGAAATTTATAGTTGTAACCCATTAGAGAGTGCCAACCCATTCGGAAGTGCCATACATATTAAATACCCAATTTATAGCCTTAAAACTATGAAATGAAACTATTTACAATAAATTAACATTCTTTACACTTTAAAATTATTAAACCCAAATTACAAAGCTTAACTTTTATCATATAAATTACATTGTTTAAATAATGTCTAATTTAATATATTGTATTTATAAATATAGAAGAAAAAATATTATTTATCATGAATTTTAGAATGCATATATTTCAATTTATCAAAAATATTTTACACATATTATTAAACCTAAACCATACTAATTTGCATGTTGCATCTATTTTTTTAGCAATGCCACAAACCTTTATCAATGCAATAAAGTTAAGTATCCCAAGAAATTCACATATACAATACCTTGTTCATATACCATTTATTTTCTTAGGATTCACCTCTTTTATCATATAGGTGAAACGAAGTTATTTCAAGAGAAACAAGAAAATTGAGTTCTATTATTTTGATTGGAAAACTAAAAGGGTGTTCAATTTTATTATTCTATTTTCACATGTTAGTTTTTTATATAAGATATAAATGACCCATGAGTGTGAAGCTCCATTGAAATATCCCTTGCAATTTGGTCCTTTAATATTCATCCTTAAATGCTTAGGCTTAAGGCTTAAGTGTGCACAAAGAAGGATTGCAATAAAGATGGTTTTTTTCTCACATGTTTCAAAACCCGTTATGAAAGAATATTTTGGACGTGTAACATATTAAAATGTTTATCTTAAAATATCGTTTAGAAAAATTTCTCACCTCTTTTATTTTTTTTTCCATAATCTTATTTGAAACTAATCGTATATGAAATATTAAATTTTTTAATATAAAAAGGGTTAAATTTTAATTCAGCTTTCAAATTTAAGATTTAAAAAATGGTTGGGCTAGTAATAAGGGGAAATATTTTGTATAACCGAGATGAAAAAATAGAAACAAGGAATTCATGGAATTGAGGCTTACAGCATGGCTTACTTCAAGGCCTACTCCTGGTTAAGGAAATGCATGTTCCTAATATCACTATTATGAAGGATTCACTTATAATCACCTAATACCTACAAAAAGGAAACATAGCCAAAGTATAAACATCTAAAGCTCATACTATAAATAATAATATGATTACTAGATTATTTTCCGCAAAAAACGTTTTACCATTTCTTAAGAAAATAGAACATAGGTGTTGATGATCAGGCTAATAAGGAATTCCTTATCAATGTAGTCCAATTAGAATTCAATCATATATAGGGCCTTAATATCCCACCTCTTCTTACACACAAAAACTCCATGATATTGAAGCATTATCAAGCACACTTGCATCTCCAAAGATACTTTATACATGGAATCATATAATTAATTTTGGATTAGACCAGTCAGTAGTCATGGAAGCACCAGTTTCAAGGACACGTCTAGGCTCATTCACTCATCCTCCTAGCATGATCATAATACATTATGTTGGTGGTGACCTGGTCTCAGTGGAATTCCTCCAACTCCATTGGTAATTGACATCAAGGTAGTGGAAATTATGTTTCTCTATGGTAACATTAATAGAGATGCATTTGAGCATTTTTATGGTATGTATAATTGCATGGAGGATAGACGCTTTTGAGCTGATATAATTTTCTAATTTCGTAACCTTTGGGTTCAGATTTAAGTCAATGGTTTCAGAAATTGGTGATTCCCTGTAATCATTCTAGAAATATTTCCACAACATGAATTCCTCGGTTGCATCACTACAACGTCTAGAAAAATATTTTTTAAGGTTGTTTTGTTGTCTTGGTGTGTCGAGTTGTATTAGTGACAAGATTTCCTTTCACAAACTCTAATATATAAGCAAGTTACAAATTGGTGCACCTAGGCTCCTAGTGTGTAGGATCTCTACAATGTTTCAACATGTTTGTTATTCCCTTAATAATTTTCCCATGAAATTTCCACTAAAATTTAATCATTGAGTCTCATAGGATTTTCCTATTACATGAAAATTCATATTATTTCTTATTTATTAGTGGTTTCTTAACTTTTCTAGATCTATGGATTCCTACATAGGAATTCGCCCATATGAACATTTAGTTTGCTTTGGTATATTTTTTTGTTGACCATGTGCTACTACTCTGTGGGCCAACAATGGATGATATTTTCTACACCACTTGGTTAAAATATTTTGAGGATTTTCTTGCTTTTCATTCCCAACTAGACTTAAATCAGCCTAAGTAAGGTGAAAGAGCCTAGTGATAGTGCTAATAAAATTTGCAACAATTGCATCCAGTACATGCAGAGTTTGTAACTTTATATTTTAGAGAAAATTATGAAATTACGAAACCAAATGAGAACCATTATTTAGCTTGTGGAGTGTATCTAGGATTTAAAGTCTGTATTGGCTTGCCAATATGATGAGATAGGTGCTTTATGTCAACAATTTGAAGTATTGTAAGAATAGATCACTTTCAAAAACTCCCAAAAATCTAAATGAAGTTTTAACAACTACTATTTAGGAAGCACCCTTCCTTACTTCAACTAGATTCTAGATAAGGAAATTCACCCCATGTTATGATGTATTCTCAATTAAAATTATATCTTTTTCTTCGTTTTTTTTGCAAGATGTATTTGTGTCATCATACAATCATATTAGTCTCATCATACAATCATATTAGTTTTATTAAGTTGTCTTTTTGAGCTATTCACACTCTCCTCTTTAAAGGATAAGTCGATGTTTGCATAGATGTAACTATTTTTCTTTTTTCTATTTTACATGACCAAAAAAAGATTTAATATAAAATATACTCATTTCTATGGAACAAAATTAAAGGTGGCACTGTCTTATGAGCCGAGAATTTCTTCTGATTGTAACTTTTTTACCAGATTCAAATGCTTTTTATTTTGCAAAATATTTATTTAAAAGTGTTCAAATACATATCTTGAAGGAATAAATAGATTCAACACCGTTAAAAAACCCAGGTCCAACTTAAATTCTATCATTTGAAAATTGTAACCTAGATCTCCAAAAAATTCAACTTGGTTTTTCAAAAGACATGCTAGAAAAATCTATATTTTTAGGGCGAAGCTGTCACTATTTAGACTTCAGTGTTTTAAAAATTATGTAGAAAATTTTTGAAATATGAAACTAATATTAAATAAAAGACTAAATTGTATATATATAATATTTTTAATATCAAAACTTCTTACTAAATTCAGCCCCTTCTCCCAAAAATAAAATTTCACGAAGAGTTCAAAACATTTATATTTAACATGAATCAAATTAGACACAAATCCAACCATGGACTTTCTAACCAATTTAATAAAATTTTCACCGAAATAAATAATTTTATCATGTTTATTTTTCATATTCTCGCTTATCTTTAACCTTATATATCCTAGTACACAAAAAATATTTCCACCTCTTGCATATGTTGTGTTGTTGTCCTTGCACTTTTCCAACCCTGCTAATTAGTAGCCTAACTGCACACATTAGATTTATAAAAACAAATAAATCTATTCATTAAAGTAAATAAATTTAATACTCCTGAAATTCACAAGTAATTTTATCCCTCATTTTTATTTCTGTAATTTATTAAAACCCATAATGCAAATAGGTTTTTGCCCTAATTTTTATTGTGAAGGAATAACCTTATTATGGATTCTATATTATAGAAACAGATGTGCATAGTATTACTTCTGTAGAATTATTTTCCCACACATACAAAGTCAAAGCTGGCGTTATTGTCGTATAGCGTTTAACGAACCCACAATTTTATTTTGTAACCACAGACTCCACGAAGAAACTGTCCACGGACACTAAGTGGGGTGCTGCATTATCAGATTCTACGAAGAAAACGTGTCGATACACGGTAATCCAATGGTAAGCATTATATGGCCAGAAGCATTTAATGGTACCAGAAAATAAAGTTCGTTGTAGGTAAAAGTAATTATAAGCAAAATAATAAATAATAACATAGGTATTTTAGCTACACTAAATACAACAAATTAACCCTATAAAACAGTACAAAAGTATTAATGCAAAGCTATGGCATGGTTTTTTTATTAAGTTAATGTTTTGTTCTGGTAAATCTAATTTTAACCCTATAAAAATTGTGACAATTCAAAAAAAAATTAATAGGGTTATTATGGACCTGATACCACAAATGGTTTCAAACGCCAACTCAATAAAAGGTGGAGCGAAGGTACATGGGCTTGCCTTCCGAGAGTGATTCGTCATTGCCATGGTGACACAATGAACGAACAATCACCCTTAATGGACTTCATTTTATTAATATTAATTTTAATTTTTTTTAAAATCTTTCAAAAATAAAATAAAAATAGTAATAAATTAATATGAATTATATAGTTAATATTTTTAATTAATAAAAGAATTAAGATAAACTTAATGTTAAAATGAATTTATAATTTCATAATTTTTTTAAAATATTAATATATATATTTTTTAATTCAATTGTAATTTATGTTTTATAGGCTTTTTAATATACTAAATTCAATTTAAAAAGTACAATGAAAAAAAATAAAAATAAAATTCGTATACTTTTTTAAAAAATTAACAACTTGCTTTTTTTTTTTTACTGAAATCTACATTACCCTAAAAAAAAATTTTATCATATTTAACTTCTTAAAACTATAATTTTTCCAATTTCAATAAATTTTAAATAATAATAATAAAATCCTCAAAATTTGAGAAAAATCGCTTCATCGGAATAACTTAGCAAGGCTCCATAACAACGATACTCGCCACAATTGAAGTCTGTGTGATGTTAACACTTAGACCAGAGTGATCTAAAGAAGTTTATGTATTTTATTATTATTATGATGCTCATCCCCAAAAAATATCATGCAAGGTGTGGAATTATTTGATAAAATCTATTTTTGGAGCAATGAATTCATGAATTTTTAAAAAGAACAGAAATATTGCTATTAAGCGGGGTGAGAGGGAATTATTTAAATATTTCTATGAAGTGGGGTTAGAGGGAATTATTTAAATATTGCTATTAGGGAATTATTTAAAGTGAGATCTTATGGAGTACTAGACAGGAATGAATGAATATTGTTTATTTACTCAAAAAGGGTAAATGCCCCTTAGGATAGAGGTCTACTGGAATGCGTCTTCAGTCATTTGAACCTTTGTTAAGTCACAGGCTATTGGTATATTAAGTTTGGGGTTGTTGGATATAGTTTTTGGTTATAATGGAAAATGATAAGTTTGATTATAGACCAAGCCTAAAACACTCTAATAAATAATTGATTCTCATGGTTTAAAAAAAAAAGTCATAAAAAAGTGAAAATAAATTGAAATCATAATTTTCTATTATGGTATTTCAAGTTACAAAATATATCAATACTTAAAAGTAAGCTTAAATGATCTAGAACTAAATGTGGACTTGTACACACACATGAGGATGAAGTATCTCCATGTGTTGGAATTTCTGAATATTCCTAACACACAGAGGAAATAAAAATTCCTCAACTCAACAGAAAGATTTAATCAAAATATTGGACAGAGTTGGAGGAAACAATATATTTCATTAAGCAAACTAAACTGTTACAAAATGATATTTTCTTCAGAACTAAGATGTTATGGGTTCACAAAAAAAACTTCTGCTGCTACAAAACACAACTCTCCTCTTTTGGCATATGCTGCTACTTACACAACGTTGTTCTAAAATGGTTTAACTACCCTCTCTGTCTTTGTATTGCTCTCGGCATACAATATAAAACACATAGACTCACTCTCTGTCTTTTTCTGCCTTCGAGAAAAAATTTCATTACACACAGTCAATATAATGCGCACACTGCATATGTAAAACATTATATATATATATATATATATATATATATATATATATATATATTGTAAATATATTATATCTACAATATATATAAAACACTTATATCCTAAGTTTAAAGAAAACTGTGTTATGGAAAATAAAAATAAAAACATTAAAACTTCATTCATTCCATATTCCATGGAGCCAAAATACTTTCCAAAATCCTTTTTCTTTGCCCCACGGAGCTGCATTCATTGGTACGAAGGAAGGTGACGTCACCTTCTCCGATGGGTTAATTTTCCCCTTCGCATCTCGAGCTTGCTGCTGACGGAATTTGTTGTTGGAGGAATTAAATGTGTTTAGTGAAGAATTTATTGTTGGTAGGTGAATGGTTAAAAACGTGGGTGTAGAAACGTGAATGCGGGAGGTTGCATGTAGATTTCCAAACAAGACCATGCTGCTGCTGCTGTCTTTCAAATTTCCAATCACAATTTAATTCGTCGTCCTTCTTTTGCTTCTGCCGCAGTTCGAATTAATTTCCAACACTCCTTCTTAATTACAACTATTGTTCTCTTGCATACCCAAGAATCTCCTTAGTTATTTTAAACTCATTTTCTCCAATGGTTTTGTCAGTATATCATCAAACTGCTCTTCCTTTCTACAATGTTGTAAAACAATTTTTCCATTGCTCACTAATTCTCTGATGTAGTGATACTTTGCATCAATGTGTTTCGTTCTTTTATGAAACACTGAATTATTGGATAATGCTATAGTTGAGCTATTATCACAATAAAATGTCATGCCTTTTACTTGTTCATGACACAAACTTCTCAACATTCTCCTCATCCATACTGCTTGACGTGTTGATGTTGCAGCTGCCACATACTCTGCCTCTGCTATTGATAAAGCCACAATTGGTTGTTTCTTAGAAGCCCATGAAATGGCTCCTAATCCCATATGAAAAACATATCCAGAGATGCTTTTCCTATCATCTATACTTCCATCCCAATCACTGTTAGTATATCCAATCAAATCAAAATTTTCTAAAGTGGTTTATAAAATTCCATACCTCTTTATTCCTTTCACATACCTCATAATTCTTTTTGTTGCCTGTCAATGTGCCTCCTTTGGCCTTTCCATAAATCTGGAAATTAAACTTACAGCATGCATAATATCAGGCCTAGTTGCAGTCAAATACATGAGGCTACCAACTATGCTCTTATACAAACTTGGATGAAAATCCATGCTGCTCTCTTCTTTGCTTAAATTCAATCCCATCACTGTAGGAGTAATTGTTGCCTTGCAATCCTGCATGTTAAATCATTCCAAAACTTCTTTAACATACTTTTCTTGAGAAATAAAAATCTTATTTTCATTTTGCTCTACTTCTATTCCTAAGAAGTTCCCAACAATCCCATATTAGTCATCTCAAATTCTTCTTTCATGACTGTCTTAAAATTATCAATGAGGTAAGCATCATTACCTATGAATATAACATCATCAACATACAAAACAACAATGAGCATCTTATCATATTTCTCCTTGATGTAAAATGTGGGTTTTTCTTCACATTTCTCAAACCCATTTTCTAGTAGATAGGCATCTATTTGTAATGTCCTTGAATTGTTGCTTTTTAAAATAGGAAGTTAAGAGCTATAAGGGTCAAAGTGGACCCCAAAGAACATATTGAGGATGGATATATTTTATTAAATTAAGTTAATAAAATAAAATGGAAATTAATGTGCACTGACTAGATTGAGATTGAGATCTAGAAAACCAATCTATGAGGATGGATAAGGTTGTAAGAATTTCCCAGACTTTCAAAAATCCTTGAAATGAATAGAGTAAGATACTAAAATTAGATTTGGAAATGAATACCTAAATACCGCAATAAACAGGAAATTATTGGGAAAATATGGAATAAAGATGAAAGCAGAAAATTTAGCTTTAAAAGTACCTTTGTGGAAGACAGAAAGGGAAATCCTAGGAAAATAAGAATACAACTGATCCAGGTGGATATCGGTGGCCTCCCACCTATTCCATTTGAACCCGCAACATCAATTCTTTCAGTTTTTTAGCTTCAACACAACTTAGTATTTTTAGCAGGTTTTTGGGTGCTACACACTCGAAGTTGTTTTGGGGACTTAATGATCCAGGTGGATATTGGTGGCCACCTACCGAGTCCATTTGAACCCCCACCATCAGTTATTTTAGTTTGTATGTTTCAGCACAACTTACTATTTATAGCAGTTTTTCGAGTCCTGAATTTTAGAAGCCGTTTTGAGACCCCAAACGACATTTTTTGGGAAAACTGGGAGCAACATGGGTCAATGTTTCTCCCTCAAAAGTTGTAGTCCTCGGATAGATATTTCTAACAAGCTATTGAGTGTGTCAAACAGAGATCGAATGCCAAAGTTATGTCCCCGAGAAGTTGAAACACTAATTTAACCAAACAGGACCCACAGTTTTGGCGCTTCATCTCCTACGGTTAGGTTTTTGGACGTTTTGGATTATACATTGCTTCTCAACAATAAATAGGCCCTCGAGCCTCATTTTTATATAGTTCAGGGGGTTGGGAGCCGACACATCTCTTCTCAAAGATAAGCGCCACCAGTGCCCTAGCTCGCCACATCTCCATCATGTCTACATTGTAACATAGTTTAGGGGGTGGTAGCCGCCACATCTCTTCTCAGGGATACACTGCCAGTACCCTAATTCATATATTTCCATTATGTCTGCAATAGGCCTGCGAGCCTCAATGTAACACAGTTCAGAGACCTGTGTACACCGCATCTCTTCTCATAGATATGCTACTAGTGCCCTAGTTTATTTCCATTATGTTTGTAAGCTTACTTCAGTCATTCGTTAATTAATAAAATGAAGCATTCTTTCTAGTGCATCTTTGTATCTATGGCTATATGTGTATTCTGTTGCGTTCCTGCATAAATCTGAATCAGTGGTATCAGAGGGGGTCTAATCTTTCTCTGTTTTTTTTTTCATATCCCCAACATGCCCAGGGTATAAGGAGTTCAACCTCGCAACCCCGACGACCCCCCATGGCGGAAGGAAAGAGAGACGAGGGAGTAGGAGATCCTATCAAAATCTTGCTCGGGGATGCCCTCGAGAAATAAAGGAACGCGATGATGGATAAATTTGACTAGATCCTTCAATGGCTACCCACCAACAGCACATCTACATCCAGCACGTCTGCCAACAAGTCTGCGACATCCTGGACAAATCCAATACCAAGTTCAGCAAAATTTCCCCCCCATGGAGGAACTTAATGCAATGGAGAAAATTGCTTCCTAAGGAGGGAGGAAGGATCCAGGTGGATATCGGTGGCCTGCCACCTATTCCATTTGGACCTACAACATCAATTCTTTCAGTTTTTCAGCTTCAGCACAACTTACTATTTTTAGCAGGTTTTCGGGTCCTGCACTGAGTCCATTTGAACCCCCACCATCAGTTATTTGAGTTTGTAAGTTTCAGCACAACTTACTATTTATAGTATTTTTTCGGGTCCTGAACTTCCTAAGCCGTTTTGAGGCGCTAAACGACATTTTTTGGAAAAATGGGGAGCAACATGGATCAATGTTCCTTACTCAAAAGTTTTATTCCTCGTATATATCTTTCTAACGAGCTATTGAACGTGTCAAACAAAGATCGGATGCCAAAGTTACGTCCTTGGGAAGTTGAAACACCAATTTACCCAAATGGGACCCACAATTTTGGCGCTTCATCTCCTAGGGTTAGGTTTTTGGACGTTTCGGATTCTACATTGTTTCTCAACAATAAATAGGCCCTCAAGCCTCATTGTAATACACTGCCAGTACTCTATCTCATCTATTTCCATTATGTCTGTAATAGGCCTGCGAGCCTCAATGTAACACAGTTTAGAGACCTATGTACGCCACATCTCTTCTGAGAGATACACTACCAGTGCCCTAGCTTATTTCCATTATCTTTTTAAGCTTATTTCAGTCATTAGTTAATTAATAAAATGAAGCATTATTTCCACTGCATCTTTGTATCAATGGCTATATGTGTATTATGTTTCATTCCTGCATAAATCCGGATCAGTGGTAGCAGAGGGGGTCTGGTATTTCTCTATTTTTCTTTTCATATCCCCAATGTGGCTAGGGTATAAGGATTTCAACCACGTAACCTCGATGACCCCCCATGGCGGAAGGAAAGAAAGACGAGGGAGCAGGAGATCCTATCAAAATCTTTCCCGAGGATGCCCTTGAGAAATAAAGGAACGCGATGATGGATAACTTTGACCAGATCCTTCAATGGCTGCCCACTGATGGCACATCTACATCCAGCATGTCTGCCAACAGGTCCTTGACATCCTGGACAAATCCAATACCAAGTTTAGCAAAATCCCCTCCCCGTGGAGGAACTTAACACAATGGAGACCATTTCTTCCTAAGGAGGGAGGAATGATCCAGGTGGATACTAGTGGCCTCCCATGTATTCCATTTGGACTCACAGCATCAATTCTTTCAGTTTTTTAGCTTTAGCAGAACTTACTATTTTTAGCAAGTTTTCGGGTCTTGCACACCCGGAGCCGTTTTGGGGACTTAATGATCCAGGTGGATATTGGTGGCTACCCACCAGGTCCATTTCAACCACCACCATCAATTATTTCAGTTTGTAAGTTTCAGCACAACTTACTATTTATAGCAGTTTTTCGGGTCCTGAACTTCCAGAGCCATTTTGAGGCCCTAAACGATGTTTTTTGGGAAAATGGGGTGCAAAATGGGTGATAGATAGATGTTTCTCACTCAAACATTGTATTCCTCGGATAGATCTTTCTAATGAGCCATTGAATATGTCAAACAGAAATCAGATGCCAAAGTTACATCCCCGAGAAGTTGAAACAACAATTTACAAAAACGAGACCCACAATTTTGGCACTTCATCTCCTAGGGTTAGGTTTTTGGATGTTTCTGATTGTACATTGTTTCTCAACAATAAGTAGGCCCTCGAGCGTAGTTTTAATATATTTCAGGGGGCTCGGAGCTGACACATCTCTTCTGAGAGATAAGCGCCACCAATTCCCTAACTCGCCACATCTCCATCATGTCTGCATTGTAACACAGTTCAGGGGCTGGTAGCCGCCACATCTCTTCTCAGTGATATGCTTCCAGTACCCTAGCTCATTTTTTTCCATTATTTCTATAATAGGCCTACGAGCCTCAATGTAACACAGTTCAGAGACCTGCGTACGCCACATCTCTTCTCAGAGATATGCTACCAACGCCCTAGCTTGTTTCCATTATGTTTGTAAGCTTATTTCAGTCATTCGTTAATTAATAAAATGAAGCATTCCTTCCACTGCATCTTTGTATCTATGGCTATATGTGTATTCTATTGCGTTCCTCCATAAATCTGGATCAACAACATCTTGAATTAACTTGATGCAGTTAAGGAAAATAGGCTAGGAAAATCAAGCTTATATAATCAGATTCCAGATAGACAAGAGGTTGTCTATAAATGGAGGAAAAGATGTTTTCTATGCGGTGATTTGTGAAGAGAAAGCTCTAATGTTGAGCGACAACTAGTTAGACCTAAGCAACATGCACATTGAAATCTGAATAGTATTTGATTTAAATTTTTTATGTTGGGACTAGGCTAACTTGAAAGTTCTAAATTGAAATTTGGGTTTAGGAATTAGAAAAGTTATGAATTACAAATGACCTTTTGCTGTTCTATACATTTAACAAATTACTATAGAAGAAATAGTAAAATTTGTATGGTTTCACGACATATTTTGTAGAGGACCAACTCTCAGAATATCTAACACCCAGTGGCTGGTCTAGATCTGAGGTTAGGTACCTCACAAAAGCTGACAGTCCAAAATTTAGTGAAATTAGTATTCAGTTATTTAATCGAACAACTCATCGAGAATTATGCTCTATAATAGAAATTAATATACAGAGGTGGAATGAGTAAATATTTTATTTCTGAAAAGATCTGTTGTACTCTATATTTTACCATTTCTGTACTAATAAAAATAAGAGTGGAAGTTAGAAAATACATGCATACACCTGATTTGTAATTCTAGGTTAAAAATAGAAGATAAAAGACTATGTAAGTCACCTTTCTACTTGGATATTTAATTATCCTAACAATACGTTATATTGTATCAAGGGAAATGTAACACCCCCAATTTATGTGTTGAAATTTCAAAGTTAGACATCTGAACTTTAATCCTAAAGGGAGTGGACCCCAAAGGATAAATAAATTGTGAATGTAATTTAATATTCAATTTGAGGAAATGAATAAAGTACTGGTATGGATGTTGACCAAAAATGAGATTGGAGATCACTTGCTAAATCCATGAGGATGGATAAGGCAACTATTCCCCACAATCCTTCAAAAATCCTTGGAAGGAATTAATGCTAATTTATATTTTGAGGAAGAATCTAAATTTCCCCAATGATGAGGATAGTAGTTGGGAAGAGGTAAAAAGCTGGAAAAGCTGAGGCAAAGCATAAAACTACTTTAAAGAATCCCAAAAATGGGAAGCCTAGGCAAACAGGAAGAAAAGCATCCTGCTATTCTGGACGCAGAATTAGAAACAGACTTTGGGGAACTATTAGCTTAAATAAGCTGCTCCTAAACAGACCAGAGGTTGATCTATGGTGGAGGTGGTCTCAGCTCAGGGGTGAGTTCTGGGAGAGAAATAGAAATCTATGGTTGGGAGGTTGGTCTACTGCATGAGTGGTATGTATTTAAATCACCCAGGGATTTTATTTCCTGCAGTATGAATTGGCTACATATAAATAATTACTCAATATTAGAAGTGTAATGTTTTCTTCCCCAGAATTGGTTATCATGAGTTTACCTTCAGTATTCTGTGTGATGGTAGATAAGAAATTCAACTATAGTAAATTCTGGCCTATCAGTCTTTAATATGAGTAATGGTAATTATGATAAGATGAATTTTATTTGTAACTTTAATCTGCTTCAATAAATAAGAGAGGGACAGTGGGAAATGAATCATTCAACCTAAATTGTAGAGAAAGGAGAAATTGTTGAAGTCTGTGGTGTTCTTACTTTTAACAGAAGTAACTAGCAGAAGAAAATCTTCTACCTTCTGTATGGTAGTAAGAACAATAGCCTGGGACAGTATCCACCAGAATGTCTAAACCTAACCTGGGTCTAAATCTGGAGGTACTGTACAAAAGAAATACCCCAGGGGGATTCAGGTAAAAACTTAAGCAGCTATTAGAATGGAATACTCCAGATTCTCAGAAAAAAAATTATAGAAACAACACAAATGTTACTGTCTGTACAAATTAGGAATACTAAAACACCCTGAAGAGATTCTCCAATGGAGATAAATTCAGTCAACTTATCATGGATGCATCTAAAATAGATCATGTGTATGCAAATAAACATTTTGTAAATACATGGAAAAGTATAGACATAATATAAAGTACTCTGAATCTTATTATTAAAGCAGTCGGGGAATCAGTTGAAAATTATTCAGCTCAGAAATATAGTTCATACATGTGTTGTAAGGCACCAATCATACACCCCAGGAGGGATGTAACTGTCATCTGAAATTCTGGTTATACCTGAGATTAGAAGATTAATATGACCAGTATTTATTTCGCAACCATAAAACATTATGGAATATCACATGGGAGAGTCATAACTAGCTTCCCATCAATTTCGATATATTATTCTGAATGCATGTGATTAATTTATGATAACAACACAGAAGTAAACACAGTAAGAGACTAGGTATATATAAAAAGAGACTTGACAGACATTATATAATTTTCAATACAAAAAATCACAAACACAAGCCTACATTAGATAGTGAATGTATTAACACTGCAGACCTTCTGGAAATACGGGAAATTTCGTATATCATGTCAACAGAAGAGAACATTATAGATATAGAACAAGTCTAAAATGAAAACGATAAATAACTTAAGGCTTTTCACATAGTCTATAACCGTCCATCGGCATCAAAACGAAACAAATATAGTATGCCGAGCATTCATTCAAAAACAAAGTGACCAGAATATACAACAGATATATATATTTTAATCCGGCATCGATATTCACTGTCCATGACCAAAAAGTAGCATCAGAATTTTAAAGAGTCTCGACATAAATGTCGAATAAAACTCAACATAACTTAACACGCAGACGGAAATAAACGCAGTCCTCAATACGAATTAGAAACAAATTTTATCCATTATATGTCTGGGATTAACGAAATCAAAAGTTTATAGCAAGCAACGATGACATAGTTCCATCACGAGAAATTCAGGAATCGACTTCTTGCCATCAAAATTTCATCTGCAAGCTATCTCAATAGGAGAATGCCATGAATACCGACCTGTAGGTATGAGCAGAAGTTCAAATTAGTACTTGAGGCAAACTGTGCGAGAAACCGGCGTAGCTGAGGCTAGGGTATACACAGGGAACGAAAGACTTCACCTCAGCGAATAAGATCTGACACCTGCACATACCCGAGAAGAGGTATTAGAAACCCACGAGAATGCGAAGGCAGTAAGAGTCAAATACATATAGCAATTTCAAACAATGGGTACTGATGTAAATGGTCAGGCATCGCTACTGAATAACCAATAAATTGAAAACTACAGTCGGTAGCATTGCAACCAAGGGTACGAAACCAGAGATGATGAGGCGAAAAGTCAATCATCAAGACTATTACCTGAACGCCGAAAGGGTTTGGAGCGAAAGCTCTCCGCGAAACGTTCCAGGCACCGAGATGAAACCACGTACTAGAGACCAATTTAGTTAACTGTAAACAAAATTGTATGACTCGTAAAAAAATTCATAGCCACTGGAACAAACACCTGGTGACAAAAATCGAACAGATTTAGTAATAGAATTTCGATTTTGGTAAATGGCCATCGAACTAAATACAAAACCCCAAACACACAAATTACCTGCGTGGAAGCCAGAGGTAACCACGATTTCAGAACTTCAGTCACCTGTGGGAGACAACGACCTCAACAGGCCGAGCGATGGCATAGGGAGAACAGAAGGGAAGAACCCTCTCTGCAAAGCGTCACTCCTGCATCGATTTCCAAGCTAAGGGATGGCCCCGTAACTTGTTCGGAATGAGAGAAAAGAACAGAGTTATGCAATGGGTAAATTAAATATCAACCGGAATCCAAATCTACAAACCCTAACCCGCCAGCGCGATACACTTGTCCTCATCACAACGATGGTCGTGGGGATGAGCAACTCGGCGGGACTGGCACAATTAAATTCAGAACTTACATCCTCCATATCTGTCAACCCGGGTAGGTAGAGTACTACGGCACAAGTTAATAACCCACAGTCTCAAACACGCTGGAGGGTGAATAGCATAGTGGTTCAACGAGTAGCCACGTGAATCCAATCTAAGGTGGCTCAACCTTTGTCCAGGTGGTACTCCGGACTTAAATACCAAAGATCGGGCCAAATCAACGTACGCCGAGCGAAATGATGCCCCTCGTTGTTGCGATCAGAGTCAGAACGAAACATACGTAAATCTTTATGGTCTCAAATGAATACATATATCTGTGTTAACATGTGGTCCGAGAGTATGCGATCATGGCGTACCAAGGTTTAAATTTCATTAGACCCTACGTTATATCCATATGATATATATATATAAACCCAATGTTGTTGATATAGGTATATGCCAAAGTTTCGTCACGGCTATGGTTAATGCGATATGTGAATTCTTTGATTGGCGCGTGGTATAGGAGGAGTAGTCCTACAAGTATATAAATAAAATATATATATATATATGTCATATGCATATATATAAGTGTTATGGAAATGGTATTTATCATGTGTTGGAAATTATGTCACATGGCATATTTTATGGATATATATATTATATGCCCACACCCAAGTATCTAATTGGGAAAGTCAATTTAACCTTAACATAAGGATTTTAACCGGATTCAATACATAAGTTTATAAACTGTTAATGTCGAGAAAAAAAAAAAAATTGTGGTAATAGAGGTACATTACAAATGGTATCAGAGCCCAAGTTATAAAAATGGGCTATTATGATTGTGCTCACTGAATTCTGAATGTTATTTTTATGAATGAATATTGCAGAGATTGTTTTTTTTTTTTCAATTTTACTGATCAATATTCTGAGTGTATACAGTGGTGCTAAAATGGCTGAAGGTGGAGAAATTTATGTGGATCTGCGTGATGAGTTTGGTTCACCAGATCCCAATGCCCCGGTACTGGCTATGTTGCACAGGCTGCAACGAGAATTGGCTGAACTAAGGAGCCAGAATGACATATTGTCATCAGCCAGTAAGGAGCAGGAAAAGCTCATCAGAGAACTAACTTCCCGGAACAGCCAAGAAGGCGAAGGTTCCGGAAAGAGGAATATGGATGAATCTGATGATGATGATGCTGCTAGACATCAATATAAACAGAAAAGATAATTGCAGGGGGGATTTCGAAAGATCAAACCTCCCTCCTATGATGGGGAGAAGGAGGAAGATGCTGAAGCTTGGTTGCTGAACATGATTAAGTATTTCCAAGTTTATGAATATGAGAGCAATTTGAAAGCCAGATTAGCTGTTTACCAGTTACAAGGTAAAGCTACCTTGTGGTGGGAGGAGACAAAAATGGTGCATGCCATTGATGAAAAGATAGTTACTTGGGAGGATTTCCAGGCTAAGTTCAAAAATCGTTATTTGAATGAGCGCTATTATGATGATAAATCAAAAGAATTCCATGAACTTAGACTAGGAAAACTCACTATTGATGAGTTTGTTACTAAGTTTACAAACCTGTTGAGATATGTACCCTACATTAGGGAAGAAAAGGAAAAAGTAAAAAGGTTTCTGAATTGTTTGCCTACAGTATACAAAGAGAAAATTGAGTTTGACAACCCAAAGACAATGGACGAAGTTGTTAGAAAAGCGAGATTATGCTATCAGCAGTTTAAGGCTGAACAAGGAAAAAGCTGGTTAAACAAAGGTGAGTTTAAGGGAAAAAGACAGAAACCAGCATATTTAAAGAATTTTGGCAGAGATCATCTGCGGAAAAAGTTTAATAAACCCAAAGAGAGCCAAACTGCTCAATCCCAGGTGGCTTCAAAACAAATAGAGGGGGAAAATAAAAAGGAAGGGACAGTCAGAATGAAGGAACCCTTGAAATGTTGGGGCTGTGGAGAATCCCATCTTTTGAGGGACTGTCCCCATAGAAACATTCATATGATCAGAAGAGAGCGGGAAACGACAACTTTAAATGACATCGCCAGAAATATACCAACTATCAGTGTAGCCTTGGAAAATCGGCAAGCAGAACATCAAGCAGCCATGGTGGAAATGGAGGGTAAGATTTGTGACCTACCTGTTACTGTTTTGATTGATCCAGGTGCTTCTTTGAGTTACATTAGTCCTGGAATTGTAGAAAAATGTAAAATCAAACCTGAAAAATTTCAGCAGTCATGGTTGGTACAGCTGGCCACTGGGACTAAGAGAAAAGTAACACATAAATGGCCCAAAACAGCAATTCAATTAAATTGTTTTCCAACAGAAGTAAATCTGAACATACTGCCGTTAGGATCCTATGACTTGATGATAGGAATGGATTGGCTGGAAAAGAGGAAAGCCCTGATGAACTGCTGGGATAAAACCCTGCATTGTGTGGATGAAGAAGGGAAACCTTTTACTCTAAATGGAAAACCAAAATCCATTTCAGTAAGACAAATATCAGCCTTACAATTAAAACGAACAGCTAGAAAAGGATACCAAGTTTATGCAGTACATGTGGAGGAAGTAGAACAGAAAACTGGAGAAAATCTGTTGAATGAATTACCGGTGGTAAGGGAGTTTAAAGAAGTTTTTCCAGATGAGATTGTTCATCTTCCCCCTAAAAGAGAAATTGATTTTACCATAGATCTGGTGCCGGGAGCAACACCTGTTTCCCAAGCCCCCTATCGAATGAGCCCTCCTGAACTTATGGAGCTGAAGATGCAATTGCAAGAATTACTAGATAAAGGTTACATTAGACCAAGTGTGTCTCCTTGGGGAGCACCGGTCTTATTTGTGAAAAATAAATATGGAACTTTTAGGATGTGCATTGATTATCGTCAACTAAACAAGTTGACCATTAAAAATAGATATCCGCTCGCTAGAATTGATGATCTTTTTGATCAGGTGAGAGGGGCCTCAGTCTTTTCAATGATTGACTTAAGAACTGGGTATCACCAGCTCAGAATCAAGGAAGAAGACATCAGCAAAACAACTTTTCGAACCCGATATGGACACTATGAATTTTTAGTCTTACCTTTTGGATTGACAAATGCCCCTACCACATTTATGTGTCTAATGAACAGTGTGTTAAATAAGTATTTGGACAAATTTGTTCTTGTGTTCATAGATGATATCTTAGTCTACTCCAAAAATGAGGATGAACATCAAGAACACTTGAGAATAGTGTTGCAGACTTTAAAAGAAAACCAGTTATATGCCAAGTTCAGCAAATGTGAATTCTATAAAGATAAAATTCAATATCTGGGTCATATTATTTCTGAAAAAGGCCTTGGAGTTGATCCTGAAAAGATAAAAGCCATTAAAGAATGGCCAGTCCCAACTGATGTTTCAGCAGTAAGGTCATTCATGGGGATGGCAGGCTATTATCGCAGATTTGTGGAGAGATTTTCTGCTATAGCACATCCCATCACTTCATTGCAGAGAAAGGGTGTCAAGTTCATGTGGACTGAAAAATGTCAAATCAGCTTCAAACAATTAAAACAAAAACTTACTTCCGCCCCTATACTAAGAATTGCAGATCCTAATAAAGAATTTGTTGTGTGTACAGATGCTTGCAGAGAGGGGTTGGGAGGAGTCCTGTTGCAGGAAAACTCAGTTATTGCCTATGAATCTCGGAAACTGAAAATACATGAACAGAATTATAGTGCCTATGATTTGGAATTAGCAGCTGTTATCCATGCTTTGAAAATGTGGTGGCACTATCTTCTTGGCAAAAAGTTTACGTTAATGACTGATCACATTAGTCTCAAATACTTATTTTCCCAAACTGATCTGAATGCAAGGCAAGCCAGATGGTTTTCCTTTTTAAGTGAATTTGATATGGACATAAAACATATCAAGGGAAAAGATAATAAAGTTGCTGATGCATTAAGCAGGAATGCTTGCCAGAATATAAACAACCTTGGAAGTAGTGCACAGATCGAAGTAGAAGAATTGGTGAGAAAAGCAGCAAATCAAGATCCAAACTATGAAACACTCTTGGTAAAACTACAGAAAAGGGAGAAAATTTATTTCACTCAAAACCAACAAGGGCTGCTCTATTATAAAAACAGGTTGTATGTTCCAAATATAGAGTCCTTAAAAAGAGAAATTTTGGATGAATATCACAAACAACCATATGCAGGACATCCAGGATATTAGAAAATGTTAACAGCCCTGAAAAAGAAATTGTTCTGGCCAGGAATGAAGAAAGATGTGGCAGAATATTTAAGTAAGTGCATGGAATGTCAACTGGTCAAAGTTGAACATCAACATCCAGCAGGTCTGTTAAACCCTTTGCCAATAGCAGAATGGAAATGGGACACAGTTTCCATGGACTTTATAACAGGGTTACCCAAAACCAAATATCAACATGATTCTGTAATGGTAGTAGTAGACACTCTCACAAAAGCTGCCCACTTTATACCAGTGAAATCTACCTTCGGGACAGCTCAAGTAGCGAATGTGTTTCTGAAGGAGGTAGTAAGGCTTCATGGGGTTCCAAAAGTAATTGTATCAGACCGAGATGTTAAGTTTACAGCAGCCTTTTGGAAAGGATTGTTTGGAGGGATGGGTACTAAGTTGAATTTTAGTACTGCCTATCACCCTCAAACCGATGGGAAAACAGAGAGGACTAATCAAATTTTGGAGGATATGCTGAGAATGTATGTGATGGACAGACCATCAAAGTGGGAAGAGTATTTGCACTTAGCTAAATTTGCCTATAACAACAGCTACCAATCCTCTATCAAAATGAGTCCGTTTGAGGCACTGTATGGAAGGAAGTGTCGTACTCATTTGAGCTGGAGTCAACCAGAGGATAAATTAATGTTGGGACCTGATGCCTTACAAGAGATGGAGAGAATTGTAAAACAGATACAAAGGAACATCAAGACAGCACAAGATCGCCAGAAAAGTTATGCTGATAAGAAAAGAGTGCATCGAGAATTCAAAGTGGGAGACCATGTGTATTTGCGTATTAAACCCAAAAAGAGCACACTTTATGCTGGAAGTTGTGCAAAATTGGCTCCTAGATATTGTGGTCCTTTTGAAGTCTTAGAAAGGGTGGGACCAGTGGCATACAAACTGGCCTTACCACCCCATGTTAGAGTTCATGATGTGTTTCATGTTTCATTATTAAAAAGATATGTGCATGATGCTTCTCATATAGTTGATTGGAATGTTGTACAGGTGGAACCAGAAGGGGAGTTTCTGCCAGAACCGCTTCAAGTATTGGAGCGGGAAGAAATTGAATTGAGAAACAGAATGGTAGCCAGAGTAAAAGTGCAGTGGAAGCACTTTACTGCTGAAGAAGCTACTTGGGAAAGAGAAGCTGAAATGATAGAAAAATATCCATTTTTGTTTGAGAAATGAACTCTAGTAGTTAAATAATAACACCAAGGACAGTGTTTATTTTTAGAGGGGGAATATGTAACACCCCAAATTTATGTGTTGAAATTTCAAAGTTAGACATTTGAACTTTAATCCTAAGGGGAGTGGACCCCAAAGGATAAATAAATTGTGAATGTAATTTAATATTCAATTTGAGGAAATGAATAAAGTACTGGTATGCATGTTGACCAAAAATGAGATTGGAGATCACTTGCTAAATCCATGAGGATGGATAAGGCAACTATTCCCCACAATCCTTCAAAAATCCTTGGAAGGAATTAATGCTAATTTAGATTTTGAGGAAGAATCTAAATTTCCCTGATGATGAGGATAGTAGTTGGGAAGAGGTAAAAATCTGGAAAAGCTGAGGGAAAGCATAAAACAGCTTTAAAGAATCCCAAAAATGGGAAGCCTAGGCAAACAGGAAGAAAAGCATCCTGCTATTCTGGACGCAGAATTAGAAACAGGCTTTGGAGAACTATTAGCTTAAATAAGATGCTCCTAAACAGATCAGAGGTTGATCTATGGTGGAGGTGGTCTCAGCTCGGGGGTGAGTTCTGGAAGATAAATAGAACTCTACGGTTGGGAGGTTGGTCTACTGCATGAGTGGTATGTATTTAAATAACCCAGGGATTTTATTTCCTGCAGTATGAATTGGCTACATATAAATAATTACTCAATATTAGAAGTGTAATTTTTTCTTCCCTGGAATTGGTTATCATGAGTTTACCTTCAGTATTCTGTGTGATGGTAGATAAGAAATTCAACTATAGTAAATTCTGGCCTATTAGTCTTTATTATGAGTAATGGAAATTATGATAAGATGAATTTTATTTGTAACTTTAATTTGCTTCAATAAATAAGAGAGGGACAGTGGGAAATGAATCATTCAACCTAAATGGTAGAGAAAGGAGAAATTGTTGAAGTCTGTGGTGTTCTTACTTTTAACAGAAGTAACTAGCAGAAGAAAATCTTCTACCTTCTGTATGGTAGTAAGAACAATAGCCTGGGACAGTATCCACCTGAATGTCTAAACCCAACCTGGGTCTAAATCTGGAGGTACTGTACAAAATAAATACCCCAGGGGGATTCAGGTAAAAACTTAAGCAACTATTAGAATGGAATACTCCAGATTCTCAGAAAAACAATTATAGAAACAACACCAATGTTACTGTCTGTACAAATTAGGAATACTAAAACACCCTGAACAGATTCTCCAATGGAGATAAATTCAGTCAAATTATCATGGATGCATCTAAAATAGATCATGTGTATGCAAATAAACATTTTGTAAATACATGGAAAAGTATAGACATAATATAAAGTACTCTGAATCTTATTATTAAAGCAGTCGGGGAATCAGTTGAAAACTTATTCAACTCAGAAATATAGTTCATACATGTGTTGTAAGGCACCAATCATACACCCCAGGAGGGATGTAACTGTCATCTGAAATTCTGGTTATACCTGAGATTAGAAGATTAATATGACCAGTATTTATTTCGCAACCATAAAACATTATGGAATATCACATGGGAGAGTCATAACTAGCTGCCCATCAATTTCGATATATTATTCTTAATGCATGTGATTAATTTATGATAACAACATAGAAGTAAACATAGTAAGAGACTAGGTAGATATAAAAAGAGACTTGACAGACATTATATAATTTTCAATACGAAAATCACAAACGCAAGCCTACAGTAGATAGTGAATGTATTAACTCTGCAGACCTTCTGGAAATACGGGAAATTTCGTATATCATGTCAACAGAAGAGAACATTATAGATATAGAACAAGTCTAAAATGAAAACGATAAATAACTTAAGGCTTTTCACATAGTCTATCACCGTCCATCGGCATCAAAACGAAACAAATATAGTATGCTGAGCATTCAGTCAAAAACAAAGTGACCAGAATATACAACAGATATATATATATTAATCCGGCATCGATATTCACTGTCCATGACCAAAAAGTAGCATCAGAAGTTTAAAGAGTCTCGGCATAAATGTCGAATAAAACTCAACAGAACTTAACACGCAGACGGCGATAAACGCAGTCCTCAATACGAATTAGAAACAAATTTTATCCATTATATGTCTGGGATTAACGAAATCAAAAGTTTATAGCAAGCAACGATGGCATAGTTCCATCACGAGAAATTCAGGAATCGACTTCTTGCCATCAAGCTTTCATCTGCAAGCTATCTCAATAGGAGAATGCCACGAATACCGACCTGTAGGTATGAGCAGAAGTTCAAAATAGTACATGAGGCAAACTGTGCGAGAAACCCACGTAGCTGAGGCTAGGGTATACACAGGGAACGAAAGACTTCACCTCAGCGAATAAGATCTGACACCTGCACATACCCGAGAAGAGGTATTAAAAACCCACGAGAATGCGAAGGCAGTAAGAGTCAAATACGTATAGCAATTTCAAACAATGGGTACTGATGTAAATGGTCAGGCATCGCTACTGAATAACCAATAAATTGAAAACTACAGTCGGTAGCATTGCAACCAAGGGTATGAAACCAGAGATGATGAGGCAAAAAGTCAATCATCAAGACTATTACCTGAACGCCGAAAGGGTTTGGAGCGAAAGCTCTCCGCGAAAAGTTCAAGGCACCGAGATGAAACCACGTACTGGAGACCAATTTAGTTAACTGTAAACAAAATTGTATGACTCGTAAAAAAATTCATAGCCACTGGAACAAACACCTGGTGAAAAAAATCGAACAGATTTAGTAATAGAATTTCGATTTTGGTAAATGGCCATCGAACTAAATACAAAACCCCAAACACACAAATTACCTGCGTGGAAGCCAGAGGTAACCACGATTTCAGAACTTCAGTCGCCTGTGGGAGAAAACGACCTCAACAGGCCGAGCGATGGCGTAGGGAGAATAGAAGGGAAGAACCCTCTCTGCAAAGCATCACTCCTGCATCGATTTCCAAGCTAAGGGATGGCCGCATTACTCGTTCGGAACGAGAGAAAAGAACAGAGTTATGCAATGGGTAAATTAAATATCAACCGGAATCCAAATCTACAAACCCTAACCCGCCAGCGCCATACACTTGTCCTCATCACAACGACGGTCGTGGGGATGAGCAACTCGGCGGGACTGGCACAATTAAATTCAGAACTTACATCCTCCATATCTGTCAACCCGGGTAGGTAGAGTACTACGGCACAAGTTAATAAGCCACAGTATCGAACACGCTGGAGGGTGAATAGCGTAGTGGTTCAATGAGTAGCCACGTGAATCCAATCTGAGGTGGCTCAACCTTTTTCCAGGTGGTACTCCGGACTTAAATACCAAAGATCGGGCCAAATCAATGTACGCCGAGCGAAATGATGCCCCTCGAAATTGCGATCAGAGTCAGTACGAAACATACATAAATATTTATGGTCTCAAATGAATACATATATCTGTGTTAACATGTGGTCCGAGAGTATGCGATCATGGCGTACCAAGGTTTAAATTTCATTAGACCCTATGTTATATCCATATGATATATATATATAAACCAAACGTTGTTGATATAGGTATATGCCAAAGTTTCGTCACGGCTATGGTTAATGCGATATGTAAATTCTTTGATTGGCGCGTGGTATAGGAGGAGTAGTCCTACACGTATATAAATCAAAAATATATATATATGTCATATGCATATATATAAGTGTTATGGAAATGGTATTTATTATGTGTCGGAAATTATGTCAGATGGCATATTTTATGGATATATATATTATATGCCCACACCCAAGTATCTAATTGGGAAAGTCAATTTAACCTTAACATGAGGATTTTAACCGGATTCGATACATAAGTTTGAATAATACATCCTAGGCTATAAACTGTTAATGTTGGAAAAAAACAAAATTTGTTTGTGGTAATAGAGGTACATTACACCATCATCCCACCTCTCTCTACCAACCATACATCAATTCTTTCACTCTCCAACCATCTCACTTCCACCCTCTATCTCTCACCCTCTCCTTATCTCCCCCTGCCTCCACCCACTTTCCTCACCCGCTTTCGCCCTTTCTCCCTCCCACTCTCTCCCCTCCTCATCCCTCTCCCTCTCCCCCTCCCTCTCTCCATCTCTCCCTCTCTCTCCCCATCATCCCACCTCTCTCTACCCACCAAACATCAACACTTTCACTCTCCAAGCATCCCTATTCCTCCCTCTCACCCATTCCCTCTCCCCCCCACACCGCACCCCCTCCTCCCTCTCCCTCCTTCTCTCTCTCTCCCCTCCTCCTCCCCCTCTCTCTCCCCCTCCCTCTCTCTCTCTCCCTCTCTCTCTCTAGACATACACACACACACACTCTCTCTCTTTCTCACTAGACACTCATTCTTTTTCACTATCTCCCACTCAGACTCTCAATCTCACTCTTTCTCTAGAACATCATTTAAAAATTCCTAATGAAAAGATAAATAAATAATCAATCACACTCTAAAAAGACCAATATACTTATAAAAAGCCACTTTAAGATATATTGTGAAGACTAGTAGCCTCTAAAAACCTTGAACTTAATGTTCAGAAAGAAAGAAAGTAATAACAATATCGTCTTTGTAACTAGCTTCTAAAGCTTTATATAGACTTAAAGAACAAGCCAACAAAAAAAATTGAATAGTAATATGGAACAAATAGCAATATTTATATTTTAAACCTAATATACTATAATATTTCATAATAATTTTAGAGGCATTTTACTATAAAGGTAGCCTTTAATAAAAGAAACTAGATGTTTTTTTTACGTAGTAGTAATAAATGGTTTGAAAGAAAAGTTGCACAGTTAAAGTTTCTTATCAAAACCAAACAGTTTAAATTTTTCACACATTTGAATTAGAAAAATGAAGCAGGCTTCACTTTTAATTAGTTCCAAGGAAAAAAAAATTATGAAAAAAATTAATATATAATTAGTTCGGAAGAAAGGAAAATTATTAATAAAATTAATATATAATGAATACTTCAAAAATAAATCTACATTTAAAAACACTTTAACTTAATTAATACTAAGTTCACTTCGAGGACCGTAAATACGAGCAACTGCAAATAAATAATGAGGCATTTTCATCTGCTGCATCTTCGGGCATCTGCTACATCTTCGCAAATCAAATAATATTGTATGAATAATTTTTTTTACATAAGCTACATCAAATTCAATAAACAATATATAGAGCCATTTGAGTGTAAAGGTGGATTTAAAAAAAAGAAACTAGACTTTGTTTTTCTCGTCGGAGAAATAAATGAGAAGAAATAAAAACTTCCCACTTAAGCTTTCTCAGCGATGGCAGGCAGTTTACGTATTTCACACATTTAGAAAAATAAAATAAAATAAAATTCAAGATGCACGCATTAGTTTTTGAATATAAAGAAACAAGATCTATCTCAATGTAAACTTAGTTTTGAGGAAAAAAATTATCAATTCAATGTAAACTTAGTTTTGAGGAAACAAATTATGAATTCAAAAACAATTTTGTTATTCTTTGAAAGAAAACTAGGGTTTAACATAACAATACGAGAGACATTTAAGAACAACCAAATTAATAATAACGTTGGCTTTTAGAACTAGAAGTACCAGAAAATAACCTTGGATTTTAGAACCATAAGTACAGAAAATGCAAAATCAGGAAAAAAAAGCACTCAACAAATCAGTTTTTGCAAAACCCTACCCGTCAAATATCTATCAAACAGATCCTTAAATCGAACTCAAACCCCATCTATGGATCCCAGCAGTGTTCGAATTAATAAAAATAAATGATCAAAGATAAAATAAAATAAAATAAACGGGCTCTGAACCCCATCGAGCAAAAGGACTTTAAAATCTGCCAATGCCATGCATGCCATCTCCTCTCTGCAAAAATCTACCGTTAAATATCGGTCAATGCCATGCCATCTCCTCTCTGTAGTATACAGGCACATATACCGAGACAACACAAGAACATGTGCGAGAGAAAGAAACAAATTTCTAAATGAATCTATCGACAAAAAAAAAAAAAAAAAAGCTAAAACCTACTAGAGAGATGCGAAGAACTACCAGAGAAAATAGCCGCAGTCCATCACACCGTAAAACGAACCCTCCCACAGATCAAACACCTGATCGACGATGGCAACACAAGTAGGCATCATGCTTGCATTTCACATAATTGGAAAGCTCAAGAAAATCTCGGGATAGGTTCGATCATTTTTATCTTTCCAGAATGCTAGTGGATAAAAAGCAGGCTTTGGCTTTCAGTTGTTTTCTCCACTAAAACGGTGACACATGTCCCACGTTCAGCTTAAAAATTAGACGTTGTTCCACTAAATTTCAATTGGACCGTTTAGCTATATGGTGGTGGTTGCCCTCGCATATTATTCTTCTTGGCATCCAATGGTTCACCCAATTTTCTAATCCGTTATTCAAATTTCAAATTCAAAATTATTTCAATGAATATCGAACAAATTCAAAATTATTCTAACGTTTTTATTAAAGTTCATGCACATGCCTATCTGTTACGTTTTCATTAAAGTTCGTGCACATGCCTATCCGTTACAATTACAATTGAGATGACGAAAGGATAACTACGTTGGTGAATTAATATAAGTAAATATATTTCTTTTAAAGTAAAGTAATGCTAAATTAAATTTAAGGTCTAATTTTTATTTAACTAAATTCTATTTTAAAAAAATGTAATATATTTTTAATTATACTAATTTTGGAATCTTTGTTTAAATAAAATATATTTAAAAAAAGTGATATATCTCTAATTATATTAATTTAATGTTATTTCTTTTTAATATAGTTTTATGTCGTGTATTAATTTTATAATAATTTTTTCATAACAACAATTGTTAATTGTTGTATGACTGAATTTTATTTTCAAATATTTAAAGCATCAATAAATGGTCAAATTTCATAACAAGGGTGTCCTCTCTAGTAAGAAAACAACAAAGTTTCAACAAATTCAAAATAGTAAAGCAAACATGTTAAAAAGAGAAGAGGATTTGAAGAATTTCTCAACAAATTCAAAATAGTAAAACAAATATGTTAAAAGGGGAATAGGATTTGAAGAGTTTCATGATGAGGGGGCTTGAAAATTAATTTGAAAAGACATTGATTTTAGTTATGCAATAAGCAAAGCAAGGAAAATGCTATAATACAAGTTATAATATTAATAATTACTAATACGGTGCAGTCATATATATTAAATGGTTGGTAAATGTAAATAATGATTTATCCATTACACTCATTAAAACATTTATCTTTTCTGAATGTAAAAAAAAATATTAAAATTAGCTAAAATATAACTTTATTTTCAATTATTATTACCATCAATTAAAAAAATAACATAAAATATCTACATTGAAAAAAACATGTAACAACATTTGAGAGTGTAAAATTCTGTGATCCATATCATAGTATAGTAAATGTTGTGCTAAATCACATCGGAAATTTTAGAACCAACATTGAATACTATAATAAATTGAAAAATAAATGTTAAAAAAATATTAAAACAAATATTACACATCTTATAAAATAAAATCCATAAAATTAGACATGAAAATCACAAACAGAATCAACACTCAAAACAAAAACAACCAACTAATAAATAAAAGAAAAAGAATTAAACACCATCATAAAAATAATATAAAATAATAAAATAATAAATAAAGACTAAGTAAAAAAATAATAATAAATAAATATATAAATAAATGAATTGACGTATAAATAAGAATAGCACTAAATAAAAAAGGAAGAAAGTACCAAATATAGACTAAAACTTGGTCAACATTATAAATATTATTTAAAATATATAATTACAAATAAACAAAATAAATGAAGAAACCTAAAATGCATCAAATCTACTATATATATATATATATATATATATAGCTTAAACTCAACAAAAATAAAAAGAGAGGAAAACACCAGAGAAAGGAAAAAGGAACCCTACTCAGAGCAGAGAGATGGGATCCAACAATGAAAACCGAAAAGGCCTTTTCTCAATCTCAAAGTTTTTGGACTATCACTTCTCTTCTTAATTTTCCAAAATGATTTGATGTTGTCCCCTATCAAATTATGATTTCCATCATGTCTCCCATGCCAATGGAATATAAAGCATTAATTGATGAGGCTTATTTGTGATACTCATCCATTAAGGTTGTAGATTGCTTTCAATGTAGAGGGGAAGGTGGTGGACACACAAGGATTCGACATACATAATCTACTTGGGACATCAATTTAGATATTGTTCCTTAGAGAGACATTCATTGCCATGTACTACTATGTAGTTGGTTGTCTTTCTTTCATTTGTAGAGCAGTGAAGGTTGAGGAGATTAACACTAAAGACATATATTTTTCTTATCTGATAATTATGGTCTATGAATGAGGATACTGTATGAGAGGAGAGAAAGGAAGATGTCATCATCCTCCCCCTCCATTACATTTCCAAGGGGAAAAATATTTCTATGAACGTTTAATACATCATATTTGATAATTGGTCGTAGCTATGGACGTGCACGGGAATAGGAAAACTTGACAATGGTCCCTTTGAAGTTAGGAACTTCATTAGAGGAAACTTTAGCCTAAAAGTGATTTTAACACGTAATTTCCATGTCATAATATGTAAACCAATGAAAATAATTTAAATTTGAAAATAGGTACAAGAAAATATTTTGGAGGGAAAGTAAGAAAAACTATTTTTTTAATTGTATTTTTTAATTATCTCCTTATAGGTTTTCTCAAATTTCAAGTGCAGGCACTTATTCGATGCAAAATTAAATTTAACCTCCAACAATTACCCATTATGCATACTTTTGAGAAGACCCACATTGATAAAAAATTAAGATACATTAAGAAAACATAACACATTTTTTAGTGTATCTTCATTTTTATCAATGTGGGTCTTCTGAAAAGTATACATAGTGGGTATGCATTGGATGAAGGTTTAATTATGCATCCAATGAATGTGTACACTTGAAAAATAAGTAAACCTATAACGTGATAAGCCAAAAATATAATTTTATTTTTCTTTTTTCCCCTTCAAAATTCATAACTATTATTTTATTATTCTAACATTGTTTTATTATTTTTCCTTAGGATTCCACTTTGAGGTTGAAATTTCCTGTAATTTTTTTTCGTTAAAGTGATAAGTAAGGGGACTTGTGTGTTGTGGAAAGTAAAATTTTGGGCAAAAATATCCATCTAGTCCATATTCAATCTACTCTGAGGGTAGCGTTAGTGGCTCTGGGAATTTTATTTCCTCCTCCACCTCCTCCTCTAGCTTCATCCAAATTGCGAGGAAAAGTTGGATAATGGATACTTGATTGATCAATGTACCAAGATTCCAATTAAAGGAAATATAATATCTCAGAAGAAGAAGGAAAAGAAACGAGAAAACCCCCTATTTTCCATCCATGTGGAGAAATAGCAAACTTACTGCAACAAAAAAATTGTTCTAGACAAAGAGGTACAACCTCTGAGGATGAGGCTAACACCAACACAGGTGGTTTTTTTGTTGATTCAGAATTACCTATATTGTTAACATAAGGCTATAATGAACCCTTTGAATATCGTTCTTCATATACCATCCTTGCTATCAATATCTACGAAAGGGTTTCTGAACCTCTATGACTTTACTATTTTTCTTGTGTTATTATATATCCAAAACTAAATCATCTCAGACATAATCCACTCATGTTTATCCATGCATATACTGTATGTAAATTTTCAGTAATCAAATGAAATTGCAAGAATACATCTCTATTTGAATTAATGACCTCTTACAAACAAATAATGCTCTTCATCATTAAGTCTCCTCAAGTTTTAAAATAGTATATATTGCTTTAACAAATTATATGTTATAAATTAACATAAATATCATATATTGAATTATAAAAACTAATAAAAAATATATTTAATTAATTTTTTATTTTAAAATATAAATATCAATAATAAAATTGAATTAATAATTCCATAACATCCAAATTTATTGCCAACCGAGACACCAACTCATTTGATACATCCATATTACTCCAATGCGAGCCAGGTGAGTTTCGAACTGAACACCTATCACTATGATACCACTTGATGGAATTAGGATTGCCGTTAGAACAAAACCTGCAGGCTTTAGTCTCCACTACAATTGACAAAGTTAGGATCCATGAGAGGTGGTCAGTCCATGTCGCGAAAAACACAGGGAATGTTGAACCGAATGTCCAACACTAGTTTGGTTCTAGTTGAGGGAAACAATGACACATTTTTATATTATCATTATTATTTATGTGTTTGAGATAAACCTCATACTTTGAAATTTACATGTCTATATCACACTTTAAAAAAAAAAAAATTGTTGCTTGCCTTGAATACTTTGTATGTCTTCCCTTGGATGCTTTCAGTGGTTTCTGTGTTTAAGTGTTTCGATTTGGATGGTAAAGTGTGTGAACGCTACAATTGTTGTGTTATATTTCTAGATGGGAGTGTAGTTCTCCATTAGTAGTTAGTCAGTCATGAAGAAGGGAGACAATCTCTTCAATAGTTTGGAAGAGGATTGATAATGCAAATTTATTTCATTTAATTTTAGGTATCACAACTTTTGAAAATAAATAATTCTTAATAATGTCCCTCCAAGTGTTACTAAATATATATTTAAAATTAGTTTTAATAATTTCCTGCATCCATATTACTCGTGAAATTATTTTTTTCATTGCTAATGTTGAAAGAATTTATTTCCTCGAAAATATTTTGACGATTTTTTTTTAACTATAGCTTTCTTTGAAAAAGTCAAGAAATAATGTAATTTTGAAAGTGTTTTTAATGAGTGGTCAGATTTACAAAATATTTACATTATTTGTTAGTTTGTCATCCTTTCATATCAATGATATGAAAAGGACAGTTGAGATCATAAACCATTAAATTATTGAACTGAAACTATTATAGTACACCTCATACCTCATCTCTCTTGCTCTCCAATATTAACAGGTTGAATTACTAAAACACAAAAATCAATGCACATTGTCAATCATTCTTTTGTGCTTACACTGAAATCAATTCACATTGTTAATCTAATAACTTTAAATTAATGTACCATCATACATTGAGTTACATCAAATCAAAAAACATCATCTACACTGAAATCAATGCACCAAATGCATGCAATTAAATAATATTGGAAAACATTTACACTAAAAAATCAATCAAACTAATGCAAGCAGTCAAATAAGATTAGAAATCAACATCTATGATAAAAAAAAATGCATCTAGAGCAATCAATGAAATAAGAGTAGAATTCATTATCTGCACTAAAATCAATGAATCTAGTGCAAGAAATCAGCTTCTATTAGAAATCAACATCTACACTAAAATCAGAGCATCTAATGTAAGCAATCAAATAGGATTTGAAATTGGCATCTACACTAAATAAATACATATAGTGCAATGAATCAAATAGGATTAGAAATCACCATCTACACAAAAAATCAATAAATCCATTGAAATAAATCAATTATAATTAGAAATCATCATTTAGACCAAAATCAATGCATATAGTGCAAGCAATTAAATAGAATTAGAAATCCCTCTCTCTCGAACTACTTTTCAACCATTTAGAGAACTACTCTCTCTCTCTCTCTCTCTCTCACTCTCACACACACACACACACACACACACACACACACACCCTCTCTCTCTCTCTCTCTCTCTCTCTCACACACACACACACACACACCCTCTCTCTCTCTCTCTCCCCCGCTATCCCTCCCCTTCCCTCTCCCTCTCCCTCTCTCCTTCCCTCCCTCTCTATCTCTCTCCCTCTCCCTCTCGCCCTCTCTCTCTCTCCCTCTCTCCCTCTCCCTCTTTCTCCATCTATCTCCCTATCCCTCTCTCTCCCTCCCTCCCTCTCCATCACTCTCACCCTCTCTCCCTCCCTCCCTCTCCCTCTTCCTGCCTGTCACCCCTCTATCACCCCTTTCTCTATCTCTCCACTCTACCTCTTCCTCTCTCTCTCTCTCTCCCTCTCCCTCTCCCCCCCTCCCTCTCTCTCCCTCTCCCCCCCTCCCTCTCTCCCCCCCTATATCCCTCTTTCAATCTCTCTCTACCTCTCCCTCTCCCTTTACATCTCACCCCCTCTCCCTCTCGCTCTCCCTATCTATCTCCCCCCTCTCTCTCTTTCCCTTCTTCGCTCTATCTCTCCCCCTCCATCTCTCTCCCTCGCCCTATCTCCCTTCCTCTATCCTTCCTCTCTCTCTCTTCCTCCCTCCCTCGCTCTCCCTCCCTCCCTCTTCCTCACTCCCTCCCTCAATCCCTCCATCTCTCTCCCTCTCCCTCTCTCTCTCTTTCTCACTCCCCCTTCTCTCCCTCTCACCCTCTATCCCTCTCTCCATATCTCTCCCTATCCCTCTTCCTCCCTCTCCCTCTCGCTATCTATCTCCCACCTCTCTCCCTCTTTCTCCCCCCCCCATCTCTCTCCCTTCCTCTCTCTCTCTCTATCTTCCCCCTCCCTCTCTCTCCCTTGTCCTATCTCCCTCTACCTCTATCTCCCTCTCTCTCTCCCTCCATCTCTCTCCCTCTCCCTCTCCTTCTCTCTCTCCCCATATCTCCCTCTCCCCCTCCACTCTCTCTCTCTCTCTCTCTCTCTCTCTCTCTCTACCTCTCTTTTCTCCCTCTTCCTCTCCTCTCCCTCCCTCCCTCTCCCTCCCTTTGCCTCTCTATCCTTCCCTCTCTCACTCCCTCCATCTCTCTATCTCTCCCTCTCTCTCTATCTCACTCTCCCTCTCTCTCCCCTCACGCTCTCTCCCTCCCTCTCCCCTCTCTCCCTCTCCCTCCCACTCCCTATTTCTCTCACCCCTCTCTCCCTCTCCCTCTCCCTCTCCCCCCTCTCTCCCTCTCCCTATCTCTCTCCCCTCCCTCTCTCTCCCTTGACCTAAATCTGTCTCTCTCTCCCTCTCCCTCTCCCCCCTCTCTCCCTCTCTCTCTCCCCCCTCTTTGCTTGTCTCTCTCTCTCCCCCTCTCACCCCCCCCTCTCTCTCTCTCCCCCCCCACTCTCTCCCCCCTCTCCCCCTACCTCCATCTCTCTCTCTCTTCCTCTCCCTCTCCATCTCTATCGCTCTCTCTCCCACTCCCTGTATCTCTCCCCTGTCTCTCTCACCATCTCTCCCTCCCTCTGCCTCTCTCTATCACTCTCTCTTTCTACCTTTCTCTCTCTGTCCCTCCCCCTGCCTCCTCCTCTCCATCCCTCCCCCTCTCTCTCCTTGTCTCTTGCCCCCTCTCCCTCACTTGCTCCCTCCCTCCCTCTACTTGTCCACTTGCACTATCTCTCCCTTTCTCTCTCCCACCCTCTCTCTCTCTCTCTTCCCCCCTCTTGCCCCCTCCCTCACCCTCTCTTTGCCTCTCTCTCTCCCTCCTTCCCTACCTCCCTCCTTGTCTCTTCCCCCTATCTCTCCCTTTCTCCCTCCACTCTCCCTCCATCTCACACACACACACACCCTCTCCCCCTCCTCCTCCCTCCCTCCCCCTCCCTCCCTCCCTCCCTCCTCTATCTCTCTCTGTCTCTTTATTTCTCCCCATCATCCCACCTCTCTCTCTCTCTCTCTCTCTTTCTCTCTCTCTTGCCCCCACCGTGTCTTCCTCCCCCCCCTCTCTGCCTCTCTCTCTTCCCCTCTCCCACCCTCTGTCCCCTCCCTCTCTCTCCTTATCTCTTTCTCCCTCTCCCTCCCTCCCTCTCTCGGTCTCCCTCCCTACCTCTCCCCTCTCTCTCCTTCCATCTCTCTCTCGGTCTCTCCTCCTCCTCCTCCTCCTCCCTCTCCCTCTCCCTCCTTTACTCTCTCTCCCTCCCTCCTCTGTCTCTCTCTCTCTTTATCCCCATCACCCCACATGTATTTAACAACCACACATCAAATCTTTCACTCTCCAACCATTTCTCTTCCTCCCTCTATCTCTCAGACTTTCCTTATCCCCCCTCTCCCCCCACAGCCACCACCATCTCCCTCTCTCTCCCTTTCTCCCTCCCTCCCTCTCCCTCACCCTCTTTCCCTCTCTCTCTCTCTCCCCATCATCCCACCACTCTCTAGCCACCGCACATCAACACTTTCACTCTCCAAATATCCCTCTTCCTCCCTCTCACCCATTCCCTCGCACCCCCCCCATCCTCCTCCTCCTCTCTCTATCTCTCTCTCTCTCTCTCTCTCTCTCTCTCCCTCTCCCTCTCCCTCCCTCTCTCCCTCTCTCCATATCTCACTACATATCCCTATCCCTCTCCCCCTCTCTCCCCCTCTCACCCTCTCTCTGTCTCTACCCCCTCTATCCCTCCCTCAATATCTCTCCCTCTCCCTCTACCTCCCTCTCCCTCTCCCTATGTATCTCCCCCCTCTCTCCCTCTCTCTCCCCCCTCCTCACTATCTCCCTTCCTCTCTCTCTCTCTCCCCCATACCTCTCCCTCCCTCCCTCTCTCCCTCCCTCCCTCTGTCTCCCTCTCCTTCTCCCTCTCCCTCTCCCCCCTCTATCCCTCCCTCCATATCTCTCCCTCTCCCTCTCCCTCCCTCTGCCTCTCCCTCTCTATCTCCCCCATATCTCCCTCTCTCTCCCCCTTCTCTCTCTCTCCCCCTTTGCCTCTCTCTCCCCCCACCTCTCTCTCCCTCACCCTATCTCCCTCTCTCTCTCCTTCACTCCGTCTCTCTCCCTATCCCTCTGCCCCCGTATCCCTCTCCCCCCCACCTCTCTCTCTCTCTCTCTTTCTCTCTCTCTCTACTTCTCTCTCTCACTCACTCTTGCCCTCTCCCTCCCTTCTCCTCTCTCTCCCTCAATATCTCTCCCTCCCTCTCTCCCTCCCTATCTCACTCCCTCCATATCTCTATCTCTCCCTCTCTCTCTATCTCACTCTTCCTCTCTCTCCCCCTCGCTCTCTTCCCGCTCTCTCCCCTATCTCCCCTCACCCCCTCTCCCCCTCCCTCTCTCTCTCCCTCCCCCCCTCTCTCTCTCCCTCCCTCTCCCTATCTGTCTCTCCCGCTCTCTCTGTTCCCCCCTCTCTCCCCCCTCCCTCTCTCTCCCTTACCCTATCTCCATCTCTCTCTCCCTCCCTCCATATCTCTCCCTCTCCCTCTCCATATCCCTTTCCCTCTCTCTATCTCCCCCCTTCTCCATCTCTTTCTCTCTATTTCCCACCTCTCTCCTCGTCTCTCCCCCCTCTCCCCCTCCATCCATCTCTCTCCCTCTCCCTCTCTGTCTCTCTCACTCTCTCTCCCTATCCTTCTCCCCCTGTCTCTCTCTCCATCTCTCCCTGTCTCCCTCCGTCCTCCCCTCCCCCTCCTTGTCTCCCTCCCTCCGACCCTCTACCTCTCTCTCTCCCCATCTCCCTCCCTCCATCCTTCCGTCCCAAACTCTCTCTCTCCTTGCATATTTCTCCCTCTCCCTCCCTCCTTCCCTCTCTCCTTACTTGTCTCTTTCCCCTATCTCTCTCTTCTCTCTCCCACCCTCTCTCTCTCTACCTCCCTCCCTCCCTCCTTGTCTCTTTCCCCCTATCTCTCTCTCTTTTTATCTCTCTCATCCTCCCTCTCCCTCTCTCCCTTCTCTCTCTCTATCTCTCTCCCCCCATCATCCCACCTCTCTCTCTCCCTCCCTCTCTCTCCCCTTTCCATCTCACTCCCTCCCTCCTTGTATTCCCCCCTATCTCTCCCTCTCTCTCCCCTTCCCTCTCTACCTCCCTCCTTTCCCCTTTCCCCCTATCTCTCCCTTTCTGCGTCTCCCCTCTCTCTCCCTCCATCTCTCCCTCTCTATCTCTCCCTCCCTCCTTGCCCCTTTCCCCCTATCTCTACCTCCCCCCTCTCCCTCCCTCCATCTCTCTCTCTCTCTCCCTCTCTCTCCTCCTCCTTCTCCCCCTCCCTCTCCCAACCCCTCTCCGTCCCTCCCTCCGTCCCTCGCTCTTTCCTTACTTGTCTCTTTCCCCTATCTATCCCTTCTCTCTCCCACCCTCCCTCTCTCTCCCTCTCTCTCTCTACTTCTGTCCCTCCCTCCTTGTCTCTTTCATCCTATCGCTCTCTTTCTCTCTCTCTCTCATCCTCCCTCTCCCTACCTCCCTTATCTCTCTCTCTATCTCTCTCTCTCCCCATAATCCCACCTCTCTCTCTCCCTCCCTCTCTCTCTCCCTCTCCCTCTCTATCCCTTTCTCTCTCCCTCTCGCTGCCTCCCTCTCTTCCTCCCTCCCCCCTTTCTGCCTATGTCTCTCCCCCTATCCCTCGCTCCATTCCCCCCTCTCCCTCCTTATCTCTTTCTCCCTCTCACTCCCTCTCTCCCTGTATTTTCCCCCTATCTCTCCCTCTCTCTCTCCCTCCCTCTTTGCCTCCCTCCTTGACCCTTTCCCCCTATCTCTCCCTTTCTCCCTTTCCCCTCTCCCTCCCTCCATCTCTCTCTCTCTCTCCTCCTCCTCCCCTCCCCCCCTCTCCATCGTTCCCTCTCTCTCTATTTCTCTCCATCATCCCACCTCTCTCTATCAACCACACATCAATTCTTTCACTCTCCAACCATCTCTCTTCCTCCCTCTATCTGTCACCCTTTTATTATCTCCCCCTCCCGACCCACCTCCCTCTCCCACTCTCTCCCTTTCTCCTTCCTCTTTCTTCCCTCCTCCTCCCTCTCTGTCTCCCTCTCTCCCTTTCTCCCCCCTAATCATCCCACCTCTCTCTACCCACCACACATCAACACTTTCACTCTCCAAGCATCCCTCTTCCTCCCTTTCATCCATTCCCTCTCTGCCCCGCATGCCCCCCCTATCCCCCCTCCCCCTCCCCCTCCCTCTTCGCCTCTCTCTCTCTTTCTCTCTCTAGACACACACACACACACTCTCTCTCTCTTTCTCACTAGACACTCATTCTCTTTCACTATATCCCACTCACACTCTCAAGCTCACTCTCTCTCGAACATCAGTTAAAAATTTGTAATGAAAAGATAAAGAGAGAACCAATCAAACTCTAAAAAAACCAAAATACTTATAAAAGCCCACTTTCACATATATTGTAAAGATGAGTAGCCTCTAAAATCGTTGAACTTAGTGTGAGAAAGAAAGTAATAACAATATCCACTTTGTGACTAGCTTCTAAAGCTTTATATCAACTTAAAGAACAAGCAAGCAAACAAACAAAATTGAATAGAAATATGAAACGAATAGAAATATTTACATTTTAAACATAATATACTATAATATTGCATAATAATTTTAGAGACATTTTACTATAAAGGCAGCCTTTAATAAAACAAATTAGATGTTTTTCTCATAGTAGTAATAAATGGTTCGAAAGAAAAGTTGCATAAGTTAAAGTTTCCTATCAAAAACATACAATTTAAATTTTTCACACATTTAAATCAAAAAAGTGACACAGGCTTCCCTTTTAATTAATTCCAAGGAAAGAAAAATTATTAATAAAATTAATATATAATCAATACTTCAAAAATAAATCTACAAACTGCACATTTAAAAGAAAGATATATGAAATATATAAAAACACCTTAACTTAATTAATACTAACCTGGCTTCGAGGACCGTAAATACCAGCAACTGCAAATAAATAATGAGGCATTTTCATCTGCTGCATCTTGGGCCATCTGCTACACCTCCGCAAATCAAATAATATTGTATGAATAATTTTGTCTACATAATCTACATCAAATTCTAGCAAATAAAATAATATTGTATGAATAATTTTGTCTACATAATCTACATCAAATTCAATAAACATTATATAGAGCCATTTGAGTGTAAAGGTGGATTTAAAAAAAACGAAACTAGACTTTGTTTTTCTGGCCGTAGAAATAAATAAGAAAGAAAAGCTTCACACTTAAGCTTTCTCAGCGATGGCAGGCAGTTTACGTTTTTCACACATTTAGAAAAAAAAAAAAAAAAAAAATCCAAGATGCACGCTTAAGTTTTTGAATATAAAGAAACGAGATCTAGCTCAATGTAAACTTAGTTTTGAGGAAATAAATTATGATTTCAAAAACAGTTTTGTTGTTCTTTGAAAAAAAACTAGGGTTTAACAAAACGATAAGAGAGACATATAAAAACACCCTAATTTATAATAACCTTGGATTTTAGAACCAGAAGTACCAGAAAATGCAAAATCAAGAAAAAAAGCAGTCAAAAAATCATATCTTGCAAAACCCTACCCGTTAAATATCGATCAAACAGATCCTTAAATTGAACTCAAACACCATCTACGGATCCGAGTAGTGTTCGAATTAATGAAAATAAAAGATCAAAGATAAAATAGAATAAAATAAACGGGCTCTGAACCCCATGAAGCAAAAGAACTTAAAAATTTGCCAATGCCATGCATGCCATCTCGTCTCTGCAAAAATCTATCTTTAAATATCTGTCAATGCCATGCCATCTCCTCTCTGTAGTATACACACATAATACAATGAGACAACACAAGAACATGTGCGAGAGAAGAATCCTCTGATTTTTGTTTTCAAACAAATTTCTAAAAGAATATATCGACAAATAGAGTCTAGGAAAAAAGAAAAAAACCGAAAACCTACCAGGGAGAAGTGAAGAACTACCAGAGAGAAGAGTCGCAGTCCATCACACCGCAGTCCAAAACACCGATGGAAACACAGGTAGGCATCATGCTTGCATTTCACATAATTCGAAAGCTCAAGAAAAGCTCGGGACAGGTTCAATTATTTTTATCTTTCCAGAATGCAAGTAGTGGATAAAAAGCAGGCTTTGGAGTAATTAAAGTGTAGCTTTAATCTGCTTCAGAAAAGAAAAAAAAAGAAAAAAAACTAAATAAATAAATAAACTAATCGACTGTATTAATAACTAAGGATGGTGGTAAGTTCTACTCTTATCGACGTAGATATATGTAAATTAAATTTTAATACCAGGCTTCAGAAAGGAGTTGGGGCATTTGCATTATAAATTGAACCTGGAAGAATTTTGTGTATGTAATAAACCAGAATGATGATATTAATGCTATCTTCTGGTTATAACAGATTTAGGGTACATAACCAATAGTAAAATACAAAATAGAATTTATGATAAACTGTAGACAAAGTTCAAAAGTTACTTGGAAAAACAGAGATCCACTAGCAAAGCCTAAATAAATGCTAGTTAGAAGTGCTTAGTAGCAGTTGGAGTTATTGACTCTATTACTCCATTGCTTTTAGAAAAATTAAATCTATGTAAGTATAATATTTCTTTGAGGGTACAAATCATGTAAATAACCCTTTTCAGTGACTATGAGTAGGCCTGCAGACAGATTATATAGCTTTAAACAGATACATGCATTTACACATATATATTTCCAAAGTCTGCAAATTTAATTTCTTACAATTAAAGGATAAAAAATGACAGGAAGTAAGATACTTGATGGATTCATAACCAGTAAAGCAGTTTGTTCTTATACATAACATTTCCTCATTTTATGAACTGACATGTAAACAGAAAGCTAGTCCTTATAAGATGTATTAAAAATAGAATTAAAACTTTCGTAGGTGAGTACTAATATTATACTCATGGACCAGAAATTTTATAGTCAACTGGGAGAATGCGGACATATTACTTGACATAATTGTAATTTTTATAATTACTGTGAAACCTGAGGGTGCATGATTTAATTGTAAATGAGATAGAGAGATCTCAGTGAAAACAAGAATTGTATTAAAACTACCCTATGCTATTTATTGGAAAAACTTGACAATTTCAGCATAATTTCACTTACTAAATTATATGCGATATACTGAACTGTAATCATAGTTGAAAGTAACAGAAATCAACTACATCAAACCTAGGGTTGTGCATGCACGAAATAGAAACCGACTCAGTATAGAGGCATATATATATATATATATATATATATATATATATATATATATATATATATATATATATATATATATATATGTATGTATGTATGTATGTATGTATGTATGTATGTATGTATGTATGTATGTATGTATATGAATAAAATTGGTTATGATAATGTATATCCAGCTGTGAGTTAACAAAATATTTAAACCAACACTAATGTACCAAATAAAATAGCAGAGAATAGAAAGAGATGGAGGACCCCGTCGACATGGGGTCATGTAAAAAAATCAAGACTATGCAGTTTGATTCGAAACTCTATTATGAAGGATGAGAAAGTGAAACTAAATCATTGTTAAACAATAAATTAGAATAGCCAAGCGGGATAGCTTTCATAACTATAGCAGACAATTTCAAGTAATATTATATTTTCAGAGTTGACAAAGGTAGAGAAACGTCTACCAACTTGAAACGAAGAACGTAACCCTGAATCAGTAGGGAAATACAAAATAGAGCTATAAACCAAATCTCGTGACAAGAGGATGGATGAACTACATTACCTGCAACCGAATTAATTACAAATTAAATTAGCGACAGAGAAGTCTCAACGCAGAACTTATCCATAAATTCAATAAAGAAATCTCAGCATCAAAGTCTAGCTTATGGTGAAATGTTTTACCATTCAGGGTTGTGACACCGAGAAGATCAAACCAACGAAATTGTTATACTTGAGAGAAAATGAAAACTTAGTTAAACACTATGGCTGGCAATGAAGAAACACCTTCTGGTTAAGAGTTAGGGGAGGAAATCAAACTATGCAACGATAGCTATAACTTAGAACTACATAAATCGTTGAGAATGAAAATAGAAAAATTACCAAGGCATGGCAGTGGTATTAAAACAAAATTCTCTACGCCCTTTCTATCCAAAAGGACCCTCGTCTGCGTCTGTGAGATAGGGTGAGAATGCTCAGGGGATTTCAACGCCAAAACCAAATTCAAAATTTAGAAATAACAATGAAAATGTGTGAGGAAGAACCACAGAGTTACCTATTTATGGGAGACGCATTATATCCAGATAGAAAATGCTGAACTTTAGTTGCAGAAGCCTCTTGCAACGATGCCGAGAAGGGAGAAGACTCTGGAGAAAGTTGAACCAGTGATTCAAAAGAGGTTTAATAGAAAATTTAGTAGGAGAACCCTAAACATATCAATGCTACACTTGTCATTCATCGGGAAAATATCACAAGGATCGACGACGAAAATCTCGGGGTCAAAAACCCTAAATCTGATCGTATGACGGAGTACACAAACAGGCAAGAAAATTTGTCTCAAGGCATACAGACATCTTGTCCAGAATTAAACCAAGCTGTAGTGGGAGGCTCGAGATCAGAGTATTCTCCAATCCATTAATGTTATACGAATCGTATGGACCAAGCCTGGAACACAATAAACATTCGAGAATTGCGTTGAACTTCGAATCGTTGAGCTAACGTTAGGGCTGAACGAGAAGTTAAAGTATGGTAAAGGAACGACGTTAGACGTACGTTCATGATATGACTTACCAAGTACAAACATATTAACCATAATATTATATCGGATGGTGAATGGCCTTAGCGCCATGACAACCAATCCAAATATCTTCAACTTCAACATTAGAGTATGTACGTAGTGTTGACATACGAGTGGAAAAGGGAGAGATTAATAATAAAAATTATATGGTTACATCGTTATGTTGTCAAAGTGAGTAAGTGAAGTATAGTGTTTTCTTGGTAATTGGTAAGGCTAGTTAGCTATGGATATAATTATAGCTTGGCCAAAGGGGTTAGTGGAACTTTAAGTTACGAAGAACAAAGTGGTAATATATATTGATTTGTATATTCTTAATACTTTAAATAGAAAAAAAAAATTGTGGAATGTGGAGATGTGACAAATGGTATCAGAGCACATGTTACATAAAAATGGGCTGTTGTTGTTGTGCTCACTATTGTTGTGTGCTCACTGTATAAATTATTTCTTGTTGAAAAAAAAAAAAATTATTACTGATATGTGTTATTTAGTGTACAGTGGTGCTGAAAATAAAAATTCAAATGGCTAGAAGTGATGAAATGTATGTTGATCTGCGTGATGAAGATAATACACAAGATCCCAACACTTCGGTGATGGTTATGTTGCACAATTTGGAATGAGAGATGGCTGAGCTAAGAAGCCAGAATGACAGACTGTCATTAGCCAGTGAGAAGCAGGAAAAGCTCATCAGAGAGTTAACTTGACGGAAAAACAAAGAAGGTGAAGGTTTCTGAAAGAGGAAGAAGGGAAAGTTATATGATGATTCTGAGGACGATGATGCTACTAGGCATCAGTATAAGCAGAAAAAGGAATTACAGCAGGAATTTCAAAAGATCAAACCTCCCTCCTATGATGGGGAGAAGGAGGAAGATGCTGAAGCTTGGTTGTAGAACATGATTAAGTATTTCCAGGTCTATGAATATGAAAGCAATCTGAAGGCCAGATTAGCTGTCTACCAGCTACAAGGTAAGGCTACCTTGTGGTGGGAGGAGACGAAAATGATCCATACCATTGATGAAAAAACAGTGACTTAGGAAGATTTCCAAGTCAAGTTTAAAAACCGCTATTTGAACGAACGTTATTATGATGATAAAGAAAAGGAATTGTAACGTCCCCCAACTCCCACACATGAATTTTTTTTTTTTTCTAAGACTAAGTTCTCCTCTCATTTTACAATTTCCCTGAGAATTTTTGAGCCTCAATGTTGTCTATTTAATGAATACATAGGGATTCAAAACTACCCCTTTCCACATTTAATTTCATATACTTTTATTAAACATAATTGTATGTTTAATCTATCCCCCATTGTATATAGATTTCACAAGTGTAAAACATATAAAAGTTTAGGTATAACCTCTTTGTTACATTAATCATTATGATTCCTATCTTTAAATATTTACTTCTATCCCATATGTATATATCGTAATTATATATATAATCCCCCAACATATAAACAATATATACTCCATCATATGTAAACTCCACAAGACACAATACATCACACGTGTGTATACCTATAAGTTCACACATATATCGAATTCATCATATGTACATAAGATGATGAGTGTTCATTCATTTTGGGGATTTCATTGAATGAAATTTAACCATATAAGTTTCAACCCTAGGATTCATATTCATATCCATATGGCACTTATCCCACGCATTATATATTAGTTTTATATAGGATTTGGCATTCCTTGTTACAGTGTCAATGCATACGACTTAATCGTTCCCTTGCTTGTTTGATATGGCGTACGTCTCATTACTTTATAGAGTACAGGTTTGATGGTTTCGTATCACATTTCTTTTATCACTCCTGCTCATCGTACATTTAAAATTGATTTGTGGATTTGTTCGGATCCGCTAACTTCGAGTGAAAACATATTTTATAGCATTATTTGGTTACTGTTTGGAATGCACATTAATTTTTCTTATGGTACTTGTACGCTTGACTTTTATTGAACTCAATCGTCCAGATAGTTGTCGATCTCGGTGAAAGTCTACCGATTTGTGCCACTTTGATGGCTCGATTTGACTAGGGTTATCGTTTACGATTTTTATAAAAGTTGAACATTAAACCCTTGTTTGATTCTCCTGTTCACACCTCCATTCATTAAATCATCCTTTGTTGTTATCACTTTGGTATCTCTGCTCTATTTCTGAGAGGTAATGGTGCAATACACCGACCTTCGTCGTGCTCCTTCAGCCACACGCAGAGGTAACTTATGTTCTCCCATGTTTTTGGTTTTAATATTGGAGAAATGCAATATGTGTTCAGTCGTTATGATTTTATTTTCATACTATCAGTTTAGGCCTTTACCAATATTTTTCTCTGGATTATAAAATCCAGAACGATAGTCTGAATGCACTCCATATTCTTGGCATTCGTTCTGTGAGGGTTTTGTCTAAACTTTTATCTCTTACTTGTGCTCAGTTTTAAGGACATATTACCAAGTTTATGGTATCATTATAACGTTTTAAAATTGTTTTATGGCCTATATCATTTTCAGTCCATTTCATAAATTGAAATTCTAGTTTCGCAGAGGCAATGGACTGATATAAATTATTGTCTCGTCTTATCTATGGCAAGTCTGGATATACGACGCCCTATCAATACTGGATGAGGGTTTTCGTTCTGAGAAATCTTTGTTTTCCAATGGATTCTACGACAACTAAGGACGCTGACAAGGAACTCTTCTCAGATATTTGGAACTCGTCTAGGTACAATTTCTCTTCAATGTATAGAGCATTCGCCGCTCATAAAAATTCGCATATGCGTTTCAATTGAAATGCCAGATCCTCTAATCTAATTTGGTTTCTCTTGTATGTGCTTAACTTAGATTCATACTGTCAAAATCATTCATTTCCCTGGTAGTAATTTATTTAATCATTCGTTTGTTATTTTTTTGCTAATACAATTTCCATATCTTCATTTACCCTCCCTAATATCGTTCACAAAATGATATTCGTTTACAGGTAACTCTTTATTAATGGCTTCGTATGAGTGCTCTGCGAGAGCTATTTGCCTCTTTCGTTGACGAATTGTAACGCCTTTCTCTCTGACACAGGTCCGTACTCATGAGCACTTCGGCTGTGTGTAAACTCATTGCCTATACAACGACGTGTTTAACATTTGATTTAGATCAGCTCCTGGATGATCTCGTTGACTCTAAGGAGAGTCATTCCATTTTTTACATACTTTTTATTTATTGTTTGCACCAGACGTTATATATATTGACTGGGGTTTTAATTTTCCCAAGTCAGGACAACATAAGTTTCACTAATAATTTTTCATATACTTTACTTCCCCGTTGTACCTTCTGTATATGAAAATTCATTTTCACCGGCTCATGGTCTTTCCTATTTGAAATATTTTGTTTTCTATGTGCCATCAGCTATGCGAGTTTCTTTTAATTCTTTTGGTTAATTCCACGTAGTACTTTTGTTAAGCAAGAACTCTTTCTATTTACTACATGATTATAAAATACTCAGAATTTATATATAAAATTCGATGTGCAAATTGGGAACTCTCTCTCTCTTGTTTCAGAAATGAAATCCTCAGTACATAATTAATGTGTTAGTAACATGTTGTCTTTTAAATCTAAGATTTGAGTTACTACTTAGCCATTTTCTGCAATACTTCGTTCATTCCTGTTTAGTACTGGTGTAACTCCATATTTCCTTAAAATACTAGGGGGGGCAATGAGTTTATAGAGTTTTGGGTATTCATCTCAATAGACTTTGTATTTAATTTTCTCTTGGTATAGATTTGTGTAACTATCATTGGTTCTCATGACTAACATGCCTTGTTAATCAATATTGTTAGCACCTATTTATCATAAGCCTCTGATTTCAGTATAGATGACTGTGTAATGTGCTAAATACGCACCTGTTTTAATTTTGGAATTTATTTAACTCTGCTGCTAACACAGAAGTATATCTGTAACTTACTTCAGGTTTTTCCAATTCACTGAATGCAGTCTACTATAAATAGTGATTCATGTCATCTATACCAATTGTATATTCTATGGTTATGCCTATTTGATTTACTGCTAATTTCAATTAAATATAATTTGTGTCTAGTTTTCTTCCTCTATAATGCAGGTAAGGGTACTATACTTCCTTCTTATATAATTCGAATTTAATTCATAACACAAAAATAGATTAAAGTTAAACTTTAAAACATCTTTGAGAAATATGTATTCTCAGATTTAAAGCAGTTGTGGTTTAGAAATTCTGATGAATTCCTTCCCATAGATGAAATCTCTACAACTATACAAAAATTGGAAGAATAAGTTCTTCTAGTATTTTCTGTTAAATGTATGGGATATACTCACCCATTGACTACAACATAATTTTTATACCTACACGAATAAAAAAAATATAAATAAACTGTGCATACCACTAAATCAGATGACCAATCCACCCAAGCTTAGAATTCGTTTATCTCCATAATTCACCCCAGAGCTGAGATCCCTCCTAGAACAGATCAACCTCTAATCTGTTCAGGAATAGCTTATTTAAGCTGTTGCTCGGCAAAGCCTGTTTCTAATTCTACGTCTAGAATATCAGGATGCTTTTCTTCCTGTTTGCCTAGGCTTCCCTATTTAGGGACTTTTAAAGCTGCTTTCTGCTTTTCCCAGCTTTTCCATATTTTTACCTCTTCTCAACTACTTTCATCATCATTGGGGAATTTAGTTTTTTCCTCAAAATCTAAATTAGAAATAATTTCTTTCAAGGATTTTTGAAATATTGTGGGGAAATATTTTCCTTTATCCATCCTCATGGATTTAGCAAGTGATCTTATCATTCTCATTTTGTCAATCTGCACAAAATTATTTTATTCATTTGCTCAAATTAAATATTTAATTACATCCACAAAATACTTATCCTTTGGGGTCCACTCCGCTTAGGATTTACGTTGAAATGTCTATTTTTCTAACACATAAACTAGGGGTGTTACATATTCCCCCTCTGAAAGCAAACACCGTCCTCGGTGTTGGTATTTAACTACTAGAGTTCATTTTTCAAATAAAAATGGATATCTTTCTAGCATATCAGCTTCTCTTTCCCAGGTAGCTTCTTCAGCAGTAAAGTGCTTCCACTACACCTTTACTGTTGCTACCATCCGATTCCTCAATTCAATTTCTTCCCGCTCCAATATTTGAAGCGGTTCTGGAAGGAACTCCCCTTCTAGTTCCACTTGTACCACATTCCAATCAACTATGTGAGAAGCATTATGTATATATCTTTTTCGTAATGAAACATGAAACAAATCATGCGCTCTAACATGGGGTGGTAAGGCCAGCTTGTAAGCCACTGGTCCAACCCTTTCTAATACTTCAAAAGGACCACAATATCTAGGAGTTAGTTTTTCACAACTTCCAGCGTACAGTGTGCTCTTTTTGGGTTTAATACGCAAGTACACGTGCTCCCCTACTTTGAATTCTCGATGTGTCCTTTTCTTATCAGTGTAGTTTTTATGGCGATCTTGTGTTGTCTTGATGTTTCTTTGTATTTGTTTAACAATTCTTTCCATCTCTTGTAAGACGTCTGGTCCCAACATTAGCTTATCCTCTGGCTGGCTCCAGCTCAAAGGAGTACGACACTTCCTCCCATAGAGTGCCTCAAACGGACTCATTTTGATGAAGGATTGATAGTTGTTATTATAGGAAAATTTAGCTAAATGCAAGTAGTATTCCCACTTTGATGGTCGATCCATCACATACATTCCCAGCATACCTTCCAAAATCTGGTTATTTCTCTCTGTCTGACTGTCGGTCCAAGGGTGATAGGTAGTACTAAAACTCAACTTAATACCCATACCTCCAAATAGACCTTTCCAAAAAGCTGCTGTGAACTTAGCATATCTGTCTGAAACAATCACCTTTGGAACCCCATGGATTCTTACTACCTCCTTTAGGAACACATTCGCTACTTGGGTTGTCCCAAAAGTAGATTTCACTAGTATGAAGTGTGCAGCTTTTGTTAAAGTGTCTACTACCACCATCACTTAATCATGTTGGTATTTGGTTTTGGGTAATCCTGTTATGAAATCCATGGAAACTGTATCCTATTTGTATTCTGCAATCGGCAAAGGGTTTAAAAGACCAGCAGGATGCTGATGCTCAACTTTAACTAATTGACATTCCATGCATCTAGCTAAGTATTCTGCTGCATATTTTTTCATTCCTGGCCAAAAAAAATTCTTTTTAAAAGCTGTTAACATTTTCTGATATCCCAGATGCCCTGCATATGGTTGTTTATGATATTCATCTAGAATCTCTCTTTTCAAGGACTCTACATTTGGGATATATAATCTGTTTTTATAACAAATCAGTCCCTTCTCGTTTTGAGTGAAATCAACCATCTCCTTCTTTAGTATCTTCACTTGTAGTGTTTCATAATTTAGATCCTGGTCTACTGCCTTTTTCACTAAATATTGTAAATCCAATTGGGCACTACTTCCAATGTTGTTTATATTTTGACAAGAATTTCTACTCAAGGCATCAGCAATTTTATTTTCTTTCCCTCTGATATGTTTTATGTCCATATCAAATTCACTCAGAAAAGATAGCCATCTAGCTTGTCTAGTATTCAAATCAGTTTGGGAAAAGAAATATTTAAGACTAATATGATCAGTCATCAATGTAAATTTTTTCCCAAGGAGATAGTGTTGCCACATCTTCAAGGCATGAATAACATCAGCTAATTTCAAATCATAGGCACTATAGTTCTGTTCATGTATCTTCAGTTTCCTAGATTCATATGCAATAACTGAATTTTCCTGCAAAAGGTCTCCACCCAACCCCTCTCTATAGGCATCTGTACATACAACAAATTCCTTATCAGGATCTGCAATTTTCAAAATAGGGGCTGTAGTGAGTTTCAAATTTAATTGTTCAAAACTGTTTTGGCAATTTTCAGTCCACTCAAATTTTACACCCTTCCTTTGCAGTGAGGTTATGGGGTATGCTATGGAATAAAATCTCTCCACAAATCTGCGATAATAACCTGCAATCCCCATAAACGATCTCACTGTTGAAACATCAGTTGGCACCGGCCATTCTCTAATAGCTTTTATCTTTTCAGGATCAACAACCAACCCTTGTTTAGAAATAATATGACCCAGGTATTGTATCTTATCCTTATAGAATTCACATTTACTGAATTTGGCATATAACTAGTTTTCTTTCAAATTTTGCAATACTATCCTTAAGTGCTCCTTGTGCTCCTCCTCACTTTTGGAATAAACCAAAATATCGTTTATAAACACAAGCATGAACTTATCCAACTACTTAGTTAACACACTGTTCATTAGGCACATAAAGGTGGCAGGGGTATTTGTCAACCCAAAAGGTAGGAATACAAATTCGTAGTGATCATACCTAGTTCAGAAGGCTATTTTGCTGATGTCTTCTTCTTTAATTCTGAGCTAGTGATAACCAGTCCTTAAGTCAATCTTCGAGAATACTGAAGCTCATATCACTTGATCAAAAATATCATCAGTTCTGGGTAAAGGGTATCTGTTTTTTAATGGTCAACTTATTCAGTTGACAATAATCAATGCACATCCTAAAGGTTCCATCCTTCTTTTTCATGAATAGAACTGGTGCTCCCCAAGGAGACACACTCGGTCAGATATAGCCTTTATCCAGCAATTCCTGTAATTGCATTTTCAGCTCCATGAGTTCGGGGGGGGCTCATTCGATAAGGGGCTCGGGAAACAGGTGTTTCTCCCGGCACCAAATCAATTGAAAATTCAATCTCTCTCTGGGGAGGAAGATGAGGAATCTCATCTGGGAAAACTTCCTTAAAATCCCTGACTACTGGCAAGGTATCCAGCTGATTTTCTTCAGTTTTTTTTTTCTTTCTCTTCTACATGCACTGTATAGACTTGGTATCCCTTCCTAGCTGTTCGTTTTAACTACAGTGATGATATTTGTCTTACAGAGATAGGTTTTGGTTTTCCCTTGAGCATAAAAGGTTTCCCTTCTTCATCTACACAATGCAGGGTCTTATCCCAACAGTTCATCATGGCCTTCTTCTTTTCCAGCCAGTCCATCCCTATCAGCAAGTCATATGAACCTAATGGAAAAATGTTTAAGTTTACCTCTGTTTGAAAATCATTTAATTTAATTGTTGTTTGAGGTAGCCTATGAGTTAATTTCCTCTTGGTTCCAGTGGCTAACTGAGCCAGCCAAGACTGCTGAAATTTTTCAGTTTTGAGGTAACATTTTTCTACAATTTTTGGACTAATGTAATTCAAAGAAGCACCCGGATCAATCAAAACTGTAATAGTTTGGTCAGAAATCTTACCCTCCATTTCAACCATGGTAGCTTGATGTTTTACTTGTCGATTCTCCAAGGCTGCACTGATAGTGGGTATATTTATGGCTATGAAATTTACTGTGGTAGCTTATCCATTTCTCATAATCATCTGAATGTTTCGGTGGGGACAATTCCTCAAAAGATGGGGTTCTCCACATCCCCAGCATTTCAAGGGTTCCCTCATTTTGACTGTGCCTTCCTTTTTATTTCCTTCATCTAGTTGTTTGGAACCAATTTGATACTGAGCTGTTTGGCTTTCCTTTGGTTTGTTAAACTTTTTCCTCTGATGGTCCCTACCAAAATTTCTTAAGTAAGCTAGTTTTTGTTTCTTTCCTTTAATTTCACCTTTGTTTAGCCAACTTTTTCCATGCTCAGCCTTTCCCTTAAACTGCTGATAGCATAATATAGCGTTCCTCACTGCCTCGTCCATATTTTTTGGATTATCAAACTCGATCTTCTTTTTGTATACCGCAGGCAAACAGTTCAGAAAACTTTGTACCTTTGCTTTCCCTTCCCTAATGTAAGGGACATATCTCAATAGATTTGTAAACTTAGTGACAAACTCATTAATAGTAATCTGTCCCAGTCTAAGCTCATGAAATTCCTTTGCTTTATCATCATAATAACGTTCATTTAAGTAGCGGTTTTTGAACTTAACCTGAAAGTCTTCCCAGGTAACTGTCTTTTCATCAATGGCATGAACCATTTTCGTCTCCTCCCACCACAAGGTAGCCTTACCTTGTAGCTAGAAAATAGCTAATCTGACCTTCATATTTCTTTCATATTCATAGAATTGGAAATACTTAATCATGTTCAACAACCAAGCTTCAACATCTTCCTCCTTCTCCCCATCATAGGAAGGAGGTTTGATCTTTTAGAATTCCCCTTGTAATTCCTTTTTCTGTTTATACTGATTCCTAACAGCATCATCATCCTCAGACTCATAATTCTTCCTCTTTCTGGAACCCTGACCTTCTTGGTTGTTCCATGAAGATAGTTCTCTCATGACCTTTTCCTGCTCCTCACTGGCTAATGACAATCTGTCATTCTGGATTTTTAGTTCAGTCATTTCTCGTTGCAAACTATGCAACATTGCCATCATCGGTGCGTTGGGATCTAGTGTATTATCTTCCTCACACATATCAACATAAATTTCCTCACCTTCTGCCATTTCAACACCACTGTACACTAAACAACACAGGTCAGAAAAACAAATTTTCTCGACAGAAATTAATTTATACAGTGTACATAACAACAGTGAGCACACACAACAATAGCCCAGTTTTGTATAACATGAGCTCTTATACCATTTGTAACATTCCCCAACTCCCACACATGAAATTTTTTCTTTTTCTAAGACTAAGTTCTCCTCTCATTTTACAATTTCCCTGAGAATTGTTGATCCTCATGTTGTCTATTTAACCAATACATAGGGATTCAAAACTACCCCTTTCCACATTTAATTTCATATACTTTTATTAAACATAATTATATGTTTAATCTATCCCCCATTGTATAAAGATTTCACAAGTGTAAAACATATAAAATTTTAGGTATAACCTCTTTGTTACATTAATCGTTATGATTCCTATCTTTAAATCTTTACTTCTATCCCATATGTATATATCGTAATTATATATATAATCCCCCAACATATAAACAATATATACTCCATCATATGTAAACTCCACAAGACACAATACATCACACATGTGTATACCTATAAGTTCACACATATATCGAGTTCATCATATGTACATAAGATGATGAGTGTTCATTCGATTTGTGGATTTCGTTGAACGAAATTTAACCATATAAGTTTCAACCCTAGGATTCATATTCGTATCCATATGGCACTTATCCCACGCATTATATATTAATTTTATATAGGCTTTGGCATTGCTTGTTACAGTGTCAGTGCATACGACTTAATCGTTCCCTTGCTTGTTTGATATGGTGTACGTCTCATTACTTTATAGAGTACAGTTTTGATGGTTTCATATCCCATTGCTTTTATCACTCCTGCTCATCGTACATTTAAAATTGATTTGCGGATTTTTTCAGATCCGCTAACTCTGAGTGAAAACATACTTTATAGCGTTATTTGGTTACTGTTTGGAATGAAAATTAATTGTTCTTATGGTACTTGTGTTAGAGCTCGAATCTGCCTCAGGCTGAAAGAAGGCGAGGTTCAAGGCAACATCAAACCAAGCTCAGCCTCGTAGCTAGCCCTACGAGGACAGGAGAGGGCTCTCTCCGGGTCTATCTCGGCAAATGTTTTCAGAGGGGCTGAGATGACTTATGATGAACAATGAATACTGATTTTAGGCTAGTAAAGAGATAGGAATGTTTGATTTTTATTTTTTGGGTTTTCGTTGGAGAAATGGGAAAAAACAATTTTTGGTTCGGGGATAAGGTTAGATCTTTGCAGATTTCGAGTTGGGGCGAGGTAGGCAATAGTATTAATGATTTTGATTGGATATATGGATGTATCAGAAAGACAAGGAGCTGAAAAGGGCAAGGATGAAAATGGATCCTTTTCAGACAGGTGAAAACATGTAAAATTAAACGAATTCAAAGGCAGAGCACTATGAACAATTGATTCAACCTCATCTACTCATTCATTTAATTTAAGAAGAATAAGTGAGAAATGGCATACATAAAACATGAAGGAACTTACAATAAACTGAGATAAAACACCATTAAGAATAGAAAGCCACAATAATCCCAACAGGTGCCGCAAAACCTCTGATCTTTCCTTAGCCAAAATATGAAAAATATGTACAATGTGTGCCAAAGTTTCCCAAGAGTCCAACCTGTAGAATGTCTCAGAAATTACAATATATAGATCACTCTAACCCCTCCCCACACCTCTAGGGGTCTAAATCCTCCTTCTAGGAGCAGTTCCAACAAATTATAGTCAAGAAGCTAAAATCTAGGCAGCTAACAACTTGCCTCTAAAAGAGTGGAAACTGATTCATTTACATGATTTTCACTTTTTTGAGAGTGAATCTTATAGAATAGGTAAAAATGATCCAAAGTTACATGCCAACCATCATTTTACATCATGAAAACCCAAAAATTTCATCCAAAAGCAAAACTGGTCCCAACTGGCCGAAATTCTGAGCTGGAAGTTGAAAATTCAGCCAAAAATCTATGTGGGTAGCGCGCCTGAGCTGAGTGGGTAGCGCGCCTGAGCTGAGTGGGTAGCGCGCCTTTCAGCATGATTTTGAGGCACTTTCTGGCATCCAAATTAAGCTCATGATAGCTTGTTGGAAATCCCTGGATGTTGGCTATCCAACCCAAGTGTAATTGCCCAATTTGGAGCTCATTTTCCCCTCCAAAACTTCATTCTCCTAGAAGTACTTTCTGCTGGTGCAAAAGGTGGCAGCAAGGTGGTTTTCATGGTGTTTTTGAGCCTTTTGACAATCCATAATCTGATGAAATGCTTCAGAAATGGCTGAGGATGTATAAATTACCATGAAAAACCCAAAAATGCAAATATTTCCTTCAACAAGTGTCCCAAAAAAAAGTGAGCACATCGACGCGCTACCCGTATGGCTGAAAAACCTGTTTTTAGACCAAAATATTTCAAAATGACAAAAATTTCTCTGAATTAGCTCAAATTTGGAGCGAAGACCCTCCATCATGTATCATGCCTAGCCAACAAAGCCTCGGCCAAAATCCGGAGTGGATCAGGCCTTTTCCACCGTTTTAGTGCTTCGCTCAACCTCCTCTTTAGAATCTTCATTCTCGCTTTGCAGACATGCATGCAAGCCCAATAATGACCTTTCATGTGGCGAAGCATGTCTTTGTCTCTGTTTCCCTTCTCAATCAACTTCTCCAAATGAATGTTAACTCGTGTGAGTACAAAATCTCGATCAATTGGTGTCATGTCGCCGGGTCTCTTTCGGGCCAATTGTCGCTCTTCACGGATTCACCGCAGCTCATAAAGTTCGTGCTCATCCTCCAGCTGTTTGTTACGCTACTCCAGATAGTTTATCACCCACTGAGCCATCTACAATTTCTCTTTCAGCATGTCATTCTCGGCCCTCTGCTCCTGGATTATCTCCTTGAGTTTCCATGTAGGAGAGCTCGCATCAACATCAATGATCATGAAATCCGTGTCCCGGCCTCCTGATGGGCCCTCATCATGCATTGGATTCTTGCCCCTGTCCTGGATATGTACCTGTGCTGATGAAGAATGCGAGACCCCTTCCACATCATGTGGAGATAATACTTGCTCTGCTGATGAAGTCAGCAAGACCCCTTCCACCCCGGGTGGAGATAATACTCGCCGTGTAGCTGCAAATAAGGCCCTGTGGCCTCGCTGGTATGTCACAAACAATGGAGCGCTTATATGCTCAATCTCAGGAATGCCAGGCTGGTGTGAAGGCTCTCCCGCATCATGAACTACCTCGAGAGGCGGCTATGATGCTGTGAAAAAGTCACGGGAGATGAAATCCTCCCAAGTGATGCCCTGCTGTGCCAACTGATGTAACACTATGATATTGATCAAAGCGTAATGATATATACTTCTATGCTGCTGTACTGGGCTCTTCTTCTGTACAAAAATCATCATCCTCTCTATGTTGTGATACATGAAGTACGAAATGTTCATCATACGTACCCTTGTGAAGTGCATCAACAAACGGACATGGTACGCAAAAAGACGCGAGAATCTGCCCTCGCAACTGAAATACCGAATGATGAGCTTCATCAGTAGTGCAAACTCATCCTTCAGGAATCTGAAAGGAAAAACGCTGCCCAAGTGCCTCAAATACCCAGGTTTGATGTATGGCTCATAGTGGAATTTCTCCAGTTGCTAACGTTTGTTCCATTCCTCTCCTAAATTTGGTATGCCAGTGGCCTGAGCAATAGTCATTGGTGACAGAATGAAATCTACTCCAGCGAGATTTACACGGCCATCACATAAATGTAGAACAAATAGGCGAGCTAGTTCATGATGAAGCTGGGTTTGTGAAATCATTTCACAGAATTGAAAGCATGACTGAACCCGAAAACAATCCATTGCAAGCGGACATGCCTGCAATTGAGCCAAAGAAGTAGGCTCCTCCCTGAGATGTTTACCACCTTTGCCACCTCTGTGAGGCCTCTGTGGCACATTACCGTCTGTTGTGGAATCACTGTCCGACTCCTGCTCATAAACTAACTCTGTCTCTGACATGGCTTTGAACAAGATATTTGCAATATGGATGCTGATATAAGTGCAGTGAAGGCAAAGTTTTAATGTATGTTCAAAACCCAATAAATTTCACACATGTACCCAAGTATCATAGGAGAACAAAATCATAATGAGGATGGCTCTGTTTTAATGGCATAAAAACTATCACTGTTTTGATCACAGGTAAGTTTGACAAATGAATACCAAATGCAGATGTATGGTACAATTTTATAATGATGGCCAAAATTTGTCAAAGGAGCAACAAGTATGGGACTGTGTTTTATGAACTGGAGAATAGGGATAACATGACAATAACCATAGTGACACAAATGACCATGACAGTGGCAATAAAATGATGATGACAACAGTGGTGGTATTATGGTGATGGAGGCTATAGACTAGTCAACATAAGACTGTACAAAAACAAGAAAGGGCATGACAGCAGTGATAAGATGATAACTGAGGGTGTGAAGATGATATACACAATGTGCTAGGGCATGAGCATATTTACCATTCAAAAGTTTTCAAACTTTTCATAAAACTGTCCATATATTCTCAAAACCCTCAAGGAATTAATTTGCATATGAATGTAGGGTTTATACATTTCTCTCCAAGCATGGCCCTTTTCCCAACATCAATAACATCACAACCATGATAAAAATCTACTAAGCAATGATAAAAACCTGTTTGCAATTTGCTGGAGTCGATTTGAAACAAAACTGGGCGCAAAACAAAAATTTATGAGCTCTGTTGCTGTGTGGGTAGCGCCCCTGCCCAATGGGTAGGGCGCACCAAGTGGGTAGCGCCCATTCTATTTAACACTGGCCGTGGCGTTCAAGTGGGTAGCGCACACCAAGTGGGTAGCGCGCACCACGTATGGGTAGCACGCACTCCAAACACTGTCCAGAACTCTGCTAAGCGCGATTTCGGCCCTCAACCACACAATTTCGACTTCTGCCTGCGGATTTCTTGCAAATGAATTTATTTGCCATGTTTTATATATGAAGAAAATATCTCAACAAATCAGATTTGATTTCAAATTTGTTTGATAACCCACTTTCATAATTTTTCTGAACTTTGACATTTGATCTTTTAATACAATGCTTCTCCTTTGGCTTTTCTGAGTTTTTGGACTGATAACTTTGTTGTCTTTTGCAGGGATGCGGCACTTGGCTTTGGAAAAGATCAGAGGCTTGCACTGAAGCTTCTTATGATGAAATAAATACAATTATTACAAACATGAAATTTGACAATTTCTAGTTCCAAAACAGAGTTTTGGACTAGAAATGTCTTCAACTACTTTTGATGATAAAAATGTGAAATAGAAAACTTGCGAAACCAACCTCATGGCCTGCGGGCTTTATGACATGTATGCAAAGGACTCGAAAACCCTAGACTCTAGGACTAAAGATTTTTTTAAATGAAAACAATTATTAATGACCATGAATGAAATGATGATGGACTTCAATGATTTTTGAGGAATTTCTAGATAGCCCTGCAGGTACAAGCATGAGGAAACACATGACAACCAGACCCCCTCGTCAGTCAATGGCATGCTCCTAGCGAAATGCAACGAAGTGGAACAAGCGAGACACCTGAGAATGAATATGCAAAAAGCGAAATGATCTCTTACGGAGGGCTGTAAGGACCGACTCTAACATTGGCTCCAATGGGGATGGTGGCTCCATAGAGATGCCAAGAATGACAGATCTCTGGGGGAGTCAGACAGTGCCTTCATCCATTGGGCGATGGAATCATTATTTGAACGGATAACACAAAACCTTTGACACATTTATTGAATGAAAACTTTACTGAAAACTGACTGAAACTTGACTGAAACTTGACTCAAACCGACTCGATGGCAAACTGAAATAACTTGAAAAAACTGACTCAACAGACCAAACACAAATGACTCATGACTGACTTAAAACAAGACTTTACAAAGCTTTTGTAAAAAAGGCAGCAATCCATCAAGATTTGGAATCATGATGACAACCACCTGCATACTAATGAAATATGTACAATCATGTATAATTGGCTTTCTAATGTAACCAGTCAAGCAGATGGCTTCTTGACTGATTCTCCCGATCAGATCTCCTGGTCAACAGCAAATACTGGTAACTGGGCATCCAAAAACATAGCTGACCATGATCTCCTTCATCAATAAACACTTCAATACTCACCTTTACTGCTAACTGTAACAATTTTTCCAATGGATCATGAAAAACATGAAGATTTACCTCCTGCTGAAAGAACAAGGTGTCTTTTTCTCCTGCTTCTAATTCTGATCTTCCTTCATCATGTACTTCAGTAATAATATGTTCCTGGGCTTCAAAAAACTTTTAACAGGTAGATGAGCATATCTCCTCTTGTAAAAACATTTCAACACATGAAACATATGAAGAAGAATCTTCTGTAGTCTGAAAATATGGTAGGTCATCTTCATATGATAGGATAGCCGGATTTTCATTACAGTCATCAATCATGAGAAAAGAAACTTCAGCTGATTCTTGATACCCAAACATGACATTTCTAGCATCTACCATAAATTCATCAAAAGGAACTGCTTCACTTACTTGAATGAAGATCCCATCTTGTTTTTCATGAACTGACTGAATGGCTTCTTTCTGAAGGTTGTGTTCTAATGAACTGAAAACATTTGAATCCATACCTTTGTTTTCTTCTTTCCAAATGATCTCAACAACAGAATTCTCCTTGATGGGTTTCAGCACAAGATATGCTTGGTCATCACAATCTGAATGTAGGTCTGAAATAGCTGGCTAGTCATTATCACAATCTAAAACTGAAACTTGAGTTCCCGGCATGTTGTCTTCTTCTGTGGGCAGATCTGAAATGACACTTTCTCTTTCATCACTTTCAACCATAGAGACCTCTTCAACCTGCTGATCTATAAAGCTGCTTATAGGACTGTCATCCTTTTCAAAAAAGGAAGAAGTTTCACCATCACCTTCCAGACCATGTGCACACTGCAGATCTACGTTAACTTGAGCTGTAACATGACCTTTCAATAGCTGATCTATCTCGTCTTCAGATAGAGGAGATAATACCCTTTGTTTTCTTTTGCTCAAATAGTGATTGTCTTTATTGATTTCAAGTGAAGGAGTATACAAATTTTCCTCATACTGCTGATCCATTTCATGTAATTCCTGTTGACTGTCAAGATTCAAAATTCCTTCATATTCCACCGCACTAAAATCTTGATTCAGCTGCGAAATTTCCTGAGCATCTTGATGGGTATCCTCTAGGTTATCTTCATGTTGCTGAAATGGATTCTCGTACAATGCTTCCATGATCTCATCATCCATGAAATTATCATCTTCATAATATTTCTCAAGGCTTTCAATAAAAGAAAAAGCATGTTTGCAATAGTCATGAACTAAATTTAACGATGGATAAGATGTTCGATATCTTTCAATGAACAAGGCATGAAAATCCTTTAAACAATAAATACAGGCCAGCGGCAAATTTTCATACCAAGATTGGGCTTCACCTTCTAGAGTGGCCAGGAATATCTTCATCAAGCAATCTTCAGGAAAATCCACCTTCAACTTGTGAATATGCATGTGAAATCTAACCAGATGTAAAGCAGCATCCTTCTTACCATCATTGTTAAACGTAGGCAGATTCCTTGACCAATCTACCTTGGGCATCTTATTCGGAAAACCTAGAATGTGATCTCGGCTCATGGGAGCATATCTTCTCGTGATTCGGTCCATCTTGAAAATCTCGCAGCTACTGATCTCCCTGCAATGAAGTCACCATGAAGCATCGATTTCTGGATTGTTCAGTGAATGAAGTCGCAAAGTGAATGATTTCAGCCTTCTTATGTCTGATCATTGTCCACCATCAACCATCAGATCTGATCTTGATACATATACTGGGGGAATTCACAAATCAAGGGGCACATTCACAAGCTACACCGGAGATCGAATGAAGCAGATTTTATCTACTATGCACTCGCAGAGCAAGAGCAGTTCGAAGGCTACCTGGCGTGACTTCAGACTCCGTCTATAGCAAACGACAGTAATAAGCAAATTTCTTCCCTAGTATGGTCGCCACTATGTTAGTGCTCGAATCTGCCTCAGGCTGAAAGAAGGCGAGGTTCAAGGCAACATCAAACCAAGCTCAGCCTCGTAGCTAGCCCTATGAGGACAGGAGAGGGCTCTCTCTGGGTCTATCTCGGCAAATGTTTTCAGAGGGGCTGAGATGACTTATGATGAACAATGAATATTGATTTTAGGCTAGTAAAGAGATAGGAATGTTTGATTTTGATTTTTTGGGTTTTCGTTGGAGAAATGGGAAAAAACAATTTTGGGTCCGGGGATAAGGTCAGATCTTTGCAGATTTCGAGTTGGGGCGAGGTAGGCAATAGTATTAATTCTTTTTATTGGATATATGGATGGATCAGAAAGACAAGGAGCTGAAAAGGGCAATGATGAAAATGGATCCTTTTCAGACAGGCGAAAACATGTAAAGTTAAACGAATTCAAAGGCAGAGCACTATGAACAATGGATTCAACCTCATCTACTCATTCATTTAATTTAAGAAGCATAAGTGAGAAATGGCATACATAAAACATGAAGGAACTTATAATAAACTGAGAGAAAACACCATTAAGAACAGAAAGCCACAAGAATCCCAACAGGTGCCGCAAAACCTCTGATCTTTCCTTAGCCAAAATATGAAAAATATGTACAATGTGTGCCAAAGTTTCCCAAGAGTCCAACCTGTATAATGTCTCAAAAATTACAATATATAGATCACTCTAACCCCTCCCCACACCTCTAGGGGTCGAAATCCTCCTTCTAGGAGCAGTTCCAACAAATTCTAATCAAGGAGCTAAAATCTAGGCAGCTAACAACTTGCCTCTAAAAGAGTGGAAACTGATTCATTTACATGATTTTCAATTTTTTGAGAGTGAATCTTCTAGAATAGGTAAAAATGAGCCAAATTTACATTCCAACCATCAATTTACATCATGAAAACCCAAAAATTTCATCCACAAGCAAAACTGGTCCCAACTGGCCGAAATTCTGAGCTGGAAGTTGAAAATTCAGCCAAAAATCTATGTGGGTAGCGCGCCTGAGCTGAGTGGGTAGCGCACCTTTCAACCTGATTTTGAGGCACTTCCCGGCATCCAAATTGAGGTCATAATAGCTCGTTGGAAAGCCCTGGATGTTGGCTATCCAACCCAAGTATAATTTCCCAATTTGGAGCTCATTTGACCCTCCAAAAGTTCATTCTCCCAGAAGTACTTCCTGCTAGTGCAAAAGGTGGCAGCAAGGTGGTTTTCATGGTGTTTTTGAGTTTTTTGACCATCCAGAATCTAATGAAATTCTTCGGCAATGCCTGAGGATGCATAAATTACCATGAAAAATCCAAAAATGCAAATATTTCCTTCAGCAAGTGTCCCGAAAAAAAGTGAGCACATTGACGCGCTACCCGTATCGCTGAAAAACCTGTTTTTAGACCAAAATATTTCAAAACGACAAAAATTTCTCCGAATTTGCTCAAATTTGGAGAGAAGACCCTTCATCATGTATCATGCCCAGCCAATGAAGCCTCGGCCAAAATTCGGAGTGGATCAGGCCTTTTCCGCCGTTTTAGTGCTTCGCTCAACCTCCTCTTCAGAATCTTCATTCTCGCTTTGCAGACATGCATGCGAGCCCAATAATGACCTTTCATGTGGCAAAGCATGTCTTTGTCTCTGTTGGCCTTCTCAATCAACTTCTCCAAATTAATGTTAACCCGTGTGAGTACAGAATCTCAATCAATTGGTCTCATGTTGCCGGGTCTCTTCCGGGTCAATTGTCGATCTTCACGGATTCGCCGCAACTCATAAAGTTCATGCTCATCCTCCAGTTGTTTGTTACGCTGCTCCAGATAGTTTATCACCCACTGAGCCCTCTGCAATTTCTCTTTTAGCATTTCATTCTCAGCCCTCTACTCCTGGATGATCTCCTTCAGTTTCTAGCTAGGAGAGCTCGCATCAACATCAATGATCATGAAATCCATGTCCCGGCCTCCTGATGGGCCCTCATCATGCATGGGATTCTTGCCCCTATCTTGGATCTGTACCTGTGCTGAAGAAGAAGGCGAGACCCCTTCCACATCATGTGGAGATATTACTTGCTCTGCTGATGAAGTCGGCAAGACTCCTTCCACCCCGGGTGGAGATAATACTCGCCGTGTAGCTGCAAATAAGGCCCTGTGGCCTCGCTGGTATGTCACAAACAATGGAGCACTGATATGCTCAATCTCAGGAATGGAAGGCTGGTGTGAAGGCTCTCCCGCATCATGAACTACCTCGGGAGGCGGCTGTGATGCTGTGAAAAAGTCACGGGAGATGAAATCCTCCCAAGTGATGCCCTGCTGTGCCAACTGATGTAACACTATGATCTTGATCAAAGTGTAATGATATATACTTCTAAGCTGCTGTGCTGGGCTCTTCTTCTGTACAAAAATCATCATCCTCTCTATGTTGCGATACATGAAGTACGGAATGTTCATCATACGTACCCTTGTGAAGTGCATCAACAAACGGACATGGTACGCAAAAAGACGCGAGAATATGCCCTCACAACTGAAATACCGAATGATGAGCTTCATCAGCGGTGCAAACTCATCCTTCAGGAATCTGAAAGGAAAAACTCTGCCCAAGTGCCTCAAATACCCAGGTTTGATGTATGGCTCATAGTGGAATTTCTCCAACTGCTGACGTTTGTTCCATTCCTCTCCTAAATTTGGTATGCCAGTGGCCTGAGCAATAGTCATTGGTGACAGAATGAAATATACTCCAGCGATATTTACACGGCCATCACGTAAATGTAGAACAAACAGGCGAGCTAGTTCACGATGAAGCTGGGTTTGTGAAATCATTTCACAGAATCAAAAACATGACTGAACCCGAAAAAAATCCATTGCAAGCGGACATGCCTGCAATTGAGCCAAAGAAGTAGGCTCCTCCCTGAGATGTTTACCACCTTTGCCACCTCTGTGAGGCCTCCGTGGCACATTACCCTCTGCTGTGGAATCACTGTCCGACTCCTGCTCATAAACTGACTCTGTCTCTCACATGGCTTTGAACAAGATATTTGCAATATGGATGCTGATATAAGTGCAGTGAAGGCAAAGTTTTAATGTATGTTCAAAACCCAATAAATTTCACACATTGTAACACCCCCAATTGGTGTGTTGAATTTTTAAAGTTTTACATTTGAACTTTAATCCTAAGGGGGTGGACCCCAAGGGCTAAGTATGGTGTGAATGTATTTGCATATTTTATTTGAGGAAATAAATAAAATGATTGTGCATTTTGACCAAAATGAGAATTTGAGATCACTTGCCAAATCCATGAGGATGGATAAAGCAACAAATCCCCAAAATCTTTCAAAAATCCTTGAAATAAATTAATTTAGATTTGAGGAGGAATCTAAATTTCCCCAATGAAGAGGAGTAGTTGGGAAGAGGTAAGAAAAGTTGGAAAAGCTGAGGAAAAGCAGAAAACAGCTTTAAAGAGTCCCAAAAATGGAAAGCCTAGGCTAAACAGGAAAGAAAGCATCCTGCTATTCTGGACGCAGAATTAGAAACATGCTTTGGGGAATTATGAGCTTAAATAAGCTGCTCCTAAACAGATCAGGGGTTGATCTGTTCTAGGAGGTGATCTCTGCTCGGGGGTGAGTCCTGGGAGACAAAGAGGACTCTAAGGTTGGGAGGTTGGTCAAATTGCAATAGTGGTATGTTCCTGAAATTTTGTTTATTCTGGTGTATTATGGTATGAATTGGCTACATATAAATTTTAAGGGAAATTGTATTATTGATTTTAGTACTACATTTTATAGAGTCCATGCTAAGGCATTCACCTTCCAGATTCTGTTTAGTTGTAGACCAGAGATCCATAGAGTAGAAACTACAGAAACTCTAAACCAAGGTTGGTTTAAATCTGAAGTTACTTAGTCCCCATAGATAATTAAATATTATTTTGTTTCCTGTAGATACAAATGGGATATTTTATGCTCTTATGTATGCTAGGAAATTATTATAGCAGCACTGAAGTATACATGGTACATAGCAGAAAGGAAGAAAGCAAGATATTAGAATATGACCTTCAAAATGGTGCTAGAAAAAGAGTAATTCTACTCTATATGAGCATTATAACATTTATAAGGGTATAGATTGCATATCTAAATCTATTCTAACTCCTTGAAAACCTGTAGCATAGCAAAATACTTGACTTATAATTAAGGTTCTCTAGTCAAGCACCATTGAATACATATAGGTATACCTCAAAAGAAAAATAGAATTTACGAGCAAGGATTTTGGAATATGTAGTTTGACTCTTGTTAAACCACAAAGTAAATCTACACTATAGAAGGGTTATAGCACTCATAGCAATTATAGAGTATTTTGTATTTTAACTTCATCTCTAACCCTTGAAATAAACATTAGGGAAATGGAGTTAATCTATGCTCAAGGTATATCATCAATTAAACTATCGAATACCTATATATATGCATTTAAAACCAAAAATATATATATATTAACAAGCATCGAGCATTACACAATTAGGTCCTTGTTAGTCTCGACTACAAATGAGCCATATATATACATGAATTTTATATGTCACAAGGGCGATATAAACACAAATCCTATATTTCAACGATATGTGTTAAAAAGGAAACATACCTATGAAACATATATATATGAACATATATTTCGAAAAAAGGGATATCAAAACGAATCAATGAAATATACATGATCACTATCGCTAATGGAACGAAAGTATGGTCAAATTATAATAATGCGTGGTGAATAATTAAAAGACTATGTCCTTAACCTATATTCAACGAATCCATCGGACTGTAGTGACAATGATACATCACGGCACTGTGGGGATCGGTCCACGTTAATTTAAAACGAACAGAGGTGAAAAAGTAGAACGATAACACGATGCGTAACCAACGGTTCTAACCATAATCATTACGCAATAGTGTGGAGACCTTCACAGTTTTAACAAGAATTATTACGAGACAGAGTGTAGTTCTAAGGGGCCGAATATATGATTCCACATTGTATATTAGTTGAGGTGCAGAATATTGAGATTTCTTTGATATACGGTAAAATAAAATGTTAAAATAGCACAGAGAATCAACCTTACCTATGTTCGCCCAGAACGCTGTCATTATTTCCCTATTTGATCACAGAGTTAATCTTGTTAGTGCACAGAGAATTTAGATGGAAGAGTTAGATTCAGTAGCCATTCTGCTCGCAGAATGAAACGGAACAATTGAAATATAATAAATGAACTGGTCATTGACGCCTTGACCACAGTCACGAGGGAGACAGTTTAACAAAACATCTGACAATAGACACGTTATGAAAACCGAGTTTCTTCAGTTGCTCCGAATATAATGACTGAGAAATAGTAAAAGGCCAAGATAACTATATGATGGGGCGCAGTGTTAGCAGGAATAGAAATCTCTGAATCATTTCCTGCAAACCCCAAAGGCCGAAGCCCAGAGCACTGACGAGAGTAGAGAAACAAAATTGTGAGAGTGGGCAACTGTATCCACGTCCAAATCGGTCCTGTAAAAATCGGTACGTAGAAAGCCTGCATACCTGACCGTCGGAAAACGCTGGTTAGCAGAACATAGGGATAAATAGCTAGAGTAGGTATAAAAAAAAAACAGGAACAAGAAACCAAATGCAGTCGCACCATGAATAGATAGAGGAAATGGAAAATTAAGAGTAATCCCAGGTTGGCGCTGAAGATAGGATACTCTTCCGGGATAAAATCTGGTGATACGACCCCTATCTTGCGGCTCGATGATCAACATTCATCACCCGTCACCAGAATGAACCCCGAACACATTCATTAACGACCTGAGACCTGCAATGTTTCCGTGAAACAAACAGTAAGAGCGTCATAACATAGCTGGTATAAAGCAAAAAAATGAAGTTACTAGACAGAAAAGAGATGAAGAACACGTTCTACATTGAAGGAAATCCATAAATAGCAGAATAACCAGGAATAACCAGGTAAGGTGGTTGGCTGGAGAGTGCGAGCCGACGATGTAAATTCAGAAGCCCTTAACTCAGCAAGACCTGAAACAATGAAATGAAGGAGACGAATAGTAATGAGGTTCGGGGCCGTGAAAGGTTAATAATGAACACCAACCCTAAAACAAAATCGCTAAAGGTACTGGAAAAATCCTGTTCACGGATTTACTCAGGTACCCTCCAGCGAACTTGAATTGTTACGAAATCTCGAAGAGGATTTCAAAGATCAACGCTGAGCCGCAACCTTGGTACCCTCTTGTCAGTTTAATGTTATTTTAAGCCTGTTCAGAGTACCTGAGAGGCGGGCTGCAGGAGAATTCATGAGAGGTTGCTCATCGAAAAGACCTTCCCCCTTTCCCCTCTCCAGCTGTTGGTGAAACGCGTTCTCAGTACAGGAGCGGTTGTGAAAATTTTGGAATGACTTGTCCCAGTTCGGAAACCGAAACACGCAACCAGAAGCGGGTGGCCGCCAATGAACCTGTCATCTGCACAAAATCGGAAACCGAAATCGTAATACGTGCGAGCATGGATAGGGCGCAGTCTAGGGTTTTGACCGAACCATGGTCAGGCGAACGTAGTATTAGTAAACAGCCTGAGTGATAGAATCGGCTTAACCATGCGGACGGATGGCTACAATACCAGAGTTACAAACCATAATTCGCGCAAATGGTAAACGCGTGGGTAAAGGTTATCATATGTAACCATTATATGGTATAGTCAATTTATTACAAGGGACGTTACATGTGGCCGATATATACGTGAATGTCCAATGGAATTATTAAAGGAGGTTATTTCAAATTATGGGTACCATGTATATGGTGGCACTCCAATTAATTATACAAAAGGGTTTTGACCTACATATGCTATATATCATTATAGGTGCTACATATATATATATATATATATATGCCCATTGAGTTAATATCGCCGAAGGCTATATATATGCAAGGTTAATTATGAAAAAGGTTTTGGATATAAATATGTTATATATATATATATATATGTGGGTGCTATATATATATATACTCATTAAATTAATATTACTAACGGATATACATGCAAGTAGTACATGGGGTATATATCGATATAAGTGGAATATGTAACATATAGGTAAGGCTTGTATACTACTAGCAAAAGAGAGGAATATTGAATCTTATTTAGAACAAAAGGAATAACTTATAGGAGATAGGTTTAATGTATTCCGGGGAAATACCAATGAGGTCTATTGGATATTATTAAATACTAACAGGATCTCATGTTATAGAGAAAAAAAAAAAAAAAATTTCCTTAAACTGGAGGTGTTACACACATGTACCCAAGTATCACAGGAGAACAAAATCATAATGAGGATGGCTCTGTTTTAATGGCATAAAAACTATCACTGTTTTTATCACAAGTAAGTTTGACAAATGAATACCAAATGCAGATGTATGGTACAATTTTATAATGATGGCCAAAATTTTTCAAAGGAGCAACAAGTATGGGACTGTGTTTTATGAATTGGAGAATAGGGACAACATGACAATAACCATAGTGACACAAATGACCATGACAGTGGCAATAAAATGATGATGACAGCAGTGGTGGTATTATGGTGATGGAGGCTATAGACTAGTCAACATAAGACTGTACAAAAACAAGAAAGGGAATGACAACATTGATAAGATGATAATTGAGGGCGTGAAGATGATATACACAACATGCTAGGGCATGAGCATATTTACCATTCAAAAGTTTTCAAACTTTTCATAAAACTGTCCATATATTCTCAAAACCCTCAAGGAATTAATTTGCATATGAATGTAGGGTTTATACATTTCTCTCCAAGCATGGCCCTTTTCCCAACATCAATAACATCACAACCATGATAAAAATCTACTGAGTAATGATAAAAACCTGTTTTCAATTTTCTGGAGTCGATTTGAAACAAAACTGGGCGCAAAACAAAAATTTATGAGCTCTGTTGCTGTGTGGGTAGCGCCCCTGTCCAATGGGTAGCGCGCACCAAGTGGGTAGCGCCCGTTCTATTTAACACTGGCCGTGGCGTTTAAGTGGGTAGCGCGCACCAAGTGGGTAGCACGCACCACGTATGGGTAGCGCGCACTCGAAACACTGTCCATAACTCTTCTAAGCGCGATTTCGGCCCTCAACCACACAATTTCGACTTCTGCCTGCGGATTTCTTGCAAATGAATTTATTTGCCATGTTTTATATATGAAGAAAATATCTTAACAAATCAGATTTGATTTCAAATTTGTTTGATAACCCACTTTCATAATGTTTCTGAACTTTGACATTTGATCTTTTAATACAATGCTTCTCTTTTGGCTTTTCTGAGTTTTTGGACTGATAACTTTGTTGTCTTTTGCAGGGATGCGGCACTTGGATTTGGAAAATATCAGAGGCTTGCACTGAAGCTTCTTATGATGAAATAAATATAATTATTACAAACGTGAAATTAGACAATTTCTAGTTCCAAAACAGAGTTTTGGACTAGAAATGTCTTCAACTACTTTTGATGATAAAAATGTGAAATAGATAACTTGCGAAACCAACCTCATGGCCTGCGGGCTTTATGACATGTATGCAAAGGACTCGAAAACCCTAGACTCTAGGACTAAAGATTTTTTTAAATGAAAACAATTATTAATGACCATGAATGAAATGATGATGAACTTCAATGATTTTTGAGGAATTTCTAGATAGCCCTGCAGGTACAAGCATGAGGAAACACATGACAACCAGACCCCCTCATCAGTCAATGGCATGCTCCTAGCAAAATGCAATGAAGTGGAACAAGTGAGACACCTAAGAATGAATATGCAAAAAGCGAAATGATCTCTGACGGAGGGCTGTAAGGACCGACTCTAACAACTTGTACACTTGACTTTTATTGAACTCGAGATTGTTGTCGATCCTGGTGAAAGTCTACCGATTTGTGCCACTTGTATGGCTCAATTTGACTAGGGTTATCGTTTACGATTTTTATAAAAGTTGAACATTAAACCCTTGTTTGATTCTCCTGTTCACACCTCCGTTCATTCAATCATCCTTTGTTGTTATCACTTTGGTATCTCTGCTCGATTTCTGAGAGGTAATGGTGCAATACGCTGACCTTCGTCATGCTCCTTCGGCCACACGCAGAGGTAACTTATATTCTCACACATTTTTGGTTTTAATATTGGAGAAATGCAATATGTGTTCAGTCGTTATGATTTTATTTTCATACTATCAGTTCAGGCCTTTACCAAGATTTTTCTCTGGATTATAAAATCCAGAACGATAGTCTGAATGCACTCCATATTCTTGGCATTCGTTCTGTGAGGGTTTTGTCTAAACTTTTATCTCTTACTTGCATTGAGTTTTAAGGACATATTACCAAGTTTATGGTATCATTATACCATTTTAAAATTGTTTTATGGCCTATATGATTTTCAGTCCATTTCATAACTTGAAATTCTAGTTTCGCAGAGGCAATGGACTAATATAAATTATCATCTCGTCTTATGTATGGCAAGTCTAGATATATGACGCCCTATCAATACTGGACAAGGGTTCTCGTTCTCATAAATATTCATTTTCCAATGGATTCTGTGACGACTAAGGACGCTGACAAGGAACTCTTCTTAGAGATTTGGAACTCGTCTAGGTATGATTTCTCTTCAATGTATAGAGCATTCGCCGCTCATAAAAATTCGCCTATGCGTTTCAATTGAAATGCTAGATCCTCTAATCTAATTCAGTTTCTCTTCTATGTGCTTAACTCAAATTCATACTGTCAAAATCATTCATTTCCCAGGTAGTCATTTATTTGATCATTCGTTTGTTATTGTTTTGTTGATACAATTTCCATATCTTCACTTACCCTCCCTAATATCGTTCACAAAATGATATTTTTTTACAGGTAACTCTTTATTATTGGCTTCGTATGAGTGCCTCTCGAGAGCTATTTGCCTCTTTCGTTGAACAATTGTAACACCTTGCTCTCTGACACAGGTCAGTACTCATGAGCACTTCGGCTGTGTGTAACCTCCTTGCCTATACAACGACGTGCTTAACGTTTGATTTAGATCAGCTCCTGGATGATCTCGTTGACTCTAAGGAGAGTCGTTCCATTGTTTCCATACTTTTTATTTATTGTTTTCACTGGACATTATATATATTGACCGGGGTTTTCATTTTCCCAAGTCAGGACAACATAAGTTTCACTGATAAATTTTCATATACTTTACTTCCGCGTTGTACCTTCTGTATATGAAAATTCGTTTTCACCGATTCATGGTATTTCCTATTTGAAATAATTTTTTTTCTATGTGCCGTCAGCTATGCGAGTTTCTTTTAATTCTTCAGGTTAGTTCCACGTAGTAGTTGTGTTAAGAAAGAACGCTCTCTATTTCCTACATCATTATAAAATACTTAGAATTTATATATAAAATTCGATGTGCAAATTGGGAACTCTCTCTCTCTTGTTTCAGAAATGAAATCCTCAGTACAGAATTAATGTGTTAGTAACATGTTGTCTTTTAAATCTAAGATTTTAGTTACTACTTAGCCAATTTCTGCAATACTTCGTTCATTCTCGTTTAGTACTGGTGTAACTCCAGATTTCTTTAAAATACTAGGGGGGGCAATGAGTTTATAGATTTTTTGGTACTCATCTCAATAGACTTTGTATTTAATTTTCTCTTGGTATAGATTTGTGTAACTATCATTGGTTCTCATGACTAACATGCCTTGTTAATCAATATTGTTCGTGCCTATTTATCATAAGCCTCTTATTTCAGTATATATGACTGTGTAATGTACTAAATACACACCTGTTTTTAATTTTGGAATTTATTTAACTCTGCTGCTAACACAGAAGTATATCTGTAACTTACTTTAGGTTTTTCCAATTCACTGAATGCAGTCTACTATAAATAGTGATTCATGTCATCTGTACCAATTGTATATTCTATGGTTATGCCTATTTGATTTACTGCTAATTTCAATTAAATATACTTTGTGTCTAGTTTTCTTTCTCTATAATGCAGGTAAGGGTACTATACTTCCTTCTTTTGTAATTCAAATTTAATTCATAACACAGAAACAGATTAAAGTTAAACTTTAAAACATCTTTGAGAAATATGTATTCTCAGATTTAAAGAAGTTGTGGTTTAGAATTTCTGATGAATTCCTTCCCATAGATAAAATCTCTACAACTATACAGAAATTGGAAGAATAAGTTCTTCTAGTATTTTCTGTTAAATGTATGGGATATACTCACCCATTCACTACAACATAATTTTTATACCTTCACGAATAAAAAAAATATAAATAAACTATGCATACCACTAAATCAGATGACCAGTCCACCCAACCTTAGAATTCATTTATCTCTGGAATTCACCCCCGAGCTTAGATCCCTCCTAGAACAGATCAAACTCTAATCTGTTCAGGAATAGCTTATTTAAGTTGTTGCTCCCCAAAGCATGTTTCTAATTCTGCGTCCAGAATATCAGGATGCTTTTCTTCCTGTTTGCATGTGCTTCCCTATTTAGGGACTTTTAAAGCTGCTTTCTGCTTTTCCCAGCTTTTCCAACTTTTTACCTCTTCCCAACTACTTTCCTCATCATTGGGGAATTTAGATTTTCCCTCAAAATCTAAATTAGAAATAATTTCTTTCAAGGATTTTTGAAAGATTGTGGGGAAATATTTGCCTTTATCCATCCTCATGGATTTAGCAAATGATCTCATAATTATCATTTTGGTCAATCTGAACAAAATTATTTGATTTATTTTCTCAAATTAAATATTTAATTACATCCACAAAATACTTATCCTTTGGATTCCACTCCCCTTAGTATTTACGTTCAAATGTCTAGTTTTCAAACACATAAACTAGGGGTGTTACAGGAATTCCATGAACTTAGACTGGGATAGCTCACTATTGATGAGTTTGTCACCAAATTTACAAATCTGTTGAGATATGAGTTTGAACTGTTTGCCTACTGTGTACAAAGAGAAGATCGAGTTTGATAACCCAAAAAATATGGACGAAGAAGTGAGGAAAGCTAGGTTATGCTACCAGCGGTTTAAAGGAAAGGGTGAGCATGGAAAAGGCTGGATAAGCAAGGTGGAAATCAAAAGAAAGAAACAAAAACCATCTTACTTGAATAATTTGGGTAGGGATCATCAGCGGAAAAAGTTTAATAAACCAAAAGGAAGCCAAACTTCTCAATCTCAAGTAGGTTTCAAGCAACTAGATGGAGAAAATAAGAAGGAAGGCACAGTTAAAACGAGGGAGCCTTTGAAATGCTGGGGTTGTGGAGAACCTCATCTGTTGAGGGATTGTCCCCACTGAAACATTCATATGATTATGAGGGATCAAGAAGCTACCACAGTAAATGATATAGCAAGAAATATACCCACTATCAGCGCAAAATTGGAGAATCGACAAGCAGAACACCAAACTACCATGGTGGAGATGGAAGGTAAGATCGCTTACCAATCTGTTACATTTTTAATTGATCTGGTTGCTTCTTTGAGTTACATTATTCCACACATTGTTGAAAAATGCAATCTGAAGACTAAAAAATTTCCCCAGTCTTGGTTGGTCCAGTTAGCCACTGGCACCAAGAGGAAAGTAACCCATAAGTTACCTCAAACAAGCATAAAATTAAATGATTTTCAGACAGAAGTAAATTTAAACATTCTGCCCTTAGGCTCATATGATTTGTTGATAAGAATGGACTGGTTAGAAAAGAGAAAGGCCATGATGAAATGTTGGGATAAAACTCTGCATTGCATACATGAAGAAGGGAAACCCTTTATTCTTAAGGGAAAACCAAAACCCATCTCTGTAAGAAAAATATCAGCACTACAACTGAAAAGAATAGCTAGGACAGGATATCAAGTGTATGCGGTACATGTCAAAGAATTAGAACAACAACCTGAAGAACACGTACTGGATACTCTACCAGTATTACTTGAGAGTTTAAGGAAGTTTTTCCAGATGAGATTCCTATCTTCCCCCCAAAAGAGAGATTTAATTTTCAATCGATTTGGTGCCTAGAGCAACACCTGTTTCCCGCGCCCCTTATCGAATGAGTCCCCCTGAACTCATGGAGCTAAAAATGCAATTGCAAGAATTACTGGATAAGGGTTATATCAGACCAAGTGTGTCTCCTTGGGGAGCACCAGTGCTGTTTGTGAAAAATAAGGATGGAACCTTTAGAATGTGCATTGATTATTGTCAGCTGAATAAGTTGACAATTAAAAACAGATACCCTTTACCTCAAATTGATGATATTTTTTATCAGGTAAGAGGAGCTTCAGTATTTTCTAAGATTGATCTAAGGACTCGTTATCACCAGCTCAGAATTAAGGAGGAAGACATTAGTAAAAAAAATTTTGGAACTAGGTATGGTCACTACAAATTTGTAGTCCTACCTTTCGGTTTGAAAAATGCCCCTGCCACCTTTATGTGCTTAATGAACATTGTTTTAAACAAGTACTTGGATAAATTCATATTAGTGTTCATACACGATATTTTATTTTACTCAAAAAGTGAGGAGGAGCATAAATAAAACTTGAGGATAGTGTTGCAAACTTTGAAAGAAAACCAGTTGTATGCCAAGTTCAGTAAATTTGAATTCTATAAGGACAAGATCCAATACTTGGGACATATTATTTCTGAACAAGTGTTGGCTGTTGACCCTGAAAAGATAAAGGCCATTAGAGAATGGCCGGTGCCAAATGATGTTTCAGCAGTGAGATAATTTATGGGGATTGTAGGTTATTATCGCAAATTTGTGGAAATATTTTCTGCAATAGCATATCCCATAAATTAACTACAAAGAAAAGGTGTCAAATTTGAGTGGACTGAAAAATGTCAAAATAGTTTTGAACAATTAAAATTGAAACTCACTACAACCCCTATACTGAAGATTGCAGATCCTGATAAGAATTTGTGGTGTGTACCGATGTCTATAGAGAAGGGCTAGGAGGAGTACTGTTGCAACAAAATTCTGTTATTGCATATGAATCTAGGAAACTTAAGACACATGAATAGAACTATAGTGCATATGATTTGGCGTTGGATGCTGTAATCCATGCCTTGAAGATGCGGGGACACTATCTTCTTGGAAAGAAATTTACATTGATGACTCATCATATTAGCCTTAAATATTTCTTTTCCCAGAGTGATTTGAATGCTCAAAAAGCCAGATGGCTTTCTTTTCTGAGCGAATTTGATATGGACATAAAACATATCAGAGGGAAAGAAAACAAAAATGCTGATGCATTGAGCAGAAATGCTTGCCAAGACATAAACAACATTGGAACCAGTTCTAGTTTGATTTAGAAGAACTCGTGAAAAAGCTAATATACCAGGATCCAAATTATGAGAATCTGCAGATAAAAATTCTAAAGAAGGAAATGGCATAATATACCCAAAACTAGAGGAGGTTGATTTTCTATAAAAACATATTGTATATCCCCAATGTAGAGTCTTTGAAAAGAGAGATATTAGATGAATACCATAAATAGCCATATGCAAGACATCCAGGATATCAGAAAATTCTTACAGCCTTGAAAAAGAAATTGTTTTGGTCAGGAATGAAAAAGGATGTAGCAGAATATTTAGCTAAGTGCATGGAATGCCAACTAGTCAAAGTAGAACATCAACACCCAGCTGGTCTATTAAATCCCTTGCCAGTTGCAGAATGGAAATGGGATACCAATTCTATAGATTTCATAACAGGGTTACCCAGAACCAAGTACCAGCATGATTCTGTTATGGTAGTAGTAGACACTTTAACAAAAGTTGCACACTTTATACCTGTAAAATCAACTTTTGGGACAGCCCAAGTAGAATATGTGTTCCTAAAGGAGATAGTAAGATTACATGGGGTCCCAAAGATGATTGTTTCAAATAGAGATGCTAAATTCACAGCAACTTTTTGGAAAGGGCTATTTTGGGGCATGGGCACTAAGCTGAATTTTAGCACTGCCTATCACCCTCAGGCAGAGAGGAAAAATCAGATTTTGGAGGATATGTTGAGAATGTATGTGATGGACAGGCCATCAAAATGGGAAGACTACTTGCATTTAGCAGAATTTTCCTACAATAATAGCTATCAATCCTCCATCAAAATGAGTCCCTTCGAAGCAGTCTATGGAAGGAAGTGTCGTACTCCTTTGAGTTGGAGTCAACCTGAGGATAAGCTAATGCTGGGACCAGATGATTTACAAGAGATGGAATGAATTGTTAAACAAATACAAAGAAACATCAAGACAGCACAAGATCGACCGAAAAACTATGCTGATAAGAAGAAGGTACATCGAGAATTAAAATTGGGGGAGCATGTGTATTTGTCTATTAAACCCAAAAAGAGCACACTTTATGCTGGAAGTTGTGCAAAATTTCTCCTAGATATTGTGGCCCTTTTGAGGTGTTAGAAAGGGTGGCACTGGTGGCTTATAAACTGGCCTTACCGCCCCATGTTAAAGTTCATGATGTGTTTCATGTTTCATTATTAAAAATATATATACATGATGCTTCTCAAATTGTTGATTGGAATGTGATACAAGTGGAACCAGAAGGGGAGTTCCTTCCAGAGCCACTTCAAATATTGGAGCAGGAAGAAATTGAATTAAGGAATCGAACAGTAGCGAGAGTAAAGGTGCAGTGCAAGAACTTTGTCGCTGAAGAAGCTACCTGGGAAGGATAAGTTGATATGATGGAAAAATATGCATATTTGTTTGAAAAATGAACTCTAGTAGTTAGTAATCAACACCGAGGACGGTGTTCACTTTTAGAGGGGGAGTATGTGACACCCACTATTTTATGTTTCTTTAAAATTATACATTTGAACTTTAGATCCAAAAGGGGGTGGACCCCAATGGATAAGTTCTTTGTGGATGTGTTTAAGTATTTAATTTTGAAAAATAAATAGAATGATTCTGTGCATATTGACCAAATGAGAATTATGAGATCACTTTCCAATTCCATGAGGTATGGAAAGAGGTAAATATTTCCCCAAAAATCTTTCAAAAATCATTGAAAGAATTTATTTCTAAATTAGATTTTTGAGGAAAAATCGAGTTTCCCCAATGAGGTGGAGAGTAGTTGGGAAGAGGTAAAAAAGCTGGGAAAATTAGAAAGCAGCTTTAAAAGTCCCTAAATAAGGGAAGCCTAGGCAAACAGGAAGAAAATAACCCTGTAATTTTAGACGCAGAATTAGAAACAGGCTTTGGGGAGCATAAGCTTAAATAAGCTACTCGATAATAGATTTGGGTTGGTCTATTCTAGGAGATGATCTCAGCTCAGGGGTGAGTTCTTGAGGACAGAAGAACTCTAAGATTGGGAGGTTGGTCAAATTGCAGAAGTGGTATGCACACTGTGTTGCTGAGTAATTTAAATATGATATTGTTGGATAGTAGTGAAAATTACTATGTTAATTATGTTGGTTATATTGATGTATAATAAATTTCTTTACTTTTAACATAGTTGAATAGAAGAAATACTTCTCCTAATTGCTGTATGGTAGTAGGAACAAATCCATGGGACTTTGTCAACCAGAATCTCTAAACCATGAGGCGGTTTAAATCTAGAGAGAGTGTAAATGTTTCCCTGGAGTAATTGAAGTGTAACTTTAATCTGCTTCAGAAAAATAAAATAAAAAAATAACTAAATAAACAAATCTCTTGTATTAATATCTGAGGATGGTGGTAAGTTCTACTCTTATGGACGTAGATATATGTCAATGCAATTTTAATACCAGGCTCCAGAAAGGAGTTGGGGTATTTGCATTATAAATTGAACTTGGAAGAATTTTGTGTATGGAATAAACCAGAATCATGATATTAATGTTATCTTCTGGTTATAACAGATTCAGGGTACATAACCAATATTAAAATAAAAAACAGAATTTATGATAAACTGTAAACAGAGTTAAGAAGTTACTTGGAAAAACAGAGATCCACTAGCAAAGCCTAAAGAAATGCTGGTTAGAAGTGCTTAGTAGCAGTTGGAGTTATTGACTCTATTACACCATTGCTTTTAGAAAAATTAAATCTGTGTAAGTATAATATTTCTTTCAGGGTACAAATCATGTAAATAACCCTTTTCAATGACTATGAGTAGGCAGGTTGGCAAATTATATAGCTTTAAACAGATACATGCATTTACACATATATATTTCCAAAGTCTGCAAATTTAATTTCTTACAATTAAAGCATAACAAATGACAGGAAGTAAGATGCTTGACGGATTCATAACCAATAAAGCAGTTTGTTCTTATACATAACATTTCTTCATTTTATGAACTAACATGTAAACAGAAATCTAGTCCTTATAAGGTGTATTAGAAACAGAATTAAAACTTTCGTAGGTGAGTACTAATGATCTACTCATGGACCAGAAATTTTATAGTCAACTGGGAGAATGCGGACATACTACTTGACATAATTGTAATTTTTATAATTATTGTGAAACCTGAGGGTGCATGATTTAATTGTAAATGAGATAGAGAGATCTCAGTGAAAACAAGAATTGTATTAAAACTACCCTATGCTATTTATTGAACAAACTTGACAATTTCAACATAATTTCACTTAATAAATTATATGCGATATACTGAACTGTAATCATGGTTGAAAGTAATAGAAATAAACTACATCAAACCTAGGGTTGTGCATGCACGAAATAGAAACTGACTCAATATAGAGGCATATATGTGTGTGTGTGTGTGTGTGTGTGTGTGTGTGTGTGTGTATGTATAAAATTTGTTATGATAATGTATATCTAATTGTGAGTTAACAAAATATTTAAGCCAACACCAATGTAACAAATAAAATAGCAGAGAATAGAAAGAGCTAGAGCACCTCGTCGACATGGGGTCATGAACAAAATCTGAGACTATGCAATTTGAGTCGAAACTCTGTTATGAAGGATGAGAAAGTTAAACTAAGTCATCGTTACATAACAAATTAGAATAGCCAAGCAGGCTAGCCTTCATAACTATAGTAGACAATTTCAAGTAACATTATATCTTCAGAGTCGACAAAGTTAGAGCAATGTCTACCAACCTAAAATGAAGAACGTAACCTTGAGTCAATAGGAAAATACAAAATAGAGCTATAAAACAAAGCTCCTGACAAGAGCATGGATGAACTACATTACCTGCAACCAAATTACTTACAAATTAAATTAGTGACAGAGAAGTCTCAATGCATAACTTACCCATAAATTCAATAAAGAAATCTCAGCGTCAAAGTCTGGCGTATGGTGAAATGGTTTACCATTCAGGGTTGTGACGCCGAGAAGATCAAACCAACGAAATTATTATACCTGAGACAAAAATAAAACTCAGTTAAACTCTGTAGCTGGCAACGAAGCAACACCTTCTGGTTAAGAGTTAGAGGAGGAAATCAAACTATGCAACAATAGCTATAACTTAAAACTACATAAATCATTGAGAACGAAAATAGAAAAATTACCAAGGCATGGCGGTGGTATTAAAACGAAATTCTCTACGCCATTCTGTCCAGAACGACCCTCGTCTGCGTTTGTGAGATAGGGTGAGAATGCTCAGGGGATTTCGACGCTGGAACCAAATTCAAAATTTAGAAATAATAATGAAAATGTGTGAGGAAGAACCACAGATTTACCTGGTTATGGGTGGCGCATTGCGACCAAAGAGAAAATGTTGAACTTCGATTGGAGAAGCCTCTTGCAACGATGCCAAGAAGGGAGAAGACATAGGAGAAAGATGAACCAGTGATTCAAAAGAGGTTTAATAGAAAATGTATGAGGAGAACCCTAAACATCTCAAAGCTACACTTGTCATTCATCGGGAAAATATCACAAGGATCGACGATGAAAATCCTGGGGCCAGAAACCCTAAATCTGATTGTATGACAAAGTACACAAACAGGTAAGCAAAGTCATATCAAGGCATATGGACGTCTTTTCCAGAATTAAACCAAGCTGTAGTGGGAGGCTCGATATCAGATTATTCTCCAGTCCATTAATGTTATATGTATCGTGTGGACCTAGCCTGGTACACAATAAACATTCGGGAATTACGTTGAACTTCATATCGTTGAGCTAACGTTAGGGCCAAATGAGAAGTTAAAGTATGGTAAAGGAATTACATTAGATGTACGTTCATGATATCAGTTACCAAGTCCAAACATATTAACCATAATATTATATCGGACAGTGAATGGCCTTAGCGCCAGGACAACCAATCGAGAGATCTTCAACTTAAACATTATAGTATGTACGTAGTGTTGACATATGAGTGGAAAAGGGAGAGATTAATAATAAAAATTATATGGTCACATCGTTAGGTAGTTAATGTGAGAAAGTGAAGTATAGTGTTTTCTTGGTAATTGGTAAGGCTAGGTAGCTATGGATATAATTATAGCTTGGCCAAAGGGGTTAGTGGAACTTTAAGTTAGGAAGAACAAAGTGGTAATATATATTTATTTGTATATGCTTAATACTTTAAATAGAAAAAAAATATTTGTGGAATGTGGAGATGTGACAAAAATTCATAAAAGTAGACATTGAAAATCACAAACACGATCAACACTCAAAGTAAAAACAAGCAACCAATAAATAAACAAAAAAGAATTAAACACCATCATAAAAATAATATAAGATAATAAAATAATAAATAAAGAATAAGTAAAAAAATAATAATAAATAAATGTATAAATAGATAAATAGATGTATAAATAAAAATAATACAAAACAAAAAATAAGAAAATACCAAATATACGGTCAACATTAGAAATATTATTTAAAATATATAATTATAAATCAACAAAATCAATATCAATGAAGAAACCTAAAAAACATCAAACGTACTACATGACTCTCTCTCTCTCTCTCTCTCTCTCTCTCTATATATATATATATATATAAAGCATAAACCTAGGTAAAATAAAAAGAGAGGAAAACACTAGAGAATGGAAAAAGGAACCCTACACAGAGATGGGATCCAACAATGAAAACCAACAAGGCCTTTTCTCAATCTTAACAGCTTTTCTAAATTTACAGTGATGGAAATTCTCAATCCTAACAACATTCTTAACCCTGAAGTTACTTCCACTCTATCGTGAGGACTCTTAACCTATAAATAAACTTCCACTTTGTTACAATACCAAGGCTTATGATTATCACTTACCCAAAACCCATAATAGATTATATGGTCAAAAATATTATATATATATTTCATGTTAATTTAATTATATGGCCATCATTTTCTAATTAAATTTAAAACAAAAAATACATTAAATCCTAAACCTTTGTCTTGATCACTATTAAATATTTTCTACTTATTAATTATCGATGATTTCTTGAGAAGTGCTCTACCCACTTATGTGGGGTACAAATGTCAAGCATAAATGTTTAATATTTAACATTTATATCTCCACTAAATTATTAAAAAATGTGACAAATAAAATTAAAAGTAATAATAAAATGTTAAAAGTAATATAAAACCTCTAAACATTTAAATGTTTGCTCAATAAATAATAAAAAGTTTAAGTTAAAGTCAAATTTTTATATGTAAAATCTGTTATTAACTTGTGAATATGTTTTGTTACCATGCCATGGGCTAATACAATGTCACTTCTTTCACAATAGAAATGTTTTATAGCAATATGACATAATTCTTAATCATGGAAATTCAGCCCCAATTTATGGTCGATATCATTAACATGTAAATAGGATTTGTTATAATAGCATGGGTCAATACCATGGTTTATCAATACCACATGCCCAATAACCATAACTTATTTCACAGTCAAGATATTTTAAAATATTTTATTTTAATTTAATTTTATAACATTTCCTCAATTAATTCTAAGAAGAAAATATATTATGATTACTTTTGAGATATATATATACCCTCTATCATATATTTCCATAGAAATTAAATCAAATTTTCAATAAAATTAAAAATAAAAATACTTTTATATATAAAGATGTGAGATATATATAATATAAATAATATTACTAAGAAGCAACATAAATTTATCTTAACTAAGCATCCAAGTGATGAAAAAAAATAAATTGACTAACAATAATATAGGAAATATATGTTTTTTTAAATAAGTTATATAAAAAAAAAGTGTGATATATCTTTAATTATATTAGTTTAACCTTTTTTCTTAATATAGCTTTATTTGATGTATTAATTTTGTCATAATTCTCACATAACAATAATTTTTTAAATGTTATATGGGTAAATTTTATTTTCAAATATTTTAAGCATGAATAAATCGTTAAATTTCATAAAGAAGGTGTCGATTCTAATAAGAAAACAAAAAAGTTCTACCAAATTCAAAATAGTAAAGCCAAGATGTTAAAAAGAGAAGAGGATTTGAAGACTTTCATATTAATTTCAAAAACCATTAATTTTAATTATGCAATAAGCGACGAAAATGCCATAATACAAGTTATAATATTAATAATTACTAATACGGTGCGGTCATATATACTAAATGGTTGGTAAATGCAAATAATGATACATCCATTATACTCATCAAAACATTTATCTTTGTTAAATTTCAAAAAAGTTATTAAAATTAGCTAAAAAAACTTATTTTAAATTATTACTACCATCAATTAAAAAAAATAACATAAACATATCTACATTTTAAAAAGCATGTGAAAACATTTAAGAGTGTAAGCTTTTGTGATCCATATCATAGTATAATAAATCTTCCACGAAATCACATAGAAAATTATAAAACCGACATTGAATACCTATAATAAATGGAAAAATAGATGTTAAAGAAATATTAAAATAAATATTACACATTTTATAAAATAAAATCTATAAAATTAGACATTGAAAATTACAAATACCATCAACCCTCAAAATAAAAACAACTATGAAATAAATAAAAGAAAACAAATAAAACACCATCATAAAAATAATATAAGATAAAAAAATAATAAATAAAGTCTAAGTACAAAATGGACGTATAAATAAATAAATAAATAAAAGAAACAAATGAAAAAATATAGACATAAGAAATATTTTTTAAAATATATAATTATAAATTAACAAAATAAACTAAGAAACCTAAAAAACATAAAACCTACTAGATGACTGTAATAATAAATAAGTATTTATATAACTATATAAATAACTATATCAAGCATAAACCCTTTCTCAATCTCAACAACTTTCTTAAATTTAGGGTGATGGAAATTCTCAACCCTAACAACATTCTTAACCCTCAAGTTAGTTCCACTTTATCATGGATACTCTTAAGGTATAAATAAGCTTGCACTTGGTTACAATACCAAGGCTTATGATTACCACTTACCGCAAAACCATAACAGATTATATGGTCAAAAATAATTTATATATTTTTTATGTTAATTTAATTATATGACCATCATTTTTTAATTAAATTTAATAGAAGAAGTACATTAAATCATAAACCTTTGTCTTGATTACTATTAAATATTTCCCACTTATTATTTATCAATGATTTCTTGAGAGGTGCTCTACCCCCTTATAATGGGTACAAATGTCAAGCATAAATGTTGAACATTTAACATTTACATGTCCACTAAATTATTAAGAATGGTAATAAATAAAGTTAAAATTAATAAATAAAATGTTAAAACTAATATAAACCTATGAAGATTTAAATGTTGGCTCAATTAATAATAAAAAGTTAAAGTTAAAATGAATACGTTATATGTAGAATTTATTATTAACTTGTGAATATGTTTTGCTAGGATGCCATTGGTCAATACAATGTTGCTTCTTTGACAATGGAAATATTTTATAACAATATGACATGATTTTTAATCATGGAAATTCAGCCCAATTTATGGTTGATATTAGTAGCATGTAAATAGGATTTGTTATAATATCATGGGTCAATACCATGGTTTATCAATACTACATGGCCAATAAAAATAATATATTTCACAATCAAGATATTTTAAAATAATTTATTTTAATTTAATTTAATGACATTTTCTTAATTAATTATTAATGGAAAAATGTTAGCATTACTTTTGAGATATATATAAAACCTATATCCTATATTCCAATAGAAATTAAATCAAAGCTTCAATAAAATTAAAAATGAGAATACTTTTGTATAAATAATATTACTAAGAAGAAACATAAATACATTTTAACTAACCATCCAAGTGACGAGAACAAAAAAATTGACTAAAAATAATATAGGAAAGGCAGTGCATGGTTGTTTTAAGTTTTTCATTATTGTATTTTCTTTGACATGGTTGATCCAAAACACATGCTTAATATTTTACAACCAAATGGATTTTTTTTTTTTTTAATTTAGATAGTTTCTTAAACACAATATTGTGGAATCAAATTTAAGAGAGAGGGGGGGGTAGATAGTGAGAAACAGGGAGGGAAAAGAGAAAAATATCGAGAGAGAGGGGGGGGGGGAGTGAAAATGAGGTGGGAGAGAGAGGGAGAGAGAGGAAGGAATACAAAGAGGAGGCGGAGAGAGAAGGAGAGAGGGAGAGAGAGAGATAGATGGAGTTGGAGGGGAAGAGAGAGGGAGGAAAGAAAAAATATAGAGAGAGATAGGGGTTGAGAAAGAGAGGGGGTGACAAGTAAGGGATGGGGAGAGAGTGATGGATATAGGAGGAAAGAGAGAGAGAGAGAGTGATGGGGCGAGAGATAGAGGGATGTGGAATATAAGGACATAGAGAATATAAAAGAGAGAGATGATTCAATAGAGAGATATAAATATGGAGTTGGAAGGGGAGAGAAAGTGAGGGAAGAATAAATACATGGAGGGATAAAAGTAGAGAGAGAGGGGGAGTGATAAGGGAGAGATGGAGTGATAGTGTGGGAGAGAGAAGAGTGGGAGGGAAGAGGGAGAGGAGAGTGATAGGGACAGTAGAGAAAGAGAGAGACAAACTAGCCTAGATCCATATTAACCCTAGATCAATCAAGCATCGAGAGCGATCAAATATCTCAAGGAGAAGACCACTCCTAAATATTTGAACTCGAAAAAGATGTTTACACCTCGAGAGATTTGATTCCTCTCAGCACTTGATAGATCGAGGGTTAAGATGGGTATAGGATGGTTAAATTTAAATTATGAAATCTGTATTCCAAGATAAAAATATATATATATATATATATATATATATATATATAATCCAAAAAATATCATATAATTAAATAGTATGTTGAAATCTAGGTATTCGCATCATTAGCTACAAATACAGTGTACTACAAGATTTCATATGCATTTTTTTAGGATATTTTTCAATTTTTTTAAAATAAAATAAACATGATAGTCAATAAAAAACAAAAAAAAATTAACACTACTTAAAATTCTACTTTAGTTGATTCATTCGAAAATAGTCTTGAAGATGGATCCCCATTGTGATTTGAAATTTCTATGGATTTCTTATAACACTATGGATAATATAGATCATTATTCTCCAGTTTTTTTAATATTAAGAGAATATATATATATATATATAGACACACACACACACACCACTTAACAATAAATAAAAATAATATCAAAATGATTGTATAAAAATAATCAAAATTAAATGTAAAAAACAATATAATAGTTTTTAGAGAAACAAACAATATTTAAATTATTTTTATTAATTCGTAAAAAAAAATATTTGATATAAATGTGAAATTTTGTAATATTATTTTATATAATGTTTTATTTTTTATTTTATTTTTACTTGGAAATTCATTGAAGGATTTCTGTGGATAATTTAAACCAAAATATGTTATATTCCATGCAAAGAATCTATTCAAAGCAACAAGAAGAACAAATTATGTGAGATTTAATCCTCATCACTAATATTGATATTATTTGTTAATATACTTATATTTCCTATATTCAAAATCCAATAATATGGATTTCTTTTGCCAATTTAACAAATAAATAACTCATACATATCTCAAAGTGGCATTTTTTTCCAATGCTACACCAAATTGATTGAAGTTATCAAGAGATATGAATAAAAATCTAATGTTAATATTTTGTAACTTTGTAATTCTCCTCTCAATGTTTGTGATGTACTATTATTCACACCATACTTTGGGAAGCTTCATGTTGTATATGAATCTAGGTCTCGCACTATTATTATCACTTTAGCAAATAAGCTATAAAGGATATCAAAGGTAGCCCCACCTACCACCATTTCTTTGAGCTCTACTAAGCAATGAAACAAGATCATCTCCTAGACTAGTAAATTTGTTTTCTTTCTTAGTGACTCTCAAAATAAGGGGAAGATCATGGCCACATTCATGGCCCCTGGGAGAGGTACCTCACATAGCATAAGTAGGTGGAGAATATCATGGAAGAATAGTGGTACATCATCTCCTCACCCATATGGGTACACTTTCACTGTCTGGTGAAGCATTCTATCAATATAACGCCCATAGCATGTCTAACCAATGGGCCAATAAACCGCTACACCATTTTAGAAAATTAAGAAATCAAGCAAAAAATCCAGGAGTTGCTGCAAAAAGGGAAAATCCGACTAAGTTCATCACCTTGTGGGAGCCTGATTTTACTTGTAGAGAAGATGGATGGGACCTAGAGACTCCACATTAACTATCAGGCACTAAAAAAATTCATCTTTAGGAACAAGTACCCAATCCCATCGATTGATGACCTTCTTGACCATCTCAAGGGGAGCATGTACTTCAATAATATTGATTTGAAGTCTGGATATCTCCAGGTTCTAATAGAACCCAGAAATGGGTGGAATATTACCTTCAAATCTGAGGAGGGTCTTTTTGAAAGATTGGTCATGCCTTTCAGGTTGAAAAGTTCCCATACAAAATTTATGAGACTAATGGATGACATGTTGTGGCCCTTTACTGACTCGTTCATGGTTGTACAACTAGATCACATCCTCTTCTTCAATAATAAATGGGAAGAGAACTTGCAACACATTTGGTAGGTACTTCAAACACTGTGGTAGAAAAAACTATGCCCCAAGTTGGATAAATTTACCTTTGGCACGAGCAAGATGCAATATCTGAGTTACATCATTGATGAAAAAGACATGCATATGGATTTACCTAAGGTCCAAGTCATTTGAGGTTGGCCAACCGTGGTCACTCTAATAGACCTTCATAGATTTTTGGGCCTTGATAGCTTTTATCAGAGGTTCCTGTTGTGATTATATCATATCACTTGACCTTTGAGTCAAGTTTCTAAGGGCAGAGCGAAAGATTTTTTTTTTATATATCCCAACAGAGGTTGTTTATTGATTTGAAGTGTTATCACCCAAAAAATATTTACCTAGACATTTTGTACAAGGTGGATCAAAATACACCATGTGGGAAAATCATTTCCATGGAAAACTCAGTTTCACCATAAGAAATAATTTAGTGAACCATTTTCCTAAGGTATTTTTTATGCAGGATCATCCTACTCCATAAATTCGCTTTTTGAAGAAACCTAAGGGGAATGTTTATTTTTTTAAGGGAGAGATTCCCAAATGTTTTAATTATTAAAATGATGATTAATTTGTGATCATTCTCAAATGTGTGAGAACATTTGAGGTCTTAGGGGTTATGAGTTCCAATGCATATTTTATGGAGCTGAAGCATCTCTTGGAGATTGAGTGAGGGATTTTAGGATTTTGGTGAGGATATTTTATAGGATCTGAACTAAAATTAGTTCAAAATCCTTTCATTGTAAATATGATATCGCTTGAAGGCATTCATGGTTAGATTGGATAGGAAGTATATAGTGAGTGGAAGAGAGTGGGAACTGTGAGTAAGAGAAGGTCCATGAGACCAAAAGGAGAGGGAAGTGTGACATTATTGCTAATGATATCGATCCTCCCTTTGTCGTGTAAAATAATTAGAGTTTTATTGAATTTCTTGATTGAAATTAGTCTGGTGTAATTGGGTGTATGATCCATTAATGTGATGAATAGATCAAGTTTGTTTGGTTATTGTTATAATAGGTTATACACATTAGTGACAATACTAGTACTCTTTTCTATTATGAATTTGATTGGAGTTTACATTTGATACTATGAAACTTTGTGATAATAATTTGGGAAGTGAAAGAAGCTACATAGTGATCAAGTCAGATTGGCTCAGTATTATACATAAAGGAATATGTGTTGATTTTTTTTCTGAATTGTAGGGCATCAAATTCCTTTGAGGAGAAAACACAATGATGATTTGAACCAGTCAAGGTTCTATCCTGAGGATCAAGGTTTGGCTTATCTGTTTACTAGATGAGGTTAATTTGAAGTTCTTAAGTTGGATTTGAAAGTATAGTTTGATGTCAATCGTAGTCAGAATTTGTTGTCAAGGGTCAAAGTTCTAGCCCTGTTCTACAGATAGATCATTCTGTCATTTTTTGAGGTGAGGGTTAGAAAACAGGTGAAACCATAGCATCTGAAGGTAAGCATAGTGCCAAAATTGTATGTGTAGCGCCTCAAAGGTGTTTGTGTAGCATCTCTAGTTTGTGTCCAACACACGCACAGTGAATTTGTAGCCTCAACTGAAAACACAAGGTTATGACCAAATCTTGATTTTTCTATACTTCCTCTAGATCTTTGAAGAATCACTCTACCTGAATGTTGTGTTTTTCCCTTGTACATTGAAACATGCTCCATAAAACTCTAGATCAATCACACCAATTCCACAAAGCTCCAATTTTGTGATAAGATCGATGGAAAAGGTTCCAGAGTGCGCTAATATTTGATAAAGGCATAAAGAATTTTTTTTTCAGGTTATGAAAGTATAAACTGTTTTTTGAATGGATAATTCACATGTTTCTGTAAATGAAAGGCCAATATCTAGTTTGAATGAACCATTTTCGAATGGAATTAATATCATCTTCAGTTTTAGAAATGAAATGTTTTTTTGGGGATTTATCTTTTGTTAAAATAAAAAAGGCCCATACAGATCTGGGGTTTTTTATTAGATTCAAACCCTACCGACTGATCATATGTTACAGATTTGTTTTTTTTTAATCCAATATGGAACCCTTTCTATAGAGAAAGCATGTATATCTAGAGGTAATTGAGCCCATATTGGGCATCATTTGGTATCAGAGTAGGATTTTCTCTAGTATATGATTAAGGAGGCACAATTTAGCTCATTTTTAAATTGAGGAACAAGTATTTTTATATGTTGTAGGTTTAAATAAGACCATGAGAGTGGAAAGAATACAACAATATTCAAGAGGAAGATATCTGAATTGGGTACATATCTTGTAATGCTCTTTGGGGCATTATAAGAGAAACTTGTGTATGGATATTGAATTTTTTGTGCAGAGTTGAATTTCCAGCAGTGGAATTGCAAAAGAGTGTAGTGAACTACAAAGGAGAGTTAGTAAAAGGTACCTGAAGACTAAGGAAAAGTAAAACTTGAGATGATTCCATCTAAGGGAAGAGTGACAAAAGGAAAATATCATTGAAAGAATGTCTTGTTAAGTGGTTAATTTTGATGAATACTAATGTGTATATTTAGGTAGCAGCAGAAAAGGGAATTGTGGCAGCCATATAGTAAGAAGAAGAAGAAGAAAGGGAGTAGAAGTATAGAAGCCAAATAAGAGCAACAGAATGATCAAAAGGGTTGTAGAGGAAAGAGAACCAAGTGATCCCATGAGGTCAAGCATACGATGGAAGCTGAATAGGGGATTTTGTAGCAGTAATTGAGACTGGCTACAAGAGAAAGGCTTTAGTGTAGCTTCCAAGTGGACATGGAAAGTTCACAAGAGGAAAGGTGAAAATGAATCTAGAGAGTCAGTGGAAAGGCTTAAAAGAATGTCATATAAAGAGGAAAGAAGACGCCAAAACAGATGGAAAAAGGAGAGTATATGATGAAGGAATTTATAGGGATATGGTTGAGTTAAGGGAACAAATCAATCATTTGGAATAACTGCTACAAAAGGAGATTAGAGAGGATTTGAAATATGGAGTGAATGTAAGGAAAAGTGTCAAGTGGAATATTATGGGGTTATTTTCCAATAATTTGATGAAAAATATGAAAATTTGGATGAAGGAGGAAGAGACAAGTAGTAGAAGTAAACATAGATAAGAAGTTCACTTTTGTGAACCCGAAGAAGGATCAATCCTAGGAAAGGATGATGATGAGAGTGATGGGATGATGGAGTGCTTGGAGTAACAAAGAAAGGAGATGTCGATGATATCAAGTGAAGAAGGAAATTTTAATGTATTTCAACCTAATTTTTTGTATGAGTATGAATTTTTAGCTACTAAATATCAAACAAATGGAGCTAAAAAAATGCCAAGAACGAAGGAAGGAGAAACAGTCCAAGAAAAGAGGGACTATGCTTGTAAAGGACAACAAGGGGTAGCTAATTATGGAGTTGAACGATTTCAAAGGAGTGTTTTAGAATAAGGAAGTTTAGCCTTGTGTCATGAAGACAAGCTTGAGAAAATTTATGAAAGAAATCATATCAAAAGTTCACAATTTTGTGAAAAGAGGAGTAATATGAGAGGTATAATTCATTGGTTGTACATTTTTTTACTAAATTTTTATCTAAATATTTCTGAAGAAATTGTTTGTATGAATGAGAGTTATTGGAAACTGGAAAAGGAGGAGACAATGTATGTCTTGCAGATGTGAAATTATGGAAAAGGAAGAGCCGATAAGGAGAGTGTAGCTCAATACAATTTTGTAAATGGAAAAGAAACTGTAAATATTCAAAGACTAGGACGAATCCAAGGAACCGAGGAAGAAGAGATATTATTATCTCATGTAGTCAAGAAAAGAAGGTGAATAACTTATGAAGACAATTATGGAGAATAATTTCTAGAAATTTGTCATGGAAGGACATAACATGGCTATGCTTAGAAAGGTCATGAAGAGGTTTATGCGGAACCAAGAATTAATTGGGACAAAAATTGGATTGCTGATTTTGATGAGAGAGTTGCATACTATGGATAACAAGTACAAGAAGAATCTCATGTAACAGAAAATTGCAACCAAAAAGAAGAGAAATGTATGTTGGAAATTGAGCATGAGCCCAAGAAATGTCAGGAAGAATGTAATTTCTGCAAAATGTTTGAATGTGCAAGTACAGAAGATGGAAGAAATTAACCTTCCGTGGAGCATCTGAAAGGTGAATGGTCAAATAAATCATATTCTTTGGAATTTTATGAAGGAAAGTGGGAGAAAACTTTTTAAATTATCTCATAGTACAAGGTTGGAACATTTATGGTTGAATGGAAAAGATTGCTTTAGGGTGACAAGAATTGTAAATATAGGTTTGAGAATGGAAGAAATGTTTGGAAGATTGACAAAGATCAAAGTGATAGACTTGAAGATAATTCATATTTTAAATTTATGAATTGGTTGCAGCAGGAATATCATAATATTTAAGAAGTAATTGTGTATGATCATTTCCAGATGATCGTGATGATCGTGAAATATTTTATTTTTAATTTTTTTCAGGGTCTAGAGGAAAATTTAGTGGATGGTTTGCATGAAGAGCAGTGCTCCCAATAGGATGGAAATTTTTATGCACAAAGAATAATTTCAACAACTCTTATGCAGGGTACTATTGAATTCAAAGAGTACTATAGAGAAAGAGACATGGCAGAATATGAAGAAGATTTGTTAACAAGTCCAAAAGGAGGTGAAGACCAGAGATTTGATGGTGTAGAAGCTAACAGTGTAGATAAATATGATGTGAATACAAAGATCAATTTGGAGGATGAATAAATTCAATGGAAAATTTTCACAATTGAAAATCAACATACAGGAGATTGGTTTTTTGTTTTCATACCAAGCAAGCAGTTAAGCAGGTTTGAAGATGAAGGACTTCCACATAAGCCATTAGATGTGTGGACAATGGGAAAAGTAGAGGAATGGTATATTATAGCTTATGTCAATTAATTGTGTATTGATATTCATCATGATTAGAAAATAACGTCTTAGAGGCAACCCATGATGTTGATAGTGGAAGCACAAGATAAAACAATTGATAAAAGGTGCATTGCGAAAGGTTTCAAATATTTTGAAACGTTGAGAAAGTAATTTGTTGAGTGTAATATATATTGTGAAGGAGTAAATTATTCATTTCGAAGAGGCAGAACTCAGTAGTGGGTAGAGATAGAGAATACAACATTGGAAATAAAATCTATCAAGTGGATAATAGGGAACAAAAGAAACAACAAGAAGGTGATTGTTAATTCAAGTAAGAGAAATATGACTGGATTAAAAAAATTTAACAATTGGGATCTAGGAGGAATGCATACATCTACAAGGCATCAACAATTTGGCAAAGCGTGTGGTGAGCAAGAACATAAATTTTCGAAATTAGGATGACTTCAAAAACAATAATTCATGATTAGGATATCATGGAAGATTTTTTTCCTTGGGAGTCTAATGCAAAAGAATCCTACTCCATAAATTAATTTTTTGAAGAAACCTAAGGGGAATGTTTATTTTATGAAGGGAGAGATTCCCTAATGTTTTAATTATTGAAATGATGATTATTTTTTTTATTATTATTGAATGTGTGAGAACATTTGAGGTCTAACGTATTAGAATTTCCGTGCATATTTTATGGAGCTGAAATATCTCTTGAAGATTGAGTGAGGGATTTTAGGTGTTTGATGAGGAGATTTTATAGGATCTGAACTAAAATTAGTTCAGAATACTTTGATTATAAATATGATATGCCTTGAAGGAATTCATGGTTGGATTGGATAGGGAGTATATAGTGAGTGGAAGAGAGTAAGAGGTGTGAGTAAGAGAAGGTCCATGAGACAAAAAGGAGAGGGAAGTGTGACATTGTTGCTAATTGTACTGATCATCCCTTTGTGGTGTAAAATAATAAGAGTTTTATTGAATTTCCTGATTGAAATTAGTTTGGTGTTTGGTTATTGTTATAATAGGGTATACACAGTAATGATGGGACTAGTACTATTTTCTATTATGAATTTGATTCGTGTTTATATTTGATACTGTGAATCTTTGTGTTAATACTTTGGGAAGTGAAAGAAGCTACATAGTGATCAAGTTAGACTGGCTCACTCTTGTACACAAAGGAATATGTGGTGATTTTTTTTCTAAGTTGCAGAGCACCAAATTCCTTTGAGGAGGAAACACAATGATGATTTGAACCAGTTAAGGTTATAGCTTTGGGATCAAGATTTGGTTTATATGTTTACTATATGAGGTTCAACCGAAGTTCTTAAGTCAAATTTGGATGTAGAGTTTGTTGTCAATTGTATTCTAAATTTGTTGTCAAGGGTCAAATTTCTAGCCCAGATCTAGAGATCAATCACTCTGTTAGTTGCTGAGGTGAGGGTTAGCATAGAGGTGAAACTATAGCATGTGAAGACAAGTGTAGTGCTGAAATTGTATGCGTAGCACCTCAAAGGTGTTTGTGTAGCATCTTTGGTGTGTGCACCACACATGCACAATGAATGTGTAGCCTCAACTGAAAACATAGGGTTATGACCAAATCTTCATTTTTCTAGACTTCCTCTGGATCTGTGGTGAATCACTCTACATGAAAATTGTGTTTTTCATTTCTACATTAAAACATGCTCCATAAACCTCTTCATTGATCACACCAATTCCAAGAGAGCTCCAGTTTTGTGATAAGATTGATGGAAAAGGTTCCAGAGAGCACAAGTCTTTGATAAAGGGATAAAGAATGTTTTTGTGATGATTAAAGCCTAATATGTCATTTGAAAGGAGAATTCATGCGTTTCTGACAATGGAATGCCAATCTCTAGTTTTAATGAAGCATTCGTGACTGGCATTAAGAACATCTTTAGTTTTGGCAATGAAATGTGTTGTTGGGAATTTAGCTTTTGTTAAAATAAAAAGGGCACATACAGATCTGGGTTTTTTTATTAGATTCAGACCCTGTCGATTGATTATATCTTGCAAATTTGGTTTTTTTTTAACGCAATATGGAACCTTGTCTATAGATAAAATAGGTAGATCTAGTGGTAATCCAACCCATATTAGGCATAAGTTTCTCATTAAAATCCAAAAACCCCATGAGAATAATTAAACAAGTCATTATTTATTTAACATTCTCAAGAAGTGATTATTAAATTATTATT